>JAVALU010002465.1:1530000-1547762 GCA_030770095.1 Gila robusta
CTGTTACATCACAGATGTGAAACGTGACGTCTCGTGTTTGTTGATCGTGAGCGTGCGAGATTAAAGACTTGAGTAAATGAGCGTGTGTGTGTGTGTGTGTGGATGTAGAAGTGTAAATATTGCAGTTTTGGTAATGATGAACATATGGTTATCCGCTCCCCATCGTGTTGTTACAAAACTTTTTTTCTATAAAAATACTTTCTATAAAGATCATGATTATAATGAATATAGCTCCATTTATACTTATTAGTGCATGATGTATTATGAACATGCACATTGAAAAAGGAAATGCATGACTTATAAGTAATTATAAAAATAACATAAATGTAACTGTTCTTATAATGCAGTATAGTCTTAATGAATCATTATAAATATGTTTATAAAATAGTAATGCTTAAATAAGTATAAATGGGGCTGTAATTCATTATAAGCATGGACTTCATTGAAAGTGTTTCCAGATGTTCTTTCATATTCAGCTGAGGAAAGTGAGTCACATGGGTTTCTGAGTGAACTGTCGCTTTAAGATGATTGATCTCAAACTGATCATGTGATCATGTAGATCTGCAGTTTGTAAATATTGTGTGGATATAAATATTGGTTCACACGGACAAAAAGTTGCCCTAACTTAAACAAAACAAGGAAAGCTGTTGCAATCACTTTAAGTTAACTCAACTAACAACTGACAATACTTTTGTTCATCTAATGAGTAACGTGTAATCTGTTAAATTAAAAAAAAAAAATTCCAAGGCAAATAAAGAGTGTTTAGCATTTCAAACAATTTCTTTTACCAGTATGTTTGATTTTCAAAGCCAACTACATGATTATCTGAGGAAAACATGATGCACAAATATATTAAATCCAACAGTTGATGAGACTGAGACGCACATATTCCTAAACACACACTGATGATCAACAGATGTGAATTCAGTGAAGATATGAACTCCGAACCCTTTACCAGCTAACTAACACTGACAGCAGCATAAATGAAGCCATATTTAATGAGTTACCACATCATTTCAAGCTGCAGTGCATGCTGGGAACTTGCATAACATTGCGCAACGTAATATTGTTTGTTCAGATGACTGCACTTGGAATGACACTCATTTGAGTTGGTCAAGTTACTAATACTGGAGTATCAGGTCAACGAAACAACAAATTAATAAACCGACTCTTTGTTCAAGCCAATTGTGTTGGAACTTTTTTTTATTGCACGTCTCTTTGTTGCATCATTTGTATATCCGCATTATATTGACCAGCAGCCACTAATGTTACTTTTATCATGAAAGGCTGTTTGTGTGGTTTCTTGGTACTCAAATCACTTGCTGTTGTCATCATCACCTGTTGTTTACTGTGTGTTTTGGGACAGAGGTTAAAGAGAAGGGCAAAGCTGACTAAACCTACTTCCTTTACGATGACTATCTCTATCACACCAGCTCTCTCTAGTGTGTCCTGATCTGTGAAATACTGAGAAACACATGGCCACATCGTCCTGATCTCAGTTTATCGACATTGTTGTTTAAGTTAATCGTCGTATTTGAAGGTCATAATCTGCACTAACTTCTGCTGAAATACCTGTTTACACAATCAATCTGTCGTCTGATTGATCGTTTAGACTCTCTTTAGGGATGCACGATATATTGGCCTCCTAATCTGTATTTGGCTGATATATGATTATTTTTAATGTTATCGTTATGATATCGGCCCAATCAGAAAATTTGGCCTATATATTAAAGTGATAATGTATTATTTCCTTCAGATGCGCATGTTCAACATAATGGTTTTGAATAGCTTGAAATATGATTGGAATCACTTCAAAAAAGGAAAATACAGTAAAATAGTGCAACTTGTGCTGCACAAGTCTGACATATCGGCTGCAAAAAATTATAATGAGAACATAATTATAATTGTCTGCTTGGGACATAGTGAGACTTTTGTTTTTGTAACCAGGCTCTTAAAAATTATATAAATATTTGAATTTAGATTTATCGGTCATCGCCTTTCAAATATAAAGAATTATCGGTTATCGTTATCGGCCAAACTTTTTATATCGGTGCATCCTGATACTGTTAGTAATATTTCAGACTGACGCAGCTTCTTTTTACTTGATCATCCAGACATAATTTTTTTTGAAAAATCATGATTATCAAATATGGGCTTTGATCATCAGGCTTTTGAGGAACTGAATCTCATGATTGTATTGCATTGCATTATCTTTGATAGTAAAACTAGTGATGCACGATATATCATTCATTTTTCATTCATTTTTAATGTTATCGTTATCGGCCCGGTAAGAAAATTTGGTTGATGTATTAAAGCTGATAAATAATGTATTATTTCCTTCAGCTGAGACACTTCAGATGCGCATGTTCAACATGATATTATTGAAATGTTTGAAATATGATACAGTTCAATGCAACATGTGTCATATAGACTACATACAATTATGATGTTATTATAATGTTGTGTTCAGGACATGGATTGTAATGGTGAGACTTTTGTTTTTGTAATCAGGCGCTCACAAATTATATAAAAAATTGGATTTAGATTTATCGGCCAGTATATCGGTTATCGGCTTTCAAATATAAAGAGTTATCGGTTATCGTTATCGGCCAAACTTTTCATATCGTTGCATCCCTTACTATTTTATCAAGTAAAAGTCTTTTAGTGTAATTGTACAAATGTCGTCCTTCAGCTCGTGTGTTTCTGCTGTCAGATCTGCACTGATTTTATCAAATAAACGCAAGAATAACTTTGATATTGTTAGTAATATTTTAGACTGACGCAGCTTCGGTTTACCTGATTATCCAGACATAATTTTTTTGAGTATCAAATATGATCATCATGCTTTTGAGGAACTGAATCTCACAAATGCATTGCATTGCATTATCTTTAATAATAAAACTAAGCATTTAAAGTGTTGAAGGAAGGGCGTCTGTTTTCCCGTCAGAAAACCTTCGCGTCTCGAGCGTCTGTTGGACATGTGTTGCTCACAGGATCGAGGAATATTGAGCTACGAGCGAGGATGTAGGCGACTGTTGCAGTTATGGAAATATAGATGTTGATTTCAGCCGGGCCGTCGCCACAAACTGATCGTTGTAAGAGTGGGGAGATCCCAGATCTGCCGCCCGCTCCCTTATGGAGCGTGGTTTTCTGTGTGGTTTTTCCCCCTCTTATGATCGTCTGAAGCCAACTGGAAAGCATTTCGCTGCTAAAAATAGCTCTCCGCTTGTGGGACCCAGAACAAGGTCTTCTTGGATCTCGAGGAAAAAGAAAAAAGGAACATAATGACAAACTTAAAAGTAGCTCTCTTTGTAAGATGAGAACGATTTTCAGGGAAACCCCCCGCTTCTACTACAATCATGTTGCTACATGACGACAATGGTGAATTTAGCACTTCTTTTAAAGTGTTTGTTTTCATCAGCGTGCACACGCATATACGTGCGTGTGTGTGTGTGTGATGCCGCTGACATACATCTTACATCCTGTGCTGTGTGATCTCAGCGAGGTTTCTCTGTCTCAGTGAGAGTGAAGGTGAGGTGTGCTGTGCTGTGGTTATGCCTGTGAGTATTTGTGCAACTGCACTTTTACTACCATGCAAACGCTGCAGGAGCTGCTGAAGGAGGAGCGCGAGTGTTTCCCTGCGTCTGTGTCTTATCTGATGGCTCGGAGGAGGTGTGGGCGTAGGGCTGTGGAGGAACTAAGGTGTGAAGCTGCTCTCCTGCGGAAGGGAGTCAGCAGTAAACACTGAGGCTGTAACCACGCGGCACACCTGGTGCACCTCGTCGAGAACGGCTTTAAACAGTCCAAGGCGAAGGCACGTTTTTCTTCCTTAACTGTTTCACTGCCAGAGCGCTCTGAGGCGCGTAGACCGTGACGTTTCTAGGGTCTGAAAACGAACGCGATTCACGTCTAAGAATCAAGCTTTACAACGAGGGACCGTTGGAACGGCTCTTAGTGGTGTGGGGGTTTCGTAGCAAAATACTTTCAAAATAGGATCCTTTTTTCCTAGTGTGAAGAATATTTGAAAAATTGGTATTCTGTAACACTTTAAGGTTCATTAGTTAACTTTAGTTATGTATTAACTAACATGATCTAACCATTAGCAATATATTTGTTACTGTATTCATTCATCTTTGTTAATGTTAGTTAATAAAAAAATACAGCTGTTCATTTTTTGTTCATGTTAGTTCACAAACTAAAATTAATAAATGCTGAAGAAGTTTTGTTCATTCTTAGTTCATGTTAACTGAGGTAATTAATTAATGAACATTGTAAAGTGTAACCAAAAATTCCCCTTTTTCCATTATAAAAAACCTTTTTGTGCAATAGAAATGTTAACCATAATTTCTAATGCCTCTAATATGATCAAAACTTTGCTGAAAAAACCCGTCCCACACAATCTACTACATGCCTTTAGATTGTTTTATAGAGTAAAACACTTTTAGTGTAATTGTACAAACGTCCTCTTTCAGCTTGTGTGTTTCTGCTGTCAAATCTGCACTGATTTTATCAAGGAAACATAAGAATAACTTTGATATTGTTTGTAATATTCCAGCCTGACAAAGTTTTGGGTTACTTGATTATCCAGACATAATTTTTTAGAGAAATCATGAGCATCAAATATGATCATCAGGCTTTTGAGGAAGGTTTATTTGTTCATCTCTCAATCATCATTGTATTGCATTGCATTATGTTTTAAAACTACAGAGCTTTGATCATAAAACTATTTAAATATCATCTTACTAAGACATTATTAGCAGATATTGATATTTCAATGCATTTTATGTGAGTATCTGCTACACTGTTATAAATATCTCATTGATTTACATGCAAGCATCAGAAATCTCATCTTTAATTTTGCCCATATTTATGCACCAAATTGCATATTTTTGCTCAGTTTAAGCTTTTTTCCCTCCATATTCTCGCTGTGTCGGACTATATGAGCCGTAAAAGCCCGATGGAACAGTTGATGCCTGTAAAGAAGCTGTATTTTCAGGAGTGTTTGTATGATTCACGAGTGGAAGTGAAGCTTCAGAAAGATTCGTTTGAAGAGACTCCCTGTTGTTTAATGGCAGATGAAGCTCATCTCTGTGTGATTTACAGCGGGATGAGATCATCCCAGACTGTGTCGTCCCTGCTTGTTCTGAGAGTTAAAGATCTGAAATATGACCGTATTTGGTTTTGATTCAGACCCTCGCACTGTTAATTTATGCCGACTTCTGCTTTTAATTATATGGTTTCCAGACGAATGTTCTGATGAAAGGAACACACATGCGTCAGGAAAAAGCCTCGCTGCGAGTGTCCGTCGCGTCGAGTCTGGGGATGTGAAGGTGGGTGGGCGTGTTTCTGACAGATCTTCTTCGCTTGTGTATGTTTGCTTGTTTGAGTACAGTTGTGTGCGGTAAGATCTTGTGGTTTACCATGGAAAATGAGACCAGACCGAGCCTTCTCTCCTCACCTGAAAAACAAAGCAACCCTGCAAACAGAAGACATGATGGAAACTTTCACTGACTTACTACTATATTATATTACTAGATAAAATGCAGCATTAGTGGATGCTAATAAATCCAGGTTAATGTTTACCACACAGACGTGCAATCTCAATATAGAGTTTATGCTAGAAATGTAAGGGTTGGAAATGTAAAACTGCACTGTAAAATAAGATGTTGTATAAAGTTGTAAATAAAACCAAGATTATTGGAGAACATTTTACAAGAATATACCATTTCAGTCTTTCTACTTCTACAAAGTAACACATTTAATAAAACATGACATTTTTGAGAATTTTTTTAATTTTACATTAAATATTTTTAAATATTACACCTTCAACCCCATAACATTAGACCTGTGAAACATTGTCTTTGTTTTTTAGTAGCACTTTACTTAAAGCCCTTACATTAACATATACTATAATGCATTATAAAGGTTTTCATAATGCACTATATCATTTTCATAAATTATTGTAACCAAAGTTAAAATGTATTATACAGTCAAACCAAAATTTATTCAGACACCTTCAACATTTCTCACACTATCACAGTTTATTCGCTTTAGTTTAGAATAAAATATGAAATCAGTTGATATTTCACTGGTTTTGTCCATGTTAGACTGTCTCACACATGAATTATGTTGAATATGGACAAGAAAAATTATCTTGTCCATTTGAATTAAGATTATTTTTCTTTCCCCATTGGCAGACATTTTAGCTTGTTTTCCCCCAAGACATCATATCGTATGACATTTTACTACTTTAGTAAATGCATCTTGATTTAATAACTTTTAGTTATTTGGACTGAAAACAAAACAAAAATACTGAGTAAGAAAAGCATTATTTGCAGTGTGGAGACCAGTGGCCTGTCTGGATATGATTATTATGAAGATGATTATGAAGATGATGATGATGATGATGATGATGAGGATGAAGAGGTGTGCAGTGGATCATGTCGCTCCACAGGGAGTCCCAGCAGATAAAGTCATATCCGCAGTTCTTTATGCGATCTTTCCCATGTTTCTGCTCTGATGAAAGCCGGGTCTTCCTCACGCGCTCGTGTGTCACAGACAGAGCTTTCCCTGCAGGAGCTGCTCTCTATTACTGTCCTGGCCCGGGGAAGTCAGGGAATTATGGGACGCAGGGGGAAGGAATATCCAGAGCCGTTCCGGTTTCTTGCACAGAAAACCACATATTTACAGTACAAGTCCTCATCAGACAATGCGCAGACCACAGGACAAATGAGATCCAGTGTTTGTAGCGGGAGGAATGACAGCAGAGGCTCGGATCCACGCTTTCATCTGATCTGATTCATCTGATCTGATTCCTAGTGACCTGATTCATCTGATTCATTTGATCTGATTCATCTGATCTGATTCATCTGATCTGATTCCTAGTGATCTGATTCATCTGATCTGATTCATCTGATTCTTTTGATCTGATTCATCTGATCTGATTCCTAGCAGAGATGCTCACAAGTCTCTGAGCTAGAGTCCAAGTCAAGTCTCAAGTCTCTGCGCTAGAGTCCAAGTCAAGTCTCAAGTCTCTTTATTATAATAAGTCTCTGGTTATAATAAGTGTTGCATCACATACAGCGACCAATCCAGGCTGCTTAGAACACTGTATAGCTATATATAAGGAATTCAAAGCATGTAATATGTTATTTTGACTACTTTATCTATTAGCATACAGTATCAGCTTTGATTTTGGTATATAATCAGTGTATGTAAACAGGCTATTGCAACATGACAAAAACACCAAGAATGCTTTACTTTTAAGTTAATATCTGTATTTTGCCTTGGTGCATGAACACACAGTACAGTACAGACAACACTATTGCAACGAACCAAACAATGTGAAATATACTATCCACAAAAATTAACACACTACACTTCCTTATGATCCTTATAGAGTATTATTTGTTATTTACTCAGTGGCTGGATAGCACAACATTCAAACGCTCAACATTTTTAGAGTGAATGTAGCAACTGACCAACTTATTGCAAAATTTATAAGCAATAACTAACTTTTTTTTCACTTACAGAGCACATCCATGTAATGTGCACTGCCTCATAGCTTATAAACTACTGTAAGTCAACACATCCCAGACTCTCAAACCAGTGTAAAGTTATAACTAAATGAAACTGTAATATTACATGATCAACAATCATTTCTGTTAAGAATATCTGAACACATTTTCAATGACCACACACTGTACACCCCCCTACACATTTATATTACACACAGGATGTGCGGGTCTAATAAAAGTGTGGAAATGGTAGGTCCTGTGTACCTTTACTCTGTCCTCCTGTCATGGCCTACTGTTGTGTATGTGTGTGTGTTCTTGTATATGGTTTATGAACGTGAGGGGTAGAAACAAAACTTACTTTTGCACACACAATCTCTCTCTCACACGCACACACGCGCACACACACACACACACACTCAAGCACACAGTCACACACACACTCAAGCACACAGACACACACACACACACACTGTTTACGGGGACTCTCCATAGGCGTAATGGTTTTACTAATGTACAAACTGTATAATCTATCCACCTACACTAACCTACATTAACCCCTAAACCTACCAATCACAGAAAACTTTTGGCCTTTTTTGAATTTCAAAAAACACCATTTAGTATGTTTTTTAAGCAGTTTGGTTTATGAGGACACAGATGTCCTCATAAACCATGTTTACGTTGTAATACCCATGTCATTATACACATTTGTGTCCTCATAAACCATATACAAGAACACACACACACACACACACACACACTAACAGTAACTTAGGCCCTGACAGGAGGAGGACAGAGTAAAGGTACACAGGACCTAACATTTCCACACTTTTAAAAACGTTTTTTTTTTTCTTCACTTTTTGAAAACTGGTCGTACAGACCCGAACACCATACAAGGGTTAAGCAAACGCTCATTTATATTTCATAAGGAAGACAGTCGGAGTTAACCTCCCGTAACGCTAGGTCGTAGCTAAAGCAAGAAGCAAGCTAACGGTAACGTTAACGTCAATGCTGAGCTAGCTAAACATGTTTACTGACCTGTCAGGATGCGTTTTCAGATGCCTGATAAAATTAGATGTGGTGGAGCCAGAATCTTTGATATTGATACCGCATGTTTTGCATAGAGCTCTTCTTTTATTTGGGCCGTCTTGTTTAAAAAATTTGAATCCAAAGCTTGCGATGAATGGCACAGCAGTCGACATGTTTGTTCGTTGTCCTCTCATGTGTGGTCGCGCGCGCGCAGCAGATACGTAGTACGTCATGTGTTACGTGGGCAGGTCAGGAGGGAGGGGAATAACAGCGAGCTCGTCAGACGTTTCCTAAAAATAAACATTGTTCACGAGTCCCGCAGCTCGAGTCCGAGTCGAGTCTGAAGTCTTTCGAGGACGAGTCTCAAGTCGAGTCTGAAGTCACTGTGTGTGCGACTTAAGTCGCACTCGAGTCCGAGTCTCAAACTCGAGTCCCCATCTCTGATTCCTAGTGACCTGATTCATTTGATCTGATTCCTCTGATCTGATTCCTCTGATCTGATTCCTAGTGACCTGATTCATCTGATTCATTTGATCTGATTCATCTGATCTGATTCCTAGTGATCTGATTCATCTGATCTTATTCCTAGTGACCTGATTCATCTGATCTTATTCCTAGTGACCTGATTCATCTGATTCATTTGATCTGATTCATCTGATCTGATTCCTAGTGACCTGATTCATCTGATCTTATTCCTAGTGACCTGATTCATCTGATTCATCTGATCTGATTCATCTGATCTGATTCCTAGTGACCTGATTCATCTGATTCATTTGATCTGATTCATCTGATCTGATTCCTAGTGATCTGATTCATCTGATCTGATTCATCTGATCTGATTCCTCTGATCTGATTCCTCTGATTCATCTGATCTGACTCCTCCGCTATAGACCGAATCCCTGGAGAGATCCGATCCACACGCAGGTCCTTATGTGACACAAGACTTCAGATAAATGCTGTGTAAATCATGTTTTAGGCAGTGTTGACACTTGGCAGGTTTGGTTTGATTTAACCGATCTCTGGTGCGATTGCGGTTCATTTGAGTTCAAAAGCTGTCCAATCAGGGTGTGACATTGTCCACAGTGTTCAGTGTTTAAAGTCCCCCTGTAGTCAATTATTTTATCCCTTAAAACTCATCTGTGATCACCAAAATTACATATTTAAACGTTTTTTTCGCCTTAAAATGTCTTTCGCCACTCACTCACTCACTCAGAGATCCACTCGTTGACGATCACACGTTGATCTGATTGGTTACAAGGTAGTTTGTGACGTCAGAAACACCAGCGATTTCAAACCGTGTTTTTGAGACTGTCTTTGGTTCACTGCAGTTTTAAGGAGAAAATACTCAGCAATGCTGTCGACTTATGAATTTACACATGGATTGTCTTAAAGCATATTAAAAACTCCACATAGACGTATAAACAACATTAAAAGCTGGATTTTCACCACATGCATGTCAAGCAATAAGCGGATTAATTCAACAGGCTGATTTCTGTTCATGTAAACTAATCAGTCCCTCCAGTTTTCCGCGATCGCTGAATACAACGCAAAATCAACAAAATGTCTAATTTTGAGAACTTTTTACTTATATTAGGCAGTTTCTTATTGCTGTGGTTTACTTGTAATATACTTGTAGATCCCAAAATAAAAAAAGATTTGTGCATTTTGTTTGTTCTGTTGTCATGTATGACTATTGTGCATCTAACATAACACATAATATGGTAAATGTGGTATCCTGATTTTTTTTAAAAATTGCTAATTTTTCACAATTTCCTGAAAAATTGATAATTTTGATCGCTAAATCACACAAAAAATATTGCAAAATATTCCCGGAGGGACTGCCTAATATCGGATATGTTTATCCTGAAGCAGCCGATGTGAGTGTGAGTGTGTGTGTGTGTGTGTGTGTGTGTGTGTTTGATTAAAGGATCTCTCTGAAGATCCACTACAACACCTTCACACATTATTCCTCTCTTCAGCGCCTCAATTAAAGCCTCGCGCGTCTATTAGCCTGATCCTCCGCGCTTTAATCTCTCTTCATGTTTTATCGACTGGAGTATTGATTTGATGTTCGGGCTTTCATCTCCCACAGCCCAGAATGCAACAGAGGGCTTGTGTTACGGTGTTTCTTTAACCCTTTCATGTTGAGGACACGATTCAAGCCTTCATCTACTGTATATATGGTTATAACAGACTTATGAACTATACATTCACATTTATTCATAAAGCAGACGCTTTTGGATCTGTCACTTATTCGGCTCTGTGGAATACTGGATTCTGATTGGTCAATCGCTCCATCTAGCGGTTTATCATTCCCAGATAACAGCCGCTGAACACTCGCTAGAACGGGTTTTCGTCGTTTTGCGTTTGATGAGCTAATAAAATATATAAATAATATAATTAATAATTAACTAATATACTAAATGAGGCAAGGGTGTCTAGTTACATTCAAGATATTTTAAGACATGAATAATTTTTATTAAAGAAAAAAACATTTCAAATGTAATTTTGGTTAGTTCACCTCAAAATGAAAATTTCCTAATAATTTACTCACCCCAATGCCATCCAAGATATCCATGTCTTTCTTTCCTCAGTGGAAGAGAAATTAAGTTTTTTGAGGAAAACATTTCTGGATTTTTCTTTGAATAATGGACTTCAATGGCAACCAGCGTTTTGAAGTCCAAATCAATGCAGTTTCAAAGGTCTTTGAAGTGCTTCAACAGTCTGTGCACGATCAGCTGAGGAGGAGGGGCTTATCTAGCGAAACGATCGGTCATTTTCAAAAAATAAAAATATATATATACTTTTTAACTACAATAGGGCCCTATGAAATCCGTTTTATTTTTTTCCAAATTCCGTTTTTTCCGTTTTAATTTTAGCAAATTTCTTTTTTTCCGTTTTAATTTTTGGGAATTCATTTTTTTTTTACCCTTTACTGTTATTTTAGTCGTAAAAAGAGTGTGCTTTTAATGTTAATGATTAAAATGTACACAAATAAAACAGGAATGACCTTAAATTTATTGAGGTAACAAACATCACATTTACTGCATGATGCAAACACTGCACTCGAAGTACTTCAGGTAACAACAAAATATTAATGGTTATGAGCTTTAAATTGTCCAGTAAAATACATTATATTAGTTTAAGTTTAAATAAAAGTCACACTCAGTCTCTCTCCCGCGCACTGTCGAGCGCGCCTCGGACACACTCGGTCTCACCCGCGCAGTGTGTGTGTGTGTATGTGAGAGAGACGCGTGAGTGACAGAGACGGAGGGAGAGCAGGGAAAGGAAATGCAACTGAAAGAATACGCCGCGTGTTTTAAATAGCGCTAAAAAAAATTAATAACGAAACGCAATATGTGGCGGCCGGTGTTGATTCTGTGGCGCACTGCGACGAATTAGTCTATGTGTGTGAAACACTGCATAAAAGTGACGTGGGAACTGCTCGGCTCGGTACTGACGCATCAGGTTTCCTTAACTCGTGGAGAGCCGCTTCGCCAGGCTTTCGTTGTTTTGAAGGGGGAGGGGCAGCTGGAATGACGGGAGGGGTTGTGTCGCCCGGATTTGCTTCCCCCGGTCTGCATTTTCCCCAGACATATGTTCTTCTCCCACACAAAAACATCATTTCATTCCAAATATGTAAAATTCCGCGAAATTCCGCGTTAACAGTAGATTCCGCTTTAACAGTAGATTCTGCGTTAACAGTAGATTCCGCGTTAACAGTAGATTCCGCGTTAACAGTAGATTCCGCGTTAACAGTAGATTCCGCGTTAACAGTAAATTCCGCTTTAACAGTAGATTCTGCGTTAACAGTAGATTCTGCGTTAACAGTAGATTCCGCGTTAACAGTAGATTCCGCGTTAACAGTAGATACCGCGTTAACAGTAAATTCCGCTTTAACAGTAGATTCTGCGTTAACAGTAGATTCCGCGTTAACAGTAGATTCCGCGTTAACAGTAAATTCCGCTTTAACAGTAGATTCCGCGTTAACAGTAGATACCGCGTTAACAGTAGATACCGCGTTAACAGTAGATTCCGCGTTAACAGTAAATTCCGCTTTAACAGTAGATTCTGCGTTAACAGTAGATTCTGCGTTAACAGTAGATTCCGCGTTAACAGTAGATACCGCGTTAACAGTAGATTCTGCGTTAACAGTAGATTCCGCTTTAACAGTAGATTCCGCGTTAACAGTAGATACCGCGTTAACAGTAGATTCCGCGTTAACAGTAAATTCCGCTTTAACAGTAGATTCTGCGTTAACAGTAGATTCCGCGTTAACAGTAGATTCCGCGTTAACAGTAGATACCGCGTTAACAGTAGATTCCGCGTTAACAGTAAATTCCGCTTTAACAGTAGATTCTGCGTTAACAGTAGATTCTGCGTTAACAGTAGATTCTGCGTTAACAGTAGATTCTGCGTTAACAGTAGATACCGCGTTAACAGTAGATACCGCGTTAACAGTAGATTCCGCGTTAACAGTAAATTCTGCGTTAACAGTAGATTCTGCGTTAACAGTAGATTCCGCGTTAACAGTAGATTCCGCGTTAACAGTAGATTCCGCGTTAATTTGCCAATTCCGCGATTCCGTCCGCGAAATCATTTGGCCCTACTACAATTGTGCGGATTGAGCTGATCTGCAAAGCGCCGGGAACTACGTCATCACGCTGAAAGGTCATGCTCGATGTCGCCGGCGGAAGTACCGCCCCACTCGACCGTGCGAAGGAGGATAGTTCAAATTGTATTGTATGTTGAATGACATATTTATGTCTTTGTGTCATATTATTGTTTAAAATGGTCCTTACGTGTGCGTATCCTGTGTGTTTAAATCTTTTAAAACCTAAACGTTTTTTTTTTTCGAGCGTGACCTTTCAACGTGATGACGTAGTTCCCGGCGCGTTGCAGATCAGCTCAATCCGAACAATTGTCACGATCATGTCACGATTTTTTCTGGAAAATCACGATTCTCTTGATGTTGTTTTTACTATTTTGCAAGTGACTGATCACACTTATGCCCCTATTTAAAAACTAAGCCTTGCAAGGTAACGAAATATAACAGAAAAATGAAAGACAGATTATGTAGGCTACAGTGGGCGAAGATTAAAATCTTTATTTCAGAAATCGAAGCACAAACGGACTCACACTTTTGGTCCCTCTGGAGTTTTCTGAGATCACTTTGTGCACCACGCACGCACGCACACACACACACACACACACACACACACACACACACACGCTGAGCCGCTCCGAGAGATGTGTGTGTGAACACACCCTGAGATTCTTCTGAACACAAAACTTAAACATTCTTTGAATTCCTAAAAAAAGAATGTTCTTAAAAATCATTGTAACCTTTTATAATCTTCACAACCTCTTCAAACCTCCAGCTTATCTTAAATATAGAGCCCATTGAAATCAGTTTTATTTTTTCCCAAATTCAGTTTTTTTTTTCCATTTCATTTTTTTTTGCTCTTAAATAGTTCAATTAAATTTTAGTAATCAAAAAGCACATCTAAATAACTGAAACCATGAAACTTATACAATTTAACAATTTATTAAAATACATTTATGAAATACATTTTTTTTTTCTCAAATTCTGTTTTATTTTTTACCAAATTCTGTGTTTTATGTTTTACGTTTCCTGGATTCAATTTGAATGGTTTTACAACATTTTAATAATCAAAAAGGATGTTGAATTGTTGATGCCAGCTCGTGAGTTCAGATGAGGTCAGGTTTGCTCCTGTTCTCGCTCTGACCTGTTTTCTCTGCATCTCCGAGTGTGTGTGTGTGTGTGTGTGTGGGTGTTTGACGTCAGATCTGATGTCTGAGACGCTCACAGATAATAACTAGCTCAGGATGTATTATCTCATTCTTTAGCAGGAAGTGATGTCATAGATGAAACTTGATTTCCTCTTCCAACCTGATCAGGATTTAGTGTTGTCTATACATACAGATCACACACACACACACACAAACACATACACACACACACACACATACACACTAACACACACACACACTCACACATACACACACAGACATACACACACACACACACTCACACACATACACACTAACACACACACACACACACACTCACACCACATACACACTAACACACACACTCTAAGATAAATGATCGCACACACTCTCACAGATACACTCACTCTCTCACACACACACACACACACACACACACACACAAACACACACACACTATGATAGATGATCTCACACACACTCACTCACTCACTCACACACACACACTAAGATAAATGATCGCACACAGACTCACTCACTCACTCACTCTCTCACACACACACACACACACACACACACACACTATGATAGATGATCTCTCACACACACACACACTATGATAGATGATCTCACACACACTCACTCACTCACACACACACACTACGATAAATGATCGCACACAGACTCACTCACTCACTCTCACACACACACACACACACACACACTATGATAGATGATCTCTCACACACACACACACACACACACACACAAACACACACACACACTATGATAGATGATCTCACACACACACTCACTCACTCACACACACACACTAAGATAAATGATCGCACACAGACTCACTCACTCACTCACTCTCACACACACACACACACACACACACACACACACACACACACTATGATAGATGATCTCTCACACACACACACACACACAAACACACACACACACTATGATAGATGATCTCACACACACACTCACTCACTCACACACACACACTAAGATAAATGATCGCACACAGACTCACTCACTCACTCACTCTCACACACACACACACACACACACTATGATAGATGATCTCTCTCACACACACACACACACACACACACACACACACACACTATGATAGATGATCTCACACACACACTCACTCACTCACTCACACACACACACACTAAGATAAATGATCGCACACAGACTCACTCACTCACTCTCACACACACACACACACACACACACACACACACACACACACACACACACACACACACACTATGATAGATGATCTCACACACACACACACACACACACACACTATGATAGATGATCACACACACACACACACACACACACACACACACACACACAGGAGCAGTGACATCACCTCTGAGAGGATATTGTCTACAGTGAGTGTGTGACACTGGCATGTCAATTTATTATGTGTATAATATCATAACTCTCTCTCTTCTGCTGATGATGTCATTCATCATAAATCAAGCACACATATGAAGCAGTGGAAACATGTTCCTCTCAGAGTGTACACACTCCGCTTGAGTGTGTGTGTGTGTGTGTGTGTGTGTGTGTGAGATCTGAAGCCACATCTGAGCGTGTTCGATCATCATCGCAAGTTTTGCCAAGATCTAAAATATATTTTTTTGGTATAAATTGAGTAAAAAGTTGTATTTATTTAGTTTTTGCCAAGGTGTAAAATAAGTGTTTACTAAATTTATACCAAAAATAAAATATTTTAGAGCTTGGCAAACTAGAAATATAACATATAATTTGTTAGTTAATTTATACACGTTTTTACAAGCTCTAAAAAAAATGTTTTTGGTAAAAAATTATGTTTCTCTTATTTGACAAGCTTGAAGATATTTTATTTGTTAAAAAGTCGTATTTGTTTAGGTTGGCCAAGCTCAAAAAAATTTTGGTATATATTTTGTATAAAAAAAAAATGTGTTTCTAGTTTTTTTTTAGAAGATCTAATATATTTTATTGGTTATAAATTGGGTAAAAAGTTGTATTTGTTTAGTTTTGTCAAGCTCTAAAATATCTATTTTACTAAAATTATAGCTATATATATATATATATATATATATATATATATATATGTATGTGTATGTATGTATGTATATATGTGTGTGTGTGTGTGTGTATATGTTTCTAGTTTTGCCAAGATCTTAAAATATGTTTTTTAGGAATAAATTTTGTTTAAAAAAAAAAGTGTAAAATATTTTTTCTAAAATAATTTTTGGGTTTTGCCAAGATCTAAAAAAAAATTATGTATAAATTTTGAAAAAAAAGAAAAAAAGTGTTTGTAGTTTTTTTTTTCCAGGATCTGAACTAAGGTGCTAAGCAGTGTGTGTGTGAGAGGTGGTGTGTAGTTGAGCCGGGGCTGGTGGGCCCGCGGGGGCCTGAACCCCTGAACCACTCATCCACTGCGGGTTAATCACACAGAATACATTACTACATGAAAGCGGCTCGTTCCCGTACGTGCATATTTGCATCTGATCCACATTCCTCATGATTCAGTCCTGAAAATATGATTCTGCTCCATGACAATCAGACACAGGAGTGACTGCAAGCCCAAAGCTAACGTCTGAAACAACAGCTGTTCGTTCGTTCAGTCACGTCTG
Source organism: Gila robusta (assembly GCA_030770095.1). Lineage (NCBI taxonomy): Eukaryota > Metazoa > Chordata > Actinopteri > Cypriniformes > Leuciscidae > Gila > Gila robusta. The sequence goes on from JAVALU010002465.1 coordinate 1,546,952, forward strand.
ATTTTACTGTCGTGGAATACATCAAAGCCTGGGCTGTTTCTGTCTTCATTCGTGTTCGTGTCGTTTCACATGATTATCAGTGCGCATCAAGGACTTTTTTACTTTTCACACACCAATCATTTCCTCATGGAGAGAGTCACTTCACTCTAAAAAAACAACAACCCAAGGGCTGGGTAGATATAGGACAGAACACATGTTGGGTTAATTTTACCCAGCAAATTGGGTTGTTTATTTAACCCAGTATAGTTGATTCATTTTTACTATAAAACTAGCTGCTTTTTTTTTGTACTTCATACAATAATTAATGTCTACGTACTAAATTAAATCCTCTAAACTTTTTTAAAATGCTCGATACAACCACTGGCTTGCATGATAATTCCTTTATTTTCAATCATATTTTACATAGTATTTTCATAGTATATTTTAAATCATTTTAATACATAATGCCAACATTTAAGCTTGTTTAACAAATATTAGAAGTAAAATTCAAGTGTTCAGGAGCTGGGTTGCACAAAAAACTACCCAAACACTGGGTTGTTACGTCTGACCCATGAGCTGGGTAATAGAGATGCGCGGATGGGCTATTATTTCATCCGCAACCGCATCACAAAACTCATCATCCGTCCGCCATCCATCCGCACCAACGTTTTTGACCAATTTTCAAAACCGCACCCGCCCGCCATCCGCTGATACAAGGCGCTGCTGATGACAGCCGCGAGACTAGAAACCGCCCGCCACCCGCCCGAATTTAATTAAAATATTTTTTTTTCGTCACGTCATCCGCCCGATCCGCGGAGTCCGCGGCTATAAC
>JAVALU010002466.1:0-40403 GCA_030770095.1 Gila robusta
AGTTCTTAACACTTTCTTGGCATGATTTAGCACTACCTAATCGCTATTAGCATGTAGCTATTCACAGCTAGCATGTGTAGCATGTTGGAAGCCCTGTTTGCTAGCATGAGTCAAAAGAGCCAAACCACATCTCTATACGATGTTCTAATGCAGAGATATAGGTCTTGCAAAATGGTTGCTAGGGTACTCTGTTTGGTTGCTAGGGAATGGCTTGGCAGCTGCCAGTCATCAAAGTCCAAAGGTTGCTTGTCAGTATGAATGATATAAACCAACTCCCATGCCTCTGTGACATTCAGAATGGAAGATATCCCTCTATAGATTTTAGTTGCTAAGGTGCTCGACAATGGTTGCTAGGGAGGGGCTAGGAAGTGTTGAGGGGATTCATGATTGGCTGTGTGCTGCCCCGAGTCAAACGAGACCACCCTTGTGTTTCTATGACACTTCTATCCGGAGATATTCTTTTGACCTCTTTCAATGGAAGTCTATGGGACTTGTTGCTAAGGTGCTCTAAATGGTTGCTAGGGCGTGGCTTAATAGCTTCACAATGATCCTGAGAGACTGATTGGTCATCTGAGAAAAATGAGCCCGTCCCCTTGTCTCTATGACACTGTGATCCAGAGCTATGTTCAATACAAAATCCCTATGCAATAGTCCATAGTAAGTCAATGGGGCAAATTTGAGCAGCTCCTGCCCCCCAGGGGTGCAACTTTTACCCCATTGTGAGGTATGTTCTTACAGAGCCTGCCAGCCTCTTCAAATGAGGTAAATTACAAGTTTCTGAGAAATCATTGGTCAGTGCTACGAGTCGTCAAAGTTTGTGGCAATGTTAAGTCTATGGGATTTTTTTTACCCAATGATTTGCCCCTGGGGCAAACACCGTACCCCCGATCGGTAAGAAAAGTCACAGCACACCTCTCCTCAATAATCCGCACAATTTGACGCCTCAATCAGGGGTCTGTGATGTCGGCGTGTATTTTTTAACAGATGATTACTATGGAGTTTTTAAAAGGAGTTTTTATAGAGTTTTTATAGAGTTATTTAGTATGGGTATAGATATTTAGTTTTATAGATATTTAGTATCGCCCACGGTTGCTAGGGTGCTGTAACTGGTTGCTATGGTGTGGCTATGAAGATTTTAGGCCATTACTTATTGGCTGCTTGATAAAATAAATCCTCTGAGGGAGAGAGAGAGGGCTGGGCTGTCAGGGCTGTCAGGCCCTTTTCTGTGGGTGTGTGTGAAAGTGACAGTTGGGATTTGAATTTCTGAACATTCCGCAATGTTAAGTCAATGGGATTTTTTTGGCCGCTTTTTCGTCCGCTGTGCGAACATCGTACATCCGATCGCTTAGAAAAGTCATAGCACACCATTCCCGAACAGGCCGCACGTTTTGACACCTTATTCATGGGTCTGTGACAAAAACTGCGGGAGGAGTAGCGCGTCAAACTTTGGCCAGAAGAATAATAAGAAGTATAACTAGAATGTACATTTCCAGAAGAAAATGTGAAGTGGTGCTTGCAGTGGCAAAACTCACCACTCGGTTGCTAGGGTGTGGTACATGATTGCATACGAGCCAACAAACATGTCTGTACGATGTTCTGGTGCTGAGATATGGCTTATTCATGTTGTTCAGGTGGTTGCTAGGGTGTTCTGGGTGGTTGCTAGGTGGTTGCTAGGGTATTCTGGGTGGTTGCTAGGGCGTTGCTAGGCGGTTGCTAGGGTATTCTGGGTGGTTGCTAGGGTGTTGCTAGGGTGTTCTGGGTGGTTGCTAGGCGGTTGCTAGGGTATTCTGGGTGGTTGCTAGGATGTTGCTAGGTGGTTGCTAGGGTATTCTGGGTGGTTGCTAGGGCGTTGCTAGGCGGTTGCTAGGGTGTTCTGGGTGGTTGCTAGGCGGTTGCTAGGGTATTCTGGGTGGTTGCTATGGTGTTGCTAGGCGGTTGCTAGGGTATTCTGGGTGGTTGCTAGGGCGTTGCTAGGCAGTTGCTAGGGCATTGCTAGGCACTTGCTAGGGCGTTGCTAGGCGGTTGCTAGGGTGTTCTGGGTGGTTGCTATGGTGTTGCTAGGTGGTTGCTAGGGTATTCTGGGTGGTTGCTATGGCGTTGCTAGGCGGTTGTTATCGTATTCTGGGTGGTTGCTAGGCGGTTGCTAGGGTGTTCTGGGTGGTTGCTAGGCGGTTGCTAGGGTATTCTGGGTGGTTGCTATGATGTTGCTAGGCGGTTGCTAGGGTATTCTGGGTGGTTGCTAGGACGTTGCTAGGTGGTTGCTGAGGTATTCTGGGTGGTTGCTATGGTGTTACTAGGTGGTTGGTAGTTGTCACAGATGGTTACTATTGGAGTTCTTAACACTTTCTTGGCATGATTTAGCACTACCTAATCGCTATTAGCATGTAGCTATTCACAGCTAGCATGTGTAGCATATTGGAAGCCCTGTTTGCTAGCATGAGTCAAAAGAGCCAAACCACATCTCTATACGATGTTCTGATGCAGAGATATAGGTCTTGCAAAATGGTTGCTAGGGTACTCTGTTTGGTTGCTAGGGAATGGTTTGGCAGCTGCCAGTCATCAAAGTCCAAAGGTTGCTTGTCAGTATGAATGATATAAACCAACTCCCATGCCTCTGTGACATTCAGAATGGAAGATATCCCTCTATAGATTTTAGTTGCTAAGGTGCTCGACAATGGTTGCTAGGGAGGGGCTAGGAAGTGTTGAGGGGATTCATGATTGGCTGTGTGCTTCCCCGAGTCAAACGAGACCACCCTTGTGTTTCTATGACACTTCTATCCGGAGATATTCTTTTGACCTCTTTCAATGGAAGTCTATGGGACTTGTTGCTAAGGTGCTCTAAATGGTTGCTAGGGCGTGGCTTAATAGCTTCACAATGATCCTGAGAGACTGACTGGTCATCTGAGAAAAATGAGCCCGTCCCCTTGTCTCTATGACACTGTGATCCAAAGCTATGTTCAATACAAAATCCCTATGCAATATCCCATAGTATCCCTATCCCATAGTAAGTCAATGGGGCAAATTTGAGCAGCTCCTGCCCCCCACGGGTGCAACTTTTACCCCATTGTGAGGTATGTTCTTACAGAGCCTGCCAGCCTCTTCAAATGTGGTAAATTACAAGTTTCTGAGAAATCATTGGTCAGTGCTACGAGTCGTCAAAGTTTGTGGCAATGTTAAGTCTATGGGATTTTTTTTACCCAATGATTTGCCCCTGGGGCAAACACCGTACCCCCGATCGGTAAGAAAAGTCACAGCACACCTCTCCTCAATAATCCGCACAATTTGACGCCTCAATCAGGGGTCTGTGATGTCGGCGTGTATTTTTTAACAGATGATTACTATGGAGTTTTTAAAAGGAGTTTTTATAGAGTTTTTATAGAGTTATTTAGTATGGCACAAGGCCGTATCGCCCACGGTTGCTAGGGTGCTGTAACTGGTTGCTATGGTGTGGCTATGAAGATTTTAGGCCATTACTTATTGGCTGCTTGATAAAATAAATCCTCTGAGGGAGAGAGAGAGGGCTGGGCTGTCAGGGCTGTCAGGCCCTTTTCTGTGGGTGTGTGTGAAAGTGACAGTTGGGATTTGAATTTCTGAACATTCCGCAATGTTAAGTCAATGGGATTTTTTTGGCCGCTTTTTCGTCCGCTGTGCGAACATCGTACATCCGATCGCTTAGAAATAATAAGTATACAGAAGAACACTAGTGTTGCTTTGCCTTTGGCAAGCACCACTAATAATAATAAGTATGGAGAAGAACAATAGTGTTGCTTTGCAAGCACCACTAATAAGTATACACAATAACAATAGTGATGCCTTGCTTTCAGCAAGCACCACTAATAAGTATGCAAGAGAACACTAGTGTTGCTTTGCCTTTGGCAAGCACCACTAATAATAATAAGTATGGAGAAGAACAATAGTGTTGCTTTGCAAGCACCACTAATAAGTATACACATTATTAGTGGTGCTTGCTGAAAGCAAGGCATCACTATTGTTATTGTGTATACTTATTAGTGGTGCTTGCAAAGCAACACTATTGTTCTTCTCCATACTTATTATTATTAGTGGTGCTTGCCAAAGGCAAAGCAACACTAGTGTTCTTCTGTATACTTATTATTAGTGGTGCTTGCTGAAAGCAAGGCATCACTATTGTTATTAAGTATACAGAAGAACACTAGTGTTGCTTTGCCTATGGCAAGCACCACTAATAATAAGTATACAGAAGAACACTAGTGTTGCTTTGCCTATGGCAAGCACCACTAATAAGTATACACAATAACAATAGTGATGCTTTGCTTTCAGCAAGCACCACTAATAAAGATTTGGATTTCAATAATGTGAATGCTTGAAGCATTCACACTAATAAGTATGCAAGAGAACACTAGTGTTGCCTTGCCTTTGGCAAGCACCACTAATAATAATAAGTTTAAAGACAACATCAGTAAGTTGGCTCTCACAAGCCAACTTAATTAGTTAAAGCTTGATATGAGTTTTAAAGTGTTCTGTTTCTAAGAATGATGATTTGTTAAACATTACACACTGTTTTCTCTTCCATTTTTAGCATTGAGCGCCTTTGGCGTGACATATGGATGGCAGTTCCAAACATCTATTATGATGTTTTGCACAGCCTTGAAGAGGAAGGATTTCTAGAGCCAACCAACAGCCTTCACCTCTTTTGTTGTCACTTTGTGTTCCTGCCTCGTCTCAAGGCCAGCCTCGACTCCTTTACCAGCGGGTGGAATAACCATCCTCTCCGCACAGAGCGTAATCGAAGCCCAGACCAGTTGTGGGAAATTGGACTCCTGCAAAACCCTGTCACTCCTCCTCCAGTCCTATCTGAGGTATTTTAAGAATTTGTGTCTTTTAAAGTATGTAATGTTTTCATGCAAGATATTGCCCCAATGTCCATAAACTATTACCAACTTTTAACAGATTGCACAAGGCGACGACTCTGACTGGGACACAGACAGTATCTCTGACCAGCCGTGGACAGGAATTGTAGTTCCTCCAGTCGAATGCCCCTTAACTGAAGAACTTAAGGCCCAAATTCAAACTTTTTTTAACCCAACCTCACACTCTCAAAACTATGGAAGAGACAAGTATTTAGAAGTTTTAAATTTTGTGCTGCTTCATTCTTAATTGACACTAAATCAATCATTGAAGTGACCAAATGATCCATTTAGAAGCAAATTAACATCCAATTCAATAAAAAACAAACTTAAGTTGACATTGCATGCTTGTTTTATTTTCTGGATTGGCTATATTTAAAGCAGAAAAACACTTGCATAACAACTTGTGTTCTCTTAACACATGCATTAAGATATAAAATTTTACAATATGTAACATGTTGTGTTCTCTACACATACACAAATTTCAAAACCATAAGAACATTTACCAATGTATAAAAGTTTTTTTTCCTGAACATGTACAATTCCATACATTAAGTAGCATTTTAAATTCTGTTAAAACCGTCGTCAAACTGAATGGCTTGCAACATGACTGATTTAAAAGAACTGTAGTCACCCATGTGTACCGTGGGAAATGTAATTTTTCTGGCACAGGCACTTACAACTGGGAAGCATATTTTATGTTCTGGCATCCTCTGCATACACTCATGGTCAAAATTAAGAGAAATTTTGAATTCTTTAAGTTCTGACATTAGAAGAGGTTTGTGTCCCTGGCCAGTGAGCCATTGCATTACACGGGGGACAGTTAAGGGCAGGATGTCTCCGTCAGGGTTATCCTCTACAAACAAAAGAACTTGTTATCTCTAGGGTTGGTATTGTCTGAATTTTAACATTAATTTGTGTAATCTGCAGTTTTTTTAACAATATTTATACTAAATCAACTGTCACTTCATACATACCACAGCTTTCAATTTCTTGGAGAAAGTCTTGCAGAAAGTTGATTATAGCCGTTTCATAAGTCTCTTGTACTGATCCCTTCTCCGACATTTTCGGAAGAATGTTCTGCATGATGAAGTCTGCATCAGCCTGTGGGAAAAAACTCAACCATCCATTTTCAGGTACATATACAAATATGCATTTGGCTTTTATCCAAAGCTACTTTATTACTATAATAACATTTGTTTTAAGTATGTGCAATCCCTGAGATCGAACCCAAGCCCTTGGGCTATGCTAGCACTGTTATCTAATAAGCTACAGGAAACCATTACTGAGTATACTGAGTACAGTAGCCTACAGCATACCTGGTGCCTTATAAAGTAACCACCCTCCAGTAAGTGACTTCATCTTTGGAAATTCAGCTTCAAGGAGCTTGCATAACTGAAATAAACATGAAACAGAACAAGGGTTCTCAAACAACCATACAAAGTAAAAACTAAATCTTTATCACATTGAAAATTTTACGTGCATTTGTTTATCATTTTTATACATACTAATTCACATTCACATTTTACTATGTTTAAGCAAATTATGTTCATTCAACTCTGCATGTTTTGAAAGTGGAATATTACTTTGAAGCAGTTAATTATATATTATTCGCAGGGTGATATAGAAATAATTCTGCTCTAAAATCAGATGGCACAAACTAACAAATTAGATTGTACTATAAAATGAACTTACATCCGAGTGGTTCACATTGGATGAAATTGTAATCACCCGTTTTCCTAGTCCGGCCTGGAGTAGTTCAAGCTCTTCAGAAGGTGTGGGTGAGGTGTCAGTGTTGCTGCTCATTAAATATATGGAAACAGCAAATGGTTTCCAAGGTGTGGCTTTCACATGTATTTGTGGATTTGGAGTTTTCTTCTTTGCTTTTTTAAACATCCCAGGAAAAGATCTACAAATAATAAAACAATGTTAATTATAATAGTAAACATTCAAAAGACAATTGTTAAGATAATTAGATGTGGATGCGGCAACCTGGCCATATCCTGCTCTATTCGAGGCTGAGAAATAGCAGGAGGCTGCTGTCGTTGTTGTGGCTGCTGCTGCTGACCCTGAGCTGACTGAATCTGACCAAGGCTTTGGGTCAGAAGACCTATTAAATTCTGTGCAGCTGTACAGACATCTGAATATTCTCTCTGTTAAATATGTCATGACAACATCATATAGGATTATCTGGATCAGGGGTTTTAAACTCAGTTCCTGGAGGGCCACAGCTCTGCACAGTTTAGCTCAAACCCTAATCAAACACATCTGATTCAGCTAATCAAGATCTTCAGGATTACTAGAAACCTCCAAACAGGTGTGGGTTGGAGCTGGTTTGAGCTAAACTGTGCAGAGCTGTGGCCCTCCATGAATTGAGTTTCACACAACTGATCTAGAATAAGTGCAGTAACAATGTATCATATAAACAACATCACAGCTTTTAAACATAGTCTATAGGGATGTGACCTACTGTATATAAATCAACTTGTTCAGAATCAGAAAGAGGTTTATTTCAAATTATGTTTGCACATACAAGGCATTTGTTTTGTATTATTTGTTTTCAATTTACAGTATATTTTGAGAGACACCTTTGGCATCGTTTATAGTCCATAATACAACTAGGGCGTGGATAATAATAATTATTATTTATTAATTATAAAACAACGTGAAAGGTGTGCATATTGAGAGAAATGTACAGCCGCCGACGATTAGCTAATCGCCACATTAACCGCATTAATTGATCTCTAACTTACTTAACTTGAGCAAACGCGTTGATACACATAGTTACATATAGTTATCGGTCTATCTAGCGAACTTGAAGAAAGCTATCAATAATACATACCTGTGATCCATCACCCGCATGTCTCTGCTCCGCCATTTCGATCGATCCACTCGGTCTGGGGCTCGCGCTGATGACGTAAACGAGAGGGACGCGCCTTCGTCCCTTGTACACACCCCAACCTCTTGACCCCACCCCCAACCTCTTGACCCCAACCTCTTGACCCCACCCCCACGTCAATTCAGGGACACAAAGTGAGGCGCAAAGAAAAAGGAAGCGCAAAGGAAAGCGTGCGCCGCAGAGGCACGGATGACTGAAACGCGGATTTAAAGGAGCGGCGCAAAGGGAAATATGTGTTGCAAAGTCAATGCTGCTGAAGTTTTACTTTGCTAAACTTTATTTTTTCCCCCAGTGGTTAACTTTTCTTTTGCAATTATTTTTTTTACTTGCAAAAAAGCATTTTTTTCTCTCAATACTCTATTTTTATTTGCAAAACATTTTTTTTTTTTTGCAAAACATTTTTTTTTTTTGTGAAACATTGTTTTATTTTGCAGATATATATGGCCCTATTTTGACTCCATAGACTACTGCTCATTTTTTCAAGATTTTGATAGCTTATTTTATGTACTTGCCGGCTTTTTTTATCATTCAAATTTGGCTGGGTGGCTAATAACACATTTTTCTGTGGTGTGACAAAATCAGACCACATACTTAATTTTGAGTTTACAGGGACTTTAAGGTAGTAGTCTAGTGAGAACAGGGTGTTGGGGGAATCACTTTTTTTCTCTTTTTCATCAAACCGCAGTTTTTGCAAGTTTGATGAAAGTTCTTGCTTTCAGTTTTTGCAAGTTTCCGCAGTTTTTGCAAGTTCCCGCAATTTCATAAATAAAATAGAATAAATTTGCATAAATAAACCGCATATTCCATCGCATTTTTTTAGAAAACATGCCGTATAATCAAGGATTTTTGCCTGCAATAATCACAAAAAACCTCCGCATTTTTCTGGAATGACTTGAATAAGCCCATTAATGGCATGTTTGAGTCTCTTAACGAACTATGTTTTATTTCCTCTTTCCATATTGTGAATAATAAATGTGTATCATTTTAATTTGCTTGTTAGACAATGGAGCCTAACTTATTGTAATAATTATTTGACGTAGCCTACTTTTACACTCAGAATCCTCACGTACTAAACTGCATTTTTTAAATTATTTGCGTGCTGGAGAAGTTACGCTATTACGTCATGTACAGAGTGATGTTAACATTTAACCCTCTATGGCATGACTTCTTATTTTCTGGGGAAAAAAATCTTTCACCCAATTTTTTGGGAGCTTGGGGGTCCCTGATAATATATCCATCATAAAATGTGAGCCCCCCCCCACCCCTGAACCAGATATTGGTTTGTTGCCTCAGGGCAACAATGTGCTACGAGGGTACAAAAACTCAAAGGTTTTCTACATAGGTGGAATAGGGAAAATAATCAATATGTGCATTAGAAAAAGTATACTCATGCGTGTGCACTACACATACTCTGCACGTGCGCTACACATACTCTGCACGTGCACTACACATACTCATGCGCGTGCACTACACATACTCTGCGCGTGCACTACACATACTCTGCGCGTGCACTACACATACTTTGCGCATGCACTACACATACTCATGCGCGTGCACTACACATACTCTGCACGTGCACTACACATACTCATGCGCGTGCACTACACATACTTTGTGCTTGCACTACACATACTCTGTGCGTGCACTACACATACTCTGCGCGTGCACTACACATACTCTGTGCGTGCATTACACATACTCTGCACGTGCACTACACATACTCATGCGTGTGCACTACACATACTCTGCGCGTGCACTACACATACTCTGCGCGTGCACTACACATACTCTGCGCGTGCACTACACATACTCATGCGCGTGCACTACACATACTCTGCGCGTGCACTACACATACTCTGCGCGTGCACTACACATAATCATGCGTGTGCACTACACATACTCTGCACGTGCACTACACATACTCATGCGCGTGCACTACACATACTCTGCGCGTGCACTACACATACTCTGCGCGTGCACTACACATACTCTGCGTGTGCACTACACATACTCATGCGCGTGCACTACACATACTCTGCGCGTGCACTACACATACTCTGCGTGTGCACTACACATACTCATGCGCGTGCACTACACATACTCTGCGTGTGCACTACACATACTCTGCGTGTGCACTACACATACTCTGCGTGTGCACTACACATACTCATGTGCGTGCACTACACATACTCTGCGCGTGCACTACACATACTCTGCGCGTGCACTACACATACTCATGCGCTTGCACTACACATACTCTGCGCGTGCACTACACATACTCTGCGCGTGCACTACACATACTCATGCGCGTGCACTACACATACTCTGCGCGTGCACTACACATACTCTGCGCGTGCACTACACATACTCATGCGCGTGCACTACACATACTCTGCGCGTGCACTACACATACTCTGCGTGTGCACTACACATACTCATGCGCGTGCACTACACATACTCATGCGCGTGCACACGCACACATGCGTTACTTTGCTAACTGACCCCTAACTGACCCCTGACCTCCTAACTGTACCTCAAACTTGATTCAGGGATCCACTCTTCCTGACTCTCCTCAAACTCACTGTCCTCACACTCAAAAGGAATGACCCTAATCATGTTCCTCTCGCCCATAAAATGTTTACATTTCCTGCAAGTATCAGTAGATCGCAAAAACATTATGAACTATGCCTATTGGTGCGTTCAAGTCATGTCAGAAATATTGTAATTACAATTTGAATGCACATGATTGCCACCACAAAGTCTTTATAGTTTTCAATCATGATAAATTTATTTCTGAATGCTGACAGTACAATGTAGTTTGTACGCATTATGTGTACTCCAAACTACATTTCCCATCATTCTCTGTGGCAGTATAATAATAATAATAATAATAATAACAACAACAACAAAACATAAATGACACATAAAATACATATTCTTTGAGTTTTCTGAATTTGTAAAAACAAACTTCCCAAGAGAACTTGAATGCACCATATGGTCCTAACCCTATGATATTGCCTGAACAAAAGTGGTCTAACTGCACAGTGTTGCCCTGAGGCAACGAACAAAAAAACACAGTTTTAATATATGAATAAAAATAAAATAAATATTTAAACAATCAAACATACTTTACATACTGATGCACATGCATATATTTTTTAATATAAAGTTATTTTAACTTAAACATGTTAAAAAGTTATTTTTATCTTACTAATTGGTGGCACCTTGTACCATGTGACTTTGCTTCATTAAAGGACTGCTCCACCTCCAAACAAAAGGTCACACCCACTTTAGCCCCTCATTTCATTGAACAGACATGTCAGGTGATATTATATATTTAAAAAAAAAATATAAAAAAATTAAAGGGGCGGTGTGAGGTCCAAAAAGGTAGTTTGTTGCCTGAGGGCAACACCATGCCATAGAGGGTTAAGCTGGTGAGAGAAAATGGCTCTATCAAAGAGTCTAAAAAGGAAAGTTGACAGCGAAAATAAAGATACAAAGAAGATGAAAGACAACTATGCGTTCATCCTACCTAGTGTTGTGAATGCAAAGCTTATATCTGCAACGAAGCGATCTACAGACTTTTTAAAATGTCTTTCAGAACTTTTCAAATTAAAAGCTCTCAATTCACTCAAAATAAATCATTGCTGCAAAAACGTTCGCGTACTTTTATTTTTAAGGCAAAATCACTAAAGACGAAGTGATTGTGAGTAACTGTTGCTGTCATGACAGATCTACGTCAGAACCAGCCTTTATCAGAATAATCTGCGGCGCGGGCCAGTTTTGGCGATCTGTTGCCGACCCCTGCTCTATAAGACATATACAAAGATGTTGTTGTTGTTTTCGACCTGCAGGCACTGCAATGCATTCTCTATGTGTTCCGGGAGGGCTAGCACTAATGTGCTTTCGTCATCATACATAACCTAATCTTGTGCAGCGATTGGTGGGGAATATCTCTATTACTAATCTTTAAACTGAAGTGACATCCAATAATTTCCTCAGTGCATAACTTACATTTCACGGACATATTCTCCATCTGTAAATGTTAGAAAGTCAAGAAAATATTTCCATTTTGCTGTCAGGAGTGGACGAGCTTCTGAAAGCTAAACTTCCGTGAACGAGCGCGTCAAACAGACAGAGCGCAATAGAATAGGAGCGCAATAATTCTGACTAAAATATACATTAAAATGTAAAATATGCTAAAATATTTGTTGTTGTTGGTGAACATAAATGTACTATATGTAGAATTTCAAACATACAAGTGTATTTTTATGATAGCAGTTTTGTTTTTATTTATTTTCATTTTTAGTTTAGTGAATTCAACTTCTTTAAAAAGCATTATTTTGTTTTTAGATTGTAATGTTACAATGTTAGAATGTAATGTGATTTGACCCCTTTTTTGCACATAAATAGATAGACTGCACGGTTACATTCACTATGTTTGTTTTCATAGCCTTCAATATGAACATTGTTTGTAGGACAATATTGGTCAGGATGTGAAATAAAAAATAAATGAAATACAGATTTTATACAGAAAAAAAAAATGTAAATACTGAGATTATACCATACATTGCACAGGCTGTTTGCACTGCTCTTTAGATATAACCCTTTCCCCAGAATATTTTATTCTAGCTTCATGCATTCTTTTTTATCAACACTTGAATGTGGGCAAATTTCATAAAAAAGCAACGCTTTGAGCATAAACTTGAGAAAATCAAGCTTTTGTCAAAGACTACATCCAGATGGGATTCAGAACGATGATTAAAACACAGATGGAGTCGATCGACTCCATCAACTCCTCAAAGCTTCACAATCCTGAAGCTCATCCTGGGTCGCCATTTCATTCAGTAACTTTAGGACGTCTGATTTATATGCTGTTTAATGTTGGTGATTGCGTTATTTTAAATGTGCATATTACATATGATATTGCTTGTTTCTGCTTCTTTTTCACATGTGTTGTGATCTGTTTAAAGCTGTTATTGATGGATCAAATTAAAAGGATCAAATTGACAGTTATTTTCATCAGTTACTGCTCATTAGTGTCACAGTTACCAACTGGTGTGCCCTGGTTGACCACCAGAGGGTGCTCCTTCTCTGACCTTTGCCAGTCAGCCATGAACTTCAGTTCCCATAACCTTTGCCCGGACTAATCACTAATTATTGCATTCACCTGTGTGTCATTATTGCATTCACCTGTGTGTCATTATTGCATTCACCTGTGTGTCATTATTACATTCACCTGTGTTACATTGTTTGTCTCACCCTATTTATACCATGTTCTCTCTGCCATTTATCATCGAGGTTTTGAAATTGTCACACGGCATTCCTGAGCACTCTCCCTTGTGTTTTTGTTCTTTTGTGGATTGTTTGCAAGTGTTTTTGACCCTTTGCTTGGCATGACTACGATTCTGGATTTTTCCAATAAAGCTGCGCTTGGATCTCACCTAGTCTCAGAGCTTTCGTGACAGTTATATCAAGTATTCTGCCCGCTTTAAATCAGACACAGAGATAAAGTAGTGTGTAAGATTACATTTATTTGAATTAACGAATTATAGCATTTATTTGAATTAATTAGAGAGAGAGAGAGAGAGAGAGAGAGAGATTTGTACCTGTGTCTGTTTAGCTTCTCTCTATTAACAACGAAGCTGTAAGTTTAATTACTTCAGTATAGCGATGTAACCCCTTCGTTGGTGAGAAATATAATTTAGCGATTCAGTAGCAAAGCTATTTCATTACTTAAAGTTGCGGGAGCGTTGGTAAATTTCTGTGCTCCTGAATGTTTCTGTGTGAGCAGCGCAATCTCCTCTCTCTCTGTGTGCAGTTGACGCATGTGTGTGTGTGTGTGTGTGCGCACGCTTCAATGATAACAGCAATATAGAATGGTGATTAAATTGACCTGGAACTACCTGGACTCTGAATGAGCGAGTGGAATGGATTTGAGGAAGCAGCGTGGCGTGGAAGTCAAGGCTGTAGCTAAAACACGGAATGGAGTTTAATTTAAATTGCAAATCTGTGTCCAGGGTTAAATATAAGTATATACTAGAATCCGGGTTAGATGGAGCATGAGACACATTAGGCAAGATTCTAGATTTTCTTTTTATGCAGTTACATATTTATGCAGCTGTATAGGGGCTACATATAAAATACCATATGAAATATTAGCAGGCATGGTACACCATATTTCATAGTATTAGAACAAAGAACAATAATGAATTGTCATTTCAACTTAAATCTGAGACAAATAGTAATTTAACTGTAATTAAAGACCTTAAACTGCAATAACACCAGTGTTAGGCACAATTGAGATGAAAAAGACAGAATGCACAGGAAACCTTCAGACACACACTGGATACTTTCATTGGGTCAATTGTGTGGCCCATACACTTCAATCTTCTACTGGTCACACGTCTTCACATGATGCGAATTTGCAGGTCAGAGTTCACCAAACTTGAAGCGTTATTCATTTAGTGAAAAGCCGTGTAATAAGTGTCACGACTGTATATCATCCCTTAAATGGTAGTCTTGTTTGAGCTTTTTCGTTCTGATAATATAATATTTAAACTCAAATCAATATTTTGTGTCCAATGATTTACTTATGTGGCATGTAGATGTATAATAAGCAGGATAATATATATTCAAGCGGTTCTCATCACAGAATAAACCTGACAGGGTGATCAGGACTGAAACAGAAGGGTCTTTTATCGCCCTGAATGCACAGCTGGCCACGGTTTATCTATTATATATAAGTATTAGTAATAAAAATTCTTAAAACTTTGGAAACAATCTAATGAAGATTAAACAACAAAATGATCTATCAGTCATTTTTTTTACTTGTTTTTGTTTATTTTGTTCATTATTGACCATATGTAGAAAATGGAGGATGTTGACACATTTATACAATCTTACCTCAGCAGGGACGTGCACAGACATTTTGAGGGGCAGGGGCTCAAGTGAAAAAAAGGGCACTTCTCATAATTACGTATTTTTTTAAAAACTTTTTTTAATGCTTTTTTTTTTTTTAAAAGCACTAGTTTAGGTAACACTAGTGTTAAAAAGGTAACACAAGTTTAGGATCTAATGCTCACTATTAACCAGTTTCATTACCATGCAAAGTCAGGGTTTTATAATCACTGTGGTCCAAAATGTGAAGCAGGGAAGGGCGTTCGGGGTTTCCCCGAGAAAATTTTGATTTCTCTGATCTACATATGTGCATTTTAAGATGTTTTGAAGGCCAAAAAAATTGGATAACAGCTTTAAAACCATGTCAGTGGGCAGCTGATTATTTTTCTCTCCTCATCATCATCACACTCTTTTTCTCTTTGTTTTTATCTTGCCCTGTCTCTTCCCCAGTCTAAAGCTGAGCTTTGACTGATATAGGCTTTTCATTTTTGTCTGTCATTGAAGAAAGTAAACATAGGGTCAACTGATAGGTTGATTTTGCCTATGAATGAATCCTTTTCTCAGATGCGTTTATTTACTGAAAGCTACTAAAGCTAGGTAATTAAGTTTATTAAATGCATTCACAATATGTAGGCTACACATTCATTATTGATCTTATGCCTAATACAGGTCCGTAGACAGGGCTTTATAATCAGAGGTCCTAAATTTGAGGTTGGTAGGGGGTTCAAATTTTTTATTTGTCTGATATGTGCATTTCAAGACGTTTGAAGACCCCAAAAAGGGATAAGAAATAGCTTTATTAAAACCATGTCAGTGGGCAGTAGATTATTTGTCAATACCTGCTCTCTTCTCATCTCCATCACGCTTTCTTTTTTTCTCAGTCTCTTCATCCCTTTATCTTCCCCTCCTAAAGCTGAGCTTTTTTTTAATTTACCAAAGGCTACAATTTGTATTATATTCTCAATATGTACACATTCATTATTAATCTTGTGCCTAACATGATGAAAACGGCTTTGTTAATGTGTCTTGTCCCCTCACAATGACAGTAAACTAATTATTACATTACATGAGTCACGTTACATAGGCCTATTTTCAGTTCAAAATGGCGAAATTAGACAAAACTATATTAGTTTGCCTGATTATTTTTAGTCATTCGTTTAACATTTACGACCTAAAAAAAATGTCAAATATGAAATGTTAAGTTTAGCTACTTACTTATCTCGCACTTGACCGTACGCGTCGAGTTGCACTGTTAAAATTCGCGCTCAGCAGCTTCTGTGAACATAAAGCCCGCCTACTTTGATTTGATTGGTCATCTCAAATATTCTGACATTGACGAGCAGTGACAGACCAATGAGGCTCAGATGAACACACACACACACACACACACACACACACCCTGTCCTCTGTTTCTGACGTACTCGGCGCCGCTGCGGAATGAAGATGAAGAACGCGCTGAATCTGATTATAACAAGACTGAAGCGAACACGAATTTGTGTAGCCTACATTAATCACAAATTTTTAGGGGGGCTAGGCAGAAGTTGGGCCTAGCGACGACCAACAGGAATATATATTATTTTTCAAAAATTAAAAAAAGCACCTCAGAAAAAAGGGCACTTTCTCTCCAGGAATAAAAAGGGCAGGTGCTCAAGCCCCTTTTGATGTCTATGTGTGCACGTGCCTGTACCTCAGTATCTCCAGTTTACAGTGATGATCCTTCAGTCCATCAGAGAGCAGCTTCACTCCTCTGTTTCCTAGTTTATTCTCAGACAGTCTCAGTTCTCTCAGGTGTGAGGGGTTTGATCTCAGAGCTGAAGCCAGAGCAGCACAACCTTCATTTGTAACACCACAATCCCACAACCTGTAGAGATTAAAGATACATGGTGAACTGATACAAGCTGCAAACATAGAATAAAAAGTGTAAACTACAAATGTGATTTCTACAGGCAGTAAAACATTCACATGAACATCATTACAGAACAAACAGCATCAATATATAGAAAAAGACACTGTTAAAGACACTGTAGCTGTTTGCTGTCAGTTTTGATCAGTTACATTCAATCCTTCATCACGTCTCACACACTGACCTCTACAATCATCAGCTCTCTCTCTCTCTCACACACACACACACACACACACACCTTAGCTGCTTTGGTTAGAGAGCTCCTGCTGGAATCATAAATGTGATCATGTTTTATCAGTGTAGTGACTGTTGTCAGTGTGACTTACTGAACTGATCTGGATTCTTTAACCAAAGGCAGCATCTTCTGAAGAACTTCATCTGCTGTATTTTGTGATCCAATAAAATGTCTTAGATCAAAAACATCCATCTTCTGCTCTGATGTCAGCAACACATAAACCAGAGCTGACCACTGTGAAGAGGAGAGTTTGGTTCCTCCTATTTCTCCAGATGTCAGATAATGTTGGATCTCCTGCATCAGTGAATCATCACCCAGTTCATTCAGACAGTGGAACAGATTGATGGATCTCTCTGGAGAGCGAGTCTTCCTGATCTTCTGTTTGATGTACTGAACTGTTTCCTCTTTGTTGTAGGAGCAGCTTCCAGTCTGTGTCAATAGTTCTCGTAAGAGAGTCTGATTGGACTCCAATGTGAGACCCAGAAGGAAACGCAGGAAAAGGTCCAAATGTCCATTCTTACTCTGTAAAGCCTCGTCCACAGCTCTCTGATGCAGACCTGATAATGAATGAGATTTCATCTGGTTTAAAAATTTAGACAACAGACTTTGTTTGGTTTGTTCAAATACATTGCTGTTCTTGTTTGTTAAGTAAATGTGTGCATATAGAGCTGCTAGATGTTCCTGGATGCTCAGATGAACAAAGCAGAAGACTTTCCCCTGATACAAGCCCAACTCCTCTCTGAAGATCTGAGTGCACAAACCTGAGTACACTGATGCTTCTGTCACATCAATGCCACACTCGCTCAGGTCTTCCTCATAGAAGATCAGGTTGCCTTTCACAAGCTGCCGATACGCCAGTTTCCCCAGTTTGACAATCATGTCTTCATCTTTCACTCTCTTCTCATTGTCCTTCTCATGTCTGATGTTGGTCTGAATGAGCAGGAAGTGTGTGTACATCTGAGTGAGAGTCTTGGGAATCTTTCCTCTCTCTGCTTCACTCCACATCTTCTCTAGAACAGTGGCTGAGATCCAGCAGAACACTGGGATGTGGCACATGATGTGGAGGCTTCTTGAGGACTTCAGGTGTGAGATGATTGTATTGGCCAGACTCTGATCACTGATTCTCTTCCTAAAGTATTCCTCCTTCTGTGGGTCACTGAAGCCTCGTATCTCTGTCACTCGATGGACACACTCAGAGGGGACGAGATCCGCTGCTGCTGGTCTGGAGGTGATCCAGATGAGAGCAGAGGGAAGCAGATTCCCCACAATGAGGTTCATCAGCAGCTCGTCCACTGAGGCTGATTCAGATATATCACACAGTTTCACTTCGCTCTTAAAGTTCAGAGACAGACGACACTCATCCAGACCATCAAAGATGAACAACACTTTATATTCATCACTGGATATTTCCATTTCTCCGGTTTCAGGGAAAAAGCGATGAAGAAGATATGAAAGACTGAGTGTTTTGTCCTTCATCAAGTTGAGCTCTCTGAAAGCGAGTGGAAATATGAGCTGGACGTCCTCATTCTCTTTCCCTTCAGCCCAGTCCAGAATGAACTTCTGCACAGAGACTGTTTTTCCAATGCCAGCGACTCCCTTTGTCAGCACAGTTCTGATGGGTTTGTCTTGTCCAGGTAAAGGTCTAAAGATGTCACTGCATTTGATCGATGTGTCCTCTGTTTCTGCTCTCCTGTACTGTGTCTCAATCTGTCTCACCTCATGCTCATTATTGATCTCTCCACTTCCGCTCTCTGTGATGTAAAGATCTGTGTAGATCTCATTCAGGAGTGTTGGGTTTCCCCGCTTTGCTGTTCCTTCATACAGACACTGAAACTTCTTCAGCAGATTTGATTTGAATCTGCTTTGGACCAGTTGAGAGTCATGACTGAAAGATTAAAATAATAATTACAACATGATTAAAGATGTGAAAGTGATAGTAAAATAAATAAACAAACACTATTCTATTAAAAGTAATTTATTCATGTGGCTAGTGTGACTACAGTGAGTTGGTATAATTGGTCCAAAGCATGGATGTAAACAAATACTAAAGGTTTGAGGAATGAAATGAAATGGCATTTATAACTGTCTGTCTAAAAAAAATGAGAAAGAAACGACAAATCCAAATTCCCTCCAACTGATGCAGGATCAAAACACTTTTTAAATAAAGGAAATGTTTAAACAGGGTTTTTTTCTGTCTGTCTAAACCTAAATATTGTACCTCATATCAGTTGATGTGTGTTTTCCCTTTAATGTTACTAATGTGTTCATAGACCGATCACTCTTCATGGACACACAACTGGACTCCGGTGAGATTGATCTCTTCACATGGAATTGACTTTAATAGAAGAGAGACAATAGAATAGAGATATTTGAATATGGACAGTAATCTATACAGTTGATTTTACATGTAGCCAAAATAGACACATCTATGTAACCATGTGACTTCATAAATTAGGAAGGCTCCTGCACTTAGCATTGTAAGTTTGGCAGAATTCAGCTTCAGAAATGTTAACATTACACAAGGGTATTTATCTGTCTGTCCATCTAGACAAAAGGTTGTACCTCAGATCAGTTGGTGTGTGTTTTCCCTTAAATTTGAGTGGTTTGTCCATAGACTGGTCACTCTTCATGGGCACACAGCTGGGCTCCGGTGAGTTTGATCTCTGACTGTGTAATTGACTTTAAATAAATAATGACGAGAAGAATTCATGTATTTAACTTGACATTTTTACATTGCACAATGATAATGTTATCCATCCATCCATCTATCATGTTGTACCTCAGATCAGTTGGTGTGTGTTTTCCCTTAAATACTGGTGGTTTGTCCATAGACCGGTCACTCTTCATGGACACACAGCTGGACTCTGATGGGTTTACTTTCTCATGGTATCGACTTTAATAGAATAAAGAAAATAATTCATATAACTGATATTACATGTGTCACGATTTTAAAGGCCCAAAAGATGAAGATGAGTCAACAGATTCCAAAACAAATGAATTTAATAAGAAAATAAACTCAGATAATCCAAGTCCACGAGACAGTGTGTCTCAGCACAAGTACAAACAATAACCGACCGAGAACTGAGAACTCAGAGGAACTTAAATCTACACAGATAATGAGCTAAAAGACTAACAGGTGTAATGATCAAATGAATATCCATGATAAATAATAATAGCGGGAGAACATGAACTAAAGAAACAGGAAGCAATGCAGAACAAACTAAAAGACCATGAAAATAAGAGTAAGACAAGATAACTGAATAAGTGTGACAACATGTAGATAAAACTCAGAGAGAGAATCTTATCGATCCAAGACTAATTTTAGAAATGTTTTTTTTTTTTTTTAATTAATTTTATTTCAGGCAATGGCACAGAAAGTACAAGGCAGACAAAATATTGTTAAGTCATAAAGTGCAAAAAAGAAACAAAAAAACAAACAAAAACAGAACATACAGTATTTAACTGACAATCGAATTCTGCCTGAAAGGGAGTGGGAAGAAGACAACTTATTTAATCCCACCCCAGTTCCCCATTTGGTGATTAATACATTGAGCTTCATTGTTACTTTGGTCACGGATTGTTTACATATGTTGTATCATGGTGGCGATACCACAATAACAAGTATTTATTATAACAACAGTACCAACAATTTAAGAAGAATAAACAATGCCAACAATGGTAATGGGCAATATACCAACAATGGTAATGGACAATATACCAACAATGGTAATGGACAATATACCAACAATGGTAATGGACAATATGCCAACGATGGTAAGGAAACATTGAGCACATGTTAACACTATAAGACAGAGTACAACAGCAATGTAAATTAAAGATCCTCATCTCTGTATTTTAACCAGACCCAATGTTTATATAACAGTTTAAATTGATGAATAGTTTGACATTGTTTTTGTTGCAAGTCCAGTTTGTTCCAGAGTTTCACTCCGCATACAGACACACAATAATATTTACGACCTGGTTTGGGCTCTTGGTAATGAAAAATATCCAAAGCCTCTCAAGTTATGAGCTCGCACTGGAATTTGAAAAAAACGTTGTAAGTTAAGCGGTAATAAGTTGTTAAATGCTTTATATAGGACTATTGATGTATTATATTTTACAAGATCATCAAATTTTAACAACTTTGACTGCGTAAACAGCTTATGAGTACGTTCTAAAAAACCAACCTTATGAATGATCCTCACAGCTCTTTTCTGTAATATGATCAGAGGATTTATTGTGTTCTGGTAATTATTTCCCCACACTTCAACACAATACATAAGGTATGGTAGTACCAAAGTGCAGTATAAAGTACGGAGTGCATTTTCATCAAGGTATAGTTTTGCTTTATTTATAATTGAGAGGCTTTTGGAGATTTTTGTTTTTATGTGTCTGACATGGGGTTTCCATGACAATTTACTGTCAATTTTTACCCCCAAAAATGTATTCTCACTCACAATTTCAATTTGGGTACCACCAATACTTATTCTCTGTTCAGACATTTTGTTGCGATTACTGAACATCATTATCTTAGTTTTATTTATATTCAAGGATAATTTATTTGTGTCCATCCATTTTTTTTATTATATTTAGTTCCCTGTTTACCGTATTTACGAGCTCATTATAATCATCACTACTGTAGAATATATTCGTGTCGTCTGCAAATAGTATGAGTTTCAGTACTTTGGATATATTAAAGATATCATTTATATACACATTAAACAGTTTTGGCCCCAACACTGACCCCTGGGGGACACCACAAGCAATGCCAAGAGTATCTGATAAATACTGACCAATTTTTACAAACTGTAACCTCCCTGTTAAATAACTTTTTAACCATTCTCCAGCCAGTCCCCTAATTCCATATCTTTCCATCTTATTTAATAGGATTGAGTGATTAATTGTATCAAAGGCTTTTTTAGATCAATAAAGATACCAACTGCATACTTTTTTTGCTCCAGTGCGTTAGTAATTTCTTCAATAGCTTCAGTTATTGCCATTGAGGTAGTTCTTTTGGACCTAAAACCATACTGACCATCATTAATTACATGATGTTTCTCGAGAAACTTTTCAAGTCGAGAATTGAAGAGTTTCTCTAAAATTTTTGAAAACTGAGGCAAAAGAGAGATTGGTCTGTAATTAGTAAAAGCGTGTTTGTTATCCTGTTTGAAAATTGGAATTACTTTAGCGATTTTCATTTTACTTGGAAAGCAGCCAGTCTGGAATGACAAGTTACAAATGTAAGTTAAGGGTTTTACAATATTCAATATAACTTTTTTAATCAATGTCATGCTGATATCATGACAGTCAGTGGAGAACTTGCTTTTACATTCCCACACAATGTTTGTCACTTCCTGCTCATTTGTAGCTGAGAGGAAAAATGACAAAGAATTCCATTCAACAGTTGATTTTGCAGCTCCATTGTCTGGAATATCAGCGGCCAATTTAGGGCCAACATTTACAAAGAAATTGTTGAACTTATTTACTACATTACTCATATTATATTCTTCACCATTTTCATCAATAAAGTGATCAGGATATATCGACTTTGAGGATCCTTGTTTGATTAGGCTATTCAAAACATCCCAAGTTCCTTTTATATTGTTTTTATGTTCATATAGTTTTTTTTTGATAATATAACCGTTTGCTTGTTCTTATAATATCAGTTAATTTATTTTTGTACTTCTTATATCTTTGTTCCACTTCTTTTGTTTTTACTTTAATAAACACTTTATAGAGATTGTTTTTCTTTTTACAGGCATTAAGTATTCCTTTCGTAATCCAGGGGCTTTTTTTATGTTTTTCCTTTATAAAATATTCTTTCACAGGGCAATGTTTATTATGCAGGGAAGTGAAAATATCTAAAAAATTACAATAAGCACTGTCCACATTTGGTTCTCTGTAAACTGAAGTCCAATCCTGGAGCGCTAAACTATTGTTTAAGGCACGGATCATGTCCTCAGTGATTTTTCGTTTAAAGATTTTTGCCATAGCATCTTTCGTTTTCTTGAGATTACAGTCATACAAAGTAAAAACAGGTAAGTGAAGGGTCATTAATGTTGAAGATTAATGACATTTCACAAGGATAATATCGCTCACATCTTTCCATTATCTGCACCAGAATATGATCACTAAGAACACATTAACAACCATTGCAAATTCCCAGAAAACATTGTTATGTGGCACATAATGTATTTTCTTTAACATTATAATAATAATACACTTTATTTAAAGGCACCTTTCAAAACTCTCAAGGACACCGTACAGTTCAGTGATAGTCATAAAACAAGACAGCAACACAACAAAACAACAGCTGTTTAACATGACAATTTAAAACTGATCAGAGAAAGCTAATTTATAAAGATGCATTAAGATCATGTGAAGACTCTGATGTACCTGCATTCTAGAGAAAGATCTCCAATCAGTGTTTGTGTGTCCTCCATGATTCATTCAGTCTTCATGTCTAATCTAATGAGTAAAAAACACTGATTCAGACACACTGACATACAAAAGCAGTTCATATAATTTGTAATTTTCTTGAATGTGTTTATGGGGACACAATAATCTGGTTTATGAGATGGCTGACCTGTCAAAGTACTTTATAGGAACCTGTATTTAGTCAATCTGCTCAGTATTGTTAAAATCATTGAGTTTTGGTTGAATTTAGGTTACTGTACATCACAGTATGACATTTTATAAACATTTAAAAACCACACCTAAAATTTTTAAATAATGTAACCAAAATTTCATAAACAGTTTATGTATAAGTTCACAAAAATAATTATACCAAACTCCAACTTTGTATCTTGATTTTGTAAATTAACAATAAAACTAAAGTCTCATATTTGCAATCTCTTTTCTTTACTAATTTTGCCATTTAATTATTTTATTTGTAAATCTTATTACAACCCCAAATCAGAAAAGGTTGGGACATTTTGTAAAATGCAATAAAATCAAGAATCTGTTATTTCTTCATTCTTTTTAACCTTTTTTTAACTGACAAAAGTACAAAGAAGTTTTCCAATGTTTTCACTGACCAACATAATTGTATTTTGTAAATATGAACAAATTTTGATTTTGATGGCTGCAACACACCCCAAAAAAGTTGGGACAGAGACATGTTTACCACTGTGTCACATCACCTTTCCTTTTAATTACACTTTTTAATCATTTGGGAGTTGAGGATACTAATTGTTGGAGTTTTGCTAGTGGAATATTTGCCCAATCTTGTCTGATACAAGACAGCCGCTCAACAGTCTGTGGTCATCATTGCCTGATTCTCCTTTTCATGATGGGTCATACATTTTCCATAAGAGACATATCTGGACTGCAGTAAACAGGAAGGCACATCCCTTCTATGGTGCAGAGTGTCTAGAAACCACTCAGTTTTAGCATGTGCAGAATGAGGCCTGGCATTGTCTTGCTTCCCAGGAAAGATGTCATCTTGATGGCAGTTTATGTCTCTGTACAATCCAAATATATGCCTTCATGGCAATGGTACCTTCACAATAATGCAAGTTACCCATACCGTTTACAATGATGCACCTCAATACCAGGACAGATGTTTGCTTTTGGGCCTGTCGCTGGTGAAAGTCTGGTTGGTCCCTTTCGTCTTTGGCACTGAGAACTCGATGTCCATTTTCTCCCAAAAACAAGCTGAAACATGGACTCATCTGACCACAGCACACATTTCCACTGTCTTCTAGACCATCTGAGATGAGCTCAGGCCCAGAGAACTCGCCGGCATCTCCACATAGAACTGATGTAAAGCTTTCTCCTTGCGTAACAGAGATTCAAATGGCATTTCTTCATGCAGCGTCAGACTGTGTTCAGTGAAAACGGTTTTCCAAATTACTCCTGAGCACATGTGGCTGTATTTAACAGAGTAGCATGATGGTATCTTGTGCAATGCCATCTGAGGGCTCAAAGGTCACGCACATTCAACAGAGGTCTACTGCCTTACCCAACACAGACTGAGATTTCTCTGGATTCCCTGAATCTTGTGACAATATTATTTATGGAAGATGATGAAAGGCATAAATGCTTTGCAATCTTGCATTGAGAAATGTGATTTTTTAATTGTTTGACAATTCTCTCAAGATATTTGGCACAAAGTGATGACCCATGACCCATCTTTGCTTAAAAAGACTGAGAAGCACTTTTACACCCAAACGTGATACCCTCAACTGTTACCAATTCACCTGCTCATTGCGGACTGTTTCAAAATAGTTGGATAATCTAATTTGGATAATCTTTTCACTTTTATTTGGTCTCTGTCCCAACTTTTTTGGGGTGTGTTGCAGCCATCAAAATCAAAATTTGTTCATATTTACAAAATACAATTATGTTGGTCAGTGAAAACATTGGAAAACGTTTCTTTGTACTTTTGTCAGCTAATAAAAGGTTAAATAGAATGAACAAATCACCGATTCTTGATTTTATTGCATTTTACAAAATGTCCCAACTTTTATTTGGGGTTGTACTTAAATGAAGATGAATGTTCCAAAAATGTGTAACAAACCAGTCGGATGAGGTAATGTTAAAAGGTCACAAGGGCATGTGCAACAATGTAATAACATTTCTGCAACACTGTGAAAATAGTCTCGAAAATAGAGTTATGTTTAAAAAAAAATGTATTAGCATAAAACAAACTCAAAACCTTGTGTAAAAATGTAAAGAATTTCTCTAGTTTAATTTGATGTATAACCAGCCCCACAATAATTTCACAGGATTATAGCAGAATCTTTCTGATCATTGCTGCCCAAATTTAATTAATTTTTCACAGCTTTACCCCAAATAATTTGGGCTTAGATTTATGGATTTTGATTAGCTAATACTGCTTTTTAACTGTATAACATTAACAATTTTTCATCTGTTTAAAGAACAGAAATATCATGGCTGAGCAGACTGTGAAAGTGACTAAGCATGCATACATATTTGTTCATTTCTCCCAACTTGTTTACTTTCTTAAAATTGAATGTTTCCTATTTGTTTGCATTTTATTTTAAAACCTATTAAAATTATTAACAATATAAATTCAAACAAAATTTAAACTGATTTACTTTTTCTATTACAACCACCCCACCTACTGTTACTCTGTACAATTTGTACTTTACGTTAAAATAAACAAAATTATATTGTTTTTGGTTTAATTAATTTTATTCCAGCTGCGGTTTCTAGAACGTTGTAGCATTTAAATGAAGCAATGTTCCCCAATCTCTACCAAAATTTGGCTTATATGTCCAAAAGACAATTAAGATATGATAATAGGATCAATAAATACATATTACTTTAAATATTTCATATTTGAGGTTAATTTAAGTAGGCCTAGTTCATGGTTATTTAAGATAATGAGGAAGTCACTTTCAGCAGCTCACCTGAAGACTCACCTTGATTGAAATGTTAGTCTTCTAGACTCATATTCTCAAAATGTTCATGGTTTCCCATGAAGTTCATGTAAATTCCTGCATAAGCAATGGAAAAAGAAATACTATTAGACAAATTCTTGCTCAGTTTTGCTGATGTAAAGGACGTTACGCTCAGGTGTAAAATGGCGCATGTAAAACACAATCTACTTTCACTTTCATCTTGGCAGGACGGTTGCCAAATCCTTGAGATTTGGAGAGAAAAATCCAGCTCATATCATACAGCTCATACACTGTAGATCCTGGTCAGCATTTAAAGTAATCAATCAACGTTTACTATGTAATGTACTATAAATGTTGTACATTTAACTTTTTAAAACAAAATTCCCTATGAAAATTAACTATACTTCAAGTTAATTTTATTAAGTATTAAATATATTTTCATTAAGTTTGAGTATATTTTTAAGTATACTTTATGTAGTATGTAAACTAATATCAATTTACTAGAAATATACTTGTAAGTGTACTGTTTCAATACAACGTGGGACTAAATTGGCCAACTTTTAGTGTATAAAAGTATACTTTAATTGTAAGTAGTAAACTTTGAGTACACACACTAAGTTTTTCATTTGTACTGCCACTATACTACAAGTGAACTTATAGATATACTGATAGTTTACTAGTCAAATACTTATTTATGAGTACACTTTGAAGTATCTCTGAGTAAACTATAGTTTAGTAGTTTTATACAGAGTTTTCTTTAAGTGAACTTAAGATCATACTTATAGTTTAATATTTATATATATGTTTGCACTTTAAGTATACATCTATGTTTCTATTTAGGTATTCATTTTTTATACTTGAAATATACCTTTAACTCTTTCCATTTTAAAAACATTTTATTCTAGTTTCATGCATTCTGTTTTTATCAAAACTTGAATGTGTGTAAGTTTCATTTAAAAAATCAAAGTTTCAAGCAAAATTTGAGAAAATCCCTTTTTCGCCAAAGACTTCATCCGGATGTGATTCAGAACAATGATCCAAACACAGATGGAGAAGATCGAGTCCATCAACACCTCAAAGCTTCACAGTCGTTTCTTCTTCGTGGGTTCAACATTTCACTGCAGTAATTTGACACAGAAAACAATAATAACAATGCATGAATACCTGCAGGACTGTTTATTTATGTGTTATTTCAGAAGTAACTTGTACAAAGGGACCTGTAACCTGAGCTGTGAACTTCCAGACATGACGTGAATATCATTTACCAAGGCATGCCAAGGGAAAGAGCTCCACTTATAACAACAATGGGAATTACAGGGAATTACACCATGGGAATGAAGCATTGGTGGACAGTGCCTTTGGAAAGTCCCAGCGGGGATTGTTCTTTCATATCACCAGCATGGAGGACACCAAACACCTGTCCACACACTACTGCACCACCACAGCCATCCTTACCCCCTGATGACTACAGTCTGGATCCCTCAGAGTGCTGTTTTGTGCTTCACTACCATCATCTTCTGCACATGAGTTCACTTTCAACATCTGAGGTCATGACGACCTAAACTGAAGAGAGCACAAGACAACAAATCACACTGAAGGAATATGGCGTCTATTCAGAAGACCGCGTGTGAGTTCCTCTAGATTCAGGCAACTGTAAACTCTGTGACATGACAGTCAATTTCTTTCATGCCATTTCAATATCTAAGTTGTTTGTATGCATATTAATGATATTTATAGAAGTCAAGTGCCCAAATGTAAGATCTATGTAGACTGTGCCTACCTTAGTGTTACAGCACACACACACATGCATACACACACACACACACACACACACACACACACACACACACACACACACACAAACACACACAACAACCTTTTTGTTTTTCACTCCCCTCTACAACCGAGTCTCTCACCGTTGTTAGTCTAGTGAAACTTAAAGTTCCCTCTCCAGGGAAATCATGGTATTTGATTAATCCTTCAATAACCCTCAAACATTTGATCCATATGCTTTTCTCATCAGACAAAACACTGGAGTGTCCCATTGATCAGTTTTACTCTGGGACTTCCCCATGATGGTCAGTACTTTTCTGTGGTTCTTTCGGCGCTCCTATATAACTCTAGACGTCTCTAGAGAGATCCAACTTTCACCTCAATTGGGAAAGGGAAGCTCTTGCTCTGTTTGGTCAACTGGACCCTCGGCATCTCCCCCACTACAGTGTAGTCCTAGTAGTCCTAGACTACCGTGGATTAACTAAATCCACTCGACTAATATCCCCATTCTAGTCACCATAGTGTTCCCTCAACCATCCTGAGTCAATCCCTCTGGTACCTTATATAATTAAAATGTTGTCTCGTAGCAGTCTGAGCTTATGCCACTTCAGTTCTTCTGATGATTCCAGTGGTGTCCCTCCTGGGCCCCTGGCCCCTGTCTCTCAAGTTTACGAGGTAGAGCTGGAACAGCTCAGTCCAGGTAGCCAAACACCGTCCGCTCTCGGGTCCAAGAGACACATCCAACGAATCCTGCCGTAAACTCCAAATCGTGGTGGCAAACTAAATTATATCACTGAATAAGAGACAAACATATACTTATTGTCTTTGAAAATGATTTATTCCCTTGCAAGGAAAGGCCAGCAATCATAAGCCCCTTTCACACAGCGCGTTGATCCCAGGAAATTGCCAGAACACCTTCTGTGTGAACGCAAACACGACCCGGGATCGATGCCTAGTAACATTGCCGTGTTCAGTCCCGGAACGCGCACTGTGTGAACGAAAGCCGTAATCAATGCCGTGTCGTAATGATGACGCTGAAGTGAAGTGAAAGCAGGCTAGTGAAACGGTACGTAATGCACTAGTTTATGATCGAATCAGAGATAAAATGCACAAGTGTGGTTTCTCGAGAGAGAAATCGCAGCTCATAAGCGAACTATAGAACCAAAGTCAAACGAACCCGGGTCAAATCCCAGGGGAAAGGCCAGCAATCATCTAGTCACACAGAGTGTCTGCAGAGAGTGACACTGAAGGGAGAGCATCCTTCCTCCTTTATAATTCTTCACTCCCCAAATGTTCTCTCTCTAGGCCAATCAAAGCATTCTCAACCATACATGAATCACTGTTTAGAGTTTTCCATCATATTCTACTCTCAAAGGCAGAGTGTCACGGTTCATGAATTCACTGTCTCTTCCTGTGTGTGTGTGTGTGTGTGTGTGTGTGTGGTTGTGGTGGATTGTAAGCAAAAAATTATGTACTGGTTAGATGAGGCAGAGAGAGAAAGTCGATACAGAGGAAACTGGCATGTGGGAAAAATGAGAAAAAACCTAGTGCACCAACACTTATTAACCATTGTCCTGTTGTGTGTGTTTCATCACCACCACTCTATCTGTGTCCTGTGGCTGAGCTGCAAACACTGAACACAGATCCAGACCTCGACTGCTCTCCCCCAAGGAGACAAGCGCAAGCCCAAGAGGAAAACAAGATGTAAGCCATGTTTCCCAAAGAACATGTGGTCAAATGCAGTCCTCCTAATTACCCAATTACTGCCTTTCTAATCAATTCCATTAATAGATGATTATCAAACATATAGAAAATGCAATCATAGTACAGAACATATTACATTTCTTCCACAGGTACAAAGTGCAAATAAAATGTTTAATGGCAAACTCATGTTTCCTTGTTTACCTGTTAATAAAATACGAGGGCCTATGTATGTATATAGTTTTAAAGGTTCCTATTTTCGATTAGGCCTAAATAAGTGTCGACCGGTTAACATGTACGACTATCTGTGACTGTGACATCAGGTAAGTTATTAAAAATCAAATTATTTATATATCCACCCCCTCATTGTGTGTTCATGTTATAATCTGCGTAGGCCTATGTACGATAAAGGCCTATGGGGTCATTTGTTTTCAAATATTAACACTCACATATGCATAAATATACACCAATCATTGCTGCAAATCGGTGCATTATAACGTGCAGTACTTCAAAAATAAATAAAAATACCCAGCAGAGAAGTGATATGAACATGTATTGCTTATACGCTCTTGAGCACATACATAATAATATTTGCTATAGATTTACATAATAACATCTGTTTTAGTACAAATAAAAATAAATCACTTTTCAGCACTGCAAGGTTTTATTCCTATTGTACGCACAAAACACAATGTTCAGGGCTTGTGTCTGTTGATTCTGTTGAATGTGATGTGTCTGTAGCGGCTCTTTATTCTCCATCAACATGTAAAATCAAACACTTTCGGATTTATCCAATGTCTTACTGAAATACAGTGCATTATCATCATTTGTGTAAAATCCAGAGTTTGTGTTTATCCATCGATTCTAATGGAAAAACGAAGAAGCCTAAATAAATGATGTAAAATTACGGAGCCCTGCATGACATGCGTAAAATATTGTCTACAAGCCTATAGAAAAAAACTTTTGATTTTAAGTGTTTGTCAGGAGTGAAGTTTGATTCCTCAGCTTGTTTCTCTTCTCCCTCTCCTTCACGTGTGCTCTCGCTCATCTTCCATTCTCTCAATCTGCCGTCGCTCCCTCGCTCATCTTCCACTCTCTCAATCTGCCTTCGCTCCCTCGCTCATCTTCCACTCTCTCAATCTGCCTCGCCCTCGCTCATCTTCCACTCTCTCAATCTGCCTTCCTCCTCGCTCATCTTCCACTCTCTCAATCTGCCTTCGCTCCTCGCTCATCTTCCACTCTCTCAATCTGCCTCGCTCCCTCGCTCATCTTCCACTCTCTCAATCTGCCTTCGCTCCCTCGCTCATCTTCCACTCTCTCAATCTGCCTTCGCTCCCTCGCTCATCTTCCACTCTCTCAATCTGCCTCCCTCGCTCATCTTCCACTCTCTCAATCTGCCTTCTCCCTCGCTCATCTTCCACTCTCTCAATCTGCCTTCGCTCCCTCGCTCATCTTCCACTCTCTCAATCTGCCTTCGCTCCCTCGCTCATCTTCCACTCTCTCAATCTGCCTTCGCTCCCTCGCTCATCTTCCACTCTCTCAATCTGCCTTCGCTCCCTCGCTCATCTTCCACTCTCTCAATCTGCCTTCGCTCCCTCGCTCATCTGTCCACTCTCTCAATCTGCCTTCGCTCCCTCGCTCATCTTCCACTCTCTCAATCTGCCTTCGCTCCCTCGCTCATCTTCCACTCTCTCAATCTGCCTTCGCTCCCTCGCTCATCGTCCACTCTCTCAATCTGCCTTCGCTCCCTCGCTCATCTTCCACTCTCTCATCGCTCCCTCGCTCATCTTCCACTCTCTCAATCTGCCTTCGCTCCCTCGCTCATCTTCCACTCTCTCAATCTGCCTTCGCTCCCTCGCTCATCTTCCACTCTCTCAATCTGCCTTCGCTCCCTCGCTCATCGTCCACTCTCTCAATCTGCCTTCGCTCCCTCGCTCATCTGTCCACTCTCTCAATCTGCCTTCGCTCCCTCGCTCATCTTCCACTCTCAATCTGCCTTCGCTCCCTCGCTCATCTTCCACTCTCTCAATCTGCCTTCGCTCCCTCGCTCATCTTCCACTCTCTCAATCTGCCTTCGCTCCCTCGCTCATCTTCCACTCTCCCTCGCTCATCTTCCACTCTGTCAATCTGCCTTCGCTCCCTCGCTCATCTTCCACTCTCTCAATCTGCCTTCGCTCCCTCGCTCATCTTCCACTCTCTCAATCTGCCTTCGCTCCCTCGCTCATCTTCCACTCTCTCAATCTGCCTTCGCTCCCTCGCTCATCTTCCACTCTCTCAATCTGCTTCCACTCTCTCAATCTGCCTTCGCTCCCTCGCTCATCTTCCACTCTCTCAATCTGCCTTCGCTCCCTCGCTCATCTTCCACTCTCTCAATCTGCCTTCGCTCCCTCGCTCATCTTCCACTCTCAATCTGCCTTCGCTCCCTCGCTCATCTTCCACTCTCTCAATCTGCCTTCGCTCCCTCGCTCATCTTCCACTCTCCTCGCTCATCTTCCACTCTGTCAATCTGCCTTCGCTCCCTCGCTCATCTGTCCACTCTCTCAATCTGCCTTCGCTCCCTCGCTCATCTTCCACTCTCTCAATCTGCCTTCGCTCCCTCGCTCATCTTCCACTCTCCCTCGCTCATCTTCCACTCTGTCAATCTGCCTTCGCTCCCTCGCTCATCTGTCCACTCTCTCAATCTGCCTTCGCTCCCTCGCTCATCTTCCACTCTCTCAATCTGCCTTCGCTCCCTCGCTCATCTTCCACTCTCCCTCGCTCATCTTCCACTCTCTCAATCTGCCTTCGCTCCCTCGCTCATCTGTCCACTCTCTCAATCTGCCTTCGCTCCCTCGCTCATCTTCCACTCTCTCAATCTGCCTTCGCTCCCTCGCTCATCTTCCACTCTCTCAATCTGCCTTCGCTCCCTCGCTCATCTTCCACTCTCTCAATCTGCCTTCGCTCCCTCGCTCATCTTCCACTCTCTCAATCTGCCTTCGCTCCCTCGCTCATCTTCCACTCTCTCAATCTGCCTTCGCTCCCTCGCTCATCTTCCACTCTCTCAATCTGCCTTCGCTCCCTCGCTCATCTTCCACTCTCAATCTGCCTTCGCTCCCTCGCTCATCTTCCACTCTCTCAATCTGCCTTCGCTCCCTCGCTCATCTTCCACTCTCCCTCGCTCATCTTCCACTCTGTCAATCTGCCTTCGCTCCCTCGCTCATCTTCCACTCTCTCAATCTGCCTTCGCTCCCTCGCTCATCTTCCACTCTCTCAATCTGCCTTCGCTCCCTCGCTCATCTTCCACTCTCTCAATCTGCCTTCGCTCCCTCGCTCATCTTCCACTTTCTCAATCTGCCTTCGCTCCCTCGCTCATCTTCCACTCTCAATCTGCCTTCGCTCCCTCGCTCATCTTCCACTCTCTCAATCTGCCTTCGCTCCCTCGCTCATCTTCCACTCTCCCTCGCTCATCTTCCACTCTGTCAATCTGCCTTCGCTCCCTCGCTCATCTGTCCACTCTCTCAATCTGCCTTCGCTCCCTCGCTCATCTTCCACTCTCTCAATCTGCCTTCGCTCCCTCGCTCATCTTCCACTCTCCCTCGCTCATCTGTCCACTCTCTCAATCTGCCTTCGCTCCCTCGCTCATCTTCCACTCTCTCAATCTGCCTTCGCTCCCTCGCTCATCTTCCACTCTCTCAATCTGCCTTCGCTCCCTCGCTCATCTTCCACTCTCCC
Source organism: Gila robusta (assembly GCA_030770095.1). NCBI lineage: Eukaryota > Metazoa > Chordata > Actinopteri > Cypriniformes > Leuciscidae > Gila > Gila robusta. The sequence goes on from JAVALU010002466.1 coordinate 33,377, forward strand.
TCGCTCATCTTCCACTCTGTCAATCTGCCTTCGCTCCCTCGCTCATCTTCCCACTGTTTCCCATTTGCCCTAATCTTCCTGCTATTTACATCTCGTCTTCTTCTCCCCTCTGTTGGTTTATTGTTTGTTCATTCATGCCCGTTACAGACGCCTCATCATTGTGAGTTACCTCTGCATAATCTCTGTGTGTGTGTGTGTGTGTGTGTGTGTGCTGTTGTGTCCATCATCTCCTCTGTGTGTGTGTGTGTGTGTGTGTGTGCTGTTGTGTCCATCACCTCCCCTGTGTGTGTGTGTGTGCTGTTGTGTCCATCATCTCCTCTGTGTGTGTGTGTGTGCTGTTGTGTCCATCATCTCCCCTGTGTGTGTGTGTGTGTGTCTGTGCTGTTGTGTCCATCATCTCCTCTGTGTGTGTGTGTGTGTGTGTGTGTGTTGTGCTAGTCTGTGCTGCTGTGTCCACCAAGTGGAGTCAGTGTCATCACCTCCTGTGTGTGTGTGTGTGTGTGTGTGTGTGTGTGTGTGTGTACTTCCTGACAGCAACTACCTGTGCACTATGTAGTTTTTCAACCTTCATAATATATTTCCAAGACCATTGAGATGGTACATCGACTTACAATAGGCTGAATGACACTTCTGCCATAGCCTGACAGTGTCTGTATCGCTTTTACTGGCACTATGTAACTTCGGGTTTCGGGTAGTAACCCGAGCACAAAAATAACTACAAAATTCGACTGCTTTACGGCATACGGCCCTAAACCAACATGTTTGTTTATTTATTTTTCTGGTGAAAGTGTCTTGCCTCAGGCTATAAAGCAAATCGATTTTCCAAATTTGCAGATTCATCTATGGTATCTTGATATTATAATATTGACGATATATGGCTATTACCTACCACACAAACATTGAATTGAATTAGCATATCCATTATGTAAAACAGTAGCCAATAGGCAACTATAATGACGCTGGCTTGTAAACGTGAGCTATGCGATCTTTTGGCGTTTGAAAAAAAATAAAACCCATGAAATTATATTCATATGACATGCTGAAATATATGCCAATGTACCTGGGATGAAGACATTTCACACGCAACGCTGGCAGTCTGTCCAAGACGTGAGAACTCGCAAGAACTCAAGACGGTATCGGCTTGTCAACAAATGCACGTGTATCCCCTGGTGTAACCATGACAGATAGTAGACGACAGTAGTAGAAGACAATACTGTTTCCCAACTGTAGAGGGACCCCGAGAGCAAAAAATGCAAAAACTACATGGTGCTGCTTTAACTAACGGAGCTTTAATTTATAAAGTGCCACCAAACAATAAAGAATTAAAACATTTTCAAACAATTTCTAGGGCATGTTGTAGTCCAGATTAAAATGTAAAAAAAATAATAAGTTTGAAAATAAAAAGCTTCTTAAGTCTTTATGAACATCATTACAAATACAAACATCTCAATGTCTGTTTAAAACATTTGGTACCACTTTATTTCAAGGGTCCAGAATTATGCATTATTAAGCATAAACACTCTAGTAATTATTAACTTAACATATAGTAAGGTCATATTAATCATTGAAGGATTCACATTCATGCGATGAATAAGCAAAAATAAGCTAGTAATTAATAAACTAAATGTACAGTAAATGCCTTTTAGCCATTATATATATATATATATATATATATATATATATATATATATATATATATATATTTATATATTATTTCAGTGATTCACCATCTATTAAGTTAACTGAACAATATGAAGTTAGTAACTATGGTTAATAATTAGTGCTGGTTTTACAGTTATAAATTGCTAAAATAGTGTAATAAAGATAATTTGACCCCCTGTTCTAAAGTGAAAGTTATATCCTCATTAATTATGGCACTTATTGAGTGATCTCATAGTTATGTAGGTATTAATACGTAACTTTTACAGACACAATACTTTTTTGTTAGTTCGGATAGATGCTGAAACATACAATATGGATTTATTGGCAACATTTAAACATAAACATTATTAAGTATTCACAGATAAAAAGACATGAAATATTTACAAATCTTTTATATCATAAAGACATCTGTATAATTTTACTTTTACCATTTTATAAATAAATGTTGTATCCCTAAACCAACCTCAAACCTAAACATAACAATTTTATAGAGAATATAAAAGGAATATATACAACATAATGGACAGAAATGTGTAGGAAAATGACAATTTTAGTCACAATATAGCAGTAAAGCGATATTTTGAGCCGCTAATCCCAATCAAACCTCTAAACCTGCCCATAACCATTTCTTAAATGTATGTAGAGTTATATAGAAAAACATAATAGACATAAATGTGCAAAGGACACATGTCAGTTCTGAAGAAGAAACAAAAGTTTTCCATGTTTGACTCTGGATGAAGGATTGGATCATTCTGGAAAGTTACACAAACACATGTGTGTGTGATGATCACTATGGGTGTGTGTCTGTTGATTGTGTTGAATGTGATGTGTGTGTAGCGGCTCTTTATTCTCCATCAGCTGATCCAGAGAAGATCAGAATCATTCACCATTAAAACCTGTCAGTAAAACACAGACAGTCAAATTATCCACTGTAGAACAACTAAAACTAACTATTTGCACTATTAGTCAGCGATAATAAAATAACCCTTTGATGTACAACTTTAAATATATTTTGAACCATTTAGATTTTGATTTTGCATCCAAACCACCATGAATGATGACCCTTGACCCTTATCCATAATCCTGTATGACCGTCCTCTTTCTGTCATTGGGTCAGTTTTATTTATGACAAAAAGAGTAGTAATAAATATTTACCATTATCTTCTATTGCAAATTACATTCAAAATAATGCAATTTTCATCATTCTGATCATTTGCTATAAGAAGTGTGGTTATTTATTACCATCATTATTCTCATACTTCAAATGCACAGCACAAATGAACAGCTCGTTCCGCGCGTCCAGGGTGTGATTTGCCGGGGGATGCGTGGGATTTCCCCCTTTCTGGTCAATGTATCCCTGCCTCTGCTTAATTATTATTATCCCTTAATATATCCTATATATTATTAAATTAATAAATTTATCCCCCCCCCTCAAAGTGATCAGTGCTACTACACTAGTGGCGAGACGGATCACAAAACTTATCACGGATCCGTGGTTTGATTAAAGTCAATTTTATTTTAAAATGCGCTACTTTGGCTGGCTCTGATATAGCAGCCGCAGCCGCAGCCTCTCTGTAACCCCTTATTTAGGGTGCTTTCACACCTGTAGTTCAGTTCATTTGGTCCAGACTAAGGGCGAAAAATTATACTTTGTATCATTTTCAGGCGTTTTGGTTCCTTTTCATACTCACTGATTGCTCTGGTCCGAATCAGTTGATGAGTTGATGAAACGAACCAAAATGCAGTCACGTGACAACATCCACATCACTCGTTGGCCAGATTTGTCTTGAACATATTTCCACAACTGCACTTAGATTGGTCAGAATTAACATGCGGGAAAATTCCAACAGAACTCCCGGAAGTAAACAAAGAGGAAAATCCGGCAGACATGCGGAGAATTCGGTCACAATGTATGTTCAGAATCAGCACGAGCTTTATCCTTTCACAAATCCCCCCATAAACAACAAAGTCTAGACGTGATATAAATAAGAAATTCACTGTGCAGTGCGGACAACTTCAGTATTTATGATGAGATTTTAGTGAGAGTGCTGAACGCGGTAAATCAGTTATGGCTTAAAGGGAGCGCTATTGACAATCTAAATAATAATTTTGTTTGACTACGGCAACTGGTTTAGTCCAAAAATGCGCAGTTCTTTGGCAGTTGGGTCTGTTCGAGGTCGGATCACGTTCTCACCACAAACGAACCGCTCCAGTGTTCGCTTGAAAGCGTACCGAGACCACCTCTTCGAGGAGTCTCGGTACGCTTATTGGTCCGCTTTTGGTGCGCACCCGAGTGCAATTGCTGCTTTCACACCAGCCCAAACGAAGCGCACCAAGGGGGAAAACCAACTCTAGTGCGATTCAACCGAACTAAACGAGGCAGGTGTGAAAGCACCCTTACACTGCACACGTCTGCGGCGCATTATGGCTGCGACACGGCTACCGGAGCTGATCGCGGCCACTCTAAAGCCGCCTTTCCACTACACACGACATTCGCATATGATTGTCGCATTTCGCCCCCTAGTGTCAGTCGCACGGAACTTTGAAATTGGTCGTGAAGCAACCGTTACCCTCGGCTATTCACAATGGTAAAATGAATTATTTTAATGAGAGTCGTACTGGAGCTGCGGGGAGTTCCGATCATATGCGTATGCGGAAAATTCGGATCCAATTTGAGCTTTGGATCCGTTGAAATATCTGAACTTCTGCGAATAGACCGTATGCGACCGGCCGACCGGATGTGATGCATTCTAATCAAAACTATGAGCGCGAGGCTAGAATTACCAATATTTTAACTCTTCAATGTTATTCTGTAAACGCTATTTCTGTAAAATGTCGGTTATTAATAATCAGGCGCGTCGTTAGACTTTTTTATAGACCCTGATCTCAAAGAATTTTGTATTTATTTAAAAAAATTGACCGGGTCTTTTAATCTATCATTCGGAATCATGTATTAAAGACGATTAAAATGTGTTCAAGCAGATCAAAGTTACTATGGTTACTATGATTACAGCATGCTTGCATTTAGAGTGCGCACCAGAGGAGAGAGAGAGAGAAAGAGCCATCGGTTAACTTACAGCTTTAGGGCTTGACTGTCATTGTTGTTTGTGGCTTCTGGTGGTAGCTATTATGGACATTTGACACTTTTTAAAAAGTAAAATAAGGAGTCATGAACGATACGAGGCGGATGAGAGGCAAGAAGAGTTATCTACTGGCGCCGTTCCCTCATCATTAAGCTCAGGTCGGTGAAGGCTCTTTAGCAAACCCTGGTCTAACTTACCTAGCCCTGTACTCACTGTGGTATTAATGCAGAACATGTAGGCCTACTGTATATATAAAGTACGTGGGACCTTACTATTTCGCCTATAGCTAATCCATTTTGTGAGCCATAATCCATTTCTCGTGAAGAATGTAGATGAAGTAGCCTAACTTATACTGATTTGTCGACTGAAACACAATGTGTAAATTAACGTTATTCCCCTCAGATGGATAGCTAGCTAGATATCAGGGGCCGTATTACAGGAAGAGTCTAAGATAGGATTTTCCCCAATTGGTATTATAGCTATGTTATTTAAATGTATATAGTTCTCTTTACAAACCTATACAGAGTGCCTGTGTTTACTGTCTGTTGAATGGCCTCTTTACTGGACCTGCACTGTCTATAATTCCTTTTCCAGACTTATACAAGTAGACTGTTGGAGTGATTTATGTGTGTGTGTGTGTGTGTGTGTGTGTGTGTGAGTGTGTGTATAAAGATAGATAAATAGATATAGATAAATATAGATAGATAAATATCTATATACACAGTATATATATAGTTTTATATTCATTTTTTAAAATATTATTTAATATTCATGTATTATTTATTTGTGTTTCTGTGAATAGCTGTTACAGTTCTACAAATAAAGCATTCTATCTTTTTACCTATCATTTAAAATGCTACAAAAAATGCACCTGAATGCAGGAAATTAAGTGTTTAATGCCCAACGTTTCCTGGGGGACGTCCCCCAGACCCCCCATTTATATTATTATTGCTTATTATTATGTGCCTATGAGAAGAAGAAGTTGTTACCAAAAGCGGGGGTGGGTGGGTGGTGGGGACTGGGCTAAGCCCCCAATGTATCAAGACCCTAGCAACGCCCCTGTTAATAATTATAGCAGAAAAAAATATTTTATAATTATTAAATCAATATTTATATTGATTAGCTCCATACAATCTACTATGTTTTTATTTTAGATGTATTGAGGGTCATTTTTTTTGTGTGGATATATTTTTGTTGCTTCACGATCAGTTTCATAGTTCCGTGTGACTGACACTAGGGGGCGAAATGCGGCAATCGTATGCGAATGTCGTGTGCAGTGGAAAGGCGGCTTGAGTCCGAAGATGAACGACTTCATTAAGCCTTGTTTATACTTTCGCCTGGCTCTGCAGCACGAGCCTCTGCTGCCTGCGCGCGCACCTCCCCAAACGAATGAGGCGTTTATACTTGACGCGCTCGCCGATGTACTATTCTTTGAAACGACAGGAGGCGACTCGGAGTAATTCTCCTCTAAACCACCAGGAATCAGCGGTGAGAAGAAGTAAGGTACACAGGTGAATGTTTATTTTAGTACAATTCACCAAAACCACATTACAAAAGAATCGTGTAGGCTAAAGCAGTAAACCTTGAGATTATTAGGCTACTTGTTACATTAGAACAAAATAAATGAATCTGAGAACATAGCCTATACAACTAAATTAACGATAACTTAGCTACATATTTTCTAAATTCACTAAACATTTTCATTTAGTTTTGAGAACATTTTTTATAAAACATGGACCATAATTAAAAGGGCTTATGTCTGATATTGTTGGCTCATTTTGTAAATTTATAAATTGTGTTTATCCAGCAGTAAAGCCCCTTCCTGTGCCCAAAACTGTGTGTTCTGTGGATGAGAGTCTGAGACGAGGACTGTCCTGCTCCACTTCACAAGCGATGAGTGCTAAGAGAATCTCAGAATGACAGGACACTCATTTATGACACTTTATTCATCATGAAGAACAGCTCGTTCCACGCATTATACGTCATTATGCTATTTCGCAGTAATCTCCTGTTTCAGTTCAATTCAGTTTCAGTTCTCAATACGATCGGGAGTTTACATGTCCTCTCGATCATATTACAGAAGGAATAAACCACCCCTTACAATCTGAATAACAATTTAATCAGATCTGGCCAATTCATTCCGATTGACGTGTTACATGTTACTTTTTTATTCCGATTGTGCTACTGGTCCGATTACAATCGCATTATTAGGGTCCATGTAACCGCAGCTAATGATACAAGTGATATATTGTATTGTTTTGACATAAAAAGAAACATTAAGA
>JAVALU010002467.1:0-10000 GCA_030770095.1 Gila robusta
TATCTATCTATCTATCTGTCTTTCTGTCTGTCTGTCTATTTGTCTGTCTGTCTGTTCTTCTGTCTATTTATCTATCTATCTGTCTGTCTGTCTGTCTGTTCTTCTGTCTATTTATCTATCTATCTGTCTTTCTGTCTGTCTGTCTGTCTATTTGTCTGTCTGTCTGTTCTTCTGTCTATTTATCTATCTATCTGTCTATCTATCCGTCTGTCTATTTGTCTGTCTGTCTGTCTATTTGTCTATCTATCTATCTATCTATCTATCTGTCTATCTATCCATCTATCTGTCTGTCTGTCTGTTCTTCTGTCTATTTGTCTCTATCTATCTATCTGTCTGTCTGTCTGTTCTTCTATCTATCTATCTGTCTGTCTGTCTGTCTGTCTGTTCTTATGTCTATCTATCTATCTATCTATCTGTCTGTCTGTCTGTTCTTCTATTTATCTATCTATCTATCTGTCTGTCTGTCTGTCTATTTGTCTATCTATCTATCTATCTGTCTGTCTGTCTGTCTGTTCTTCTGTCTTTTTGTCTCTATCTATCTATCTATCTGTCTGTCTGTCTGTCTGTTCTTCTGTCTATTTTTCTATCTATCTGTCTGTCTATTTATCTGTCTGTCTGTTCTTCTGTCTTTTTGTCTCTATCTATCTGTCTGTCTGTCTGTTCTTCTGTCTATTTATCTATCTATCTGTCTTTCTGTCTGTCTATTTGTCTGTCTGTCTGTTCTTCTGTCTATTTATCTATCTATCTGTCTATCTATCCGTCTGTCTATTTGTCTATCTGTCTGTCTATTTGTCTATCTGTCTGTCTATTTGTCTATCTGTCTGTCTGTCTGTCTATTTGTCTATCTATCTATCTATCTGTCTGTCTGTCTGTCTGTTCTTCTGTCTATTTTTCTATCTATCTGTCTGTCTGTCTGTCTGTCTGTTCTTCTGTCTTTTTGTCTCTATCTATCTATCTATCTGTCTGTCTGTCTGTCTGTTCTTCTGTCTATTTTTCTATCTATCTGTCTGTCTATTTATCTGTCTGTCTGTTCTTCTGTCTTTTTGTCTCTATCTATCTGTCTGTCTGTCTGTTCTTCTGTCTATTTATCTATCTATCTGTCTTTCTGTCTGTCTGTCTGTCTGTCTATTTGTCTGTCTGTCTGTTCTTCTGTCTATTTATCTATCTATCTGTCTATCTATCCGTCTGTCTATTTGTCTATCTGTCTGTCTATTTGTCTATCTGTCTGTCTATTTGTCTATCTGTCTGTCTGTCTGTCTATTTGTCTATCTATCTATCTATCTATCTGTCTGTCTGTCTGTTCTTCTATCTATCTATCTGTCTGTCTGTCTGTCTGTCTGTCTGTCTGTTCTTCTATCTATCTATCTGTCTATCTATCTATCTGTCTGTCTGTCTGTTCTTCTATTTATCTATCTATCTATCTATCTATCTGTCTGTCTGTCTATTTATCTGTCTGTCTGTCTGTCTGTTCTTCTGTCTTTTTGTCTCTATCTATCTATCTATCTATCTATCTGTCTGTCTGTCTGTTCTTCTGTCTATTTTTCTATCTATCTGTCTGTCTGTCTATTTATCTGTCTGTCTGTTCTTCTGTCTTTTTGTCTCTATCTATCTGTCTGTCTGTCTGTCTGTCTGTTCTTCTGTCTATTTTTCTATCTATCTATCTATCTGTCTGTCTGTCTGTCTGTCTGTCTGTTCTTCTGTCTATTTATCTGTCTGTCTGTCTGTCTGTCTGTCTATTTGTCTGTCTGTCTGTTCTTCTGTCTATTTATCTATCTATCTGTCTATCTATCTGTCTGTCTATTTGTCTATCTGTCTGTCTGTCTGTCTGTCTGTCTATTTGTCTATCTATCTATCTGTCTGTCTGTCTGTCTGTTCTTATGTCTATCTATCTGTCTGTCTGTCTGTCTGTCTATTTGTCTGTCTGTCTGTTCTTCTATTTATCTATCTATCTATCTGTCTGTCTGTCTGTCTATTTGTCTATCTATCTATCTGTCTGTCTGTCTATTTATCTGTCTGTCTGTCTGTCTGTCTATTTGTCTATCTATCTATCTATCTATCTATCTATCTATCTGTTTGTCTGTTCTTCTGTCTATTTGTCTCTATCTATCTATCTGTAACACACGGGATGGAAACGCTGTGTTCGCACGTTTTATGCAATATTTCAATTTTGCGCTCAAGTTAAATTCACAACTTTGGATGGAAACACAGCTCGAGTCTCAAGCATTTGTGGTGTTTTATGCCCATGTGCAGGTGGAGTACGTGATAAAGTGTGACATGTCGGCTCTTCAGAGGGTTTTGTACCGACACATGCAGGCCAAAGGAGTTCTGCTAACCGACGGCTCCGAGAAGGACAAGAAGGTGAGGACGAGTGTGTATAACAGAAACACCTCACATCTTCAGTGCTGGAAATCGTGCAGCTGTGTGTTGTTGAACATTGTGTGTGTTTCAGGGTAAAGGCGGCACTAAGACTCTGATGAACACTATTATGCAGCTGAGGAAGATCTGTAATCATCCCTACATGTTCCAGCAAATTGAGGTGCGTTAAAGGGGACGTATCATGAAAATCTGACTTTTCCCGTGTTTAAGTGTTATAATCGGGTCCGCTGTGCTTCTAACAACCCTGAAAACGTGAAAAGTGAAAATCAGTAACTTTGTTCTGGTGAGTCTTTCTCTGCAAGCATGACAAAAAATAAGCAGATCAGATTTCTCTCCTTCTGACGTATGAAGAGGATCTTCTTATAATATTACCGGCCCTTAATCTGCACGTTTACACACACTAGCCGACAGTTCTAACGCAATAGTAAAAGTTCGAGCAAAGCATGAAAACTGTTCGAGGACTGAACACTATAGAGGGTATGCATGTGACATCAGCGTTGGCCGGAGTGACTGCGGTTACGCCCACAAGTGGCAAAAACACTGAGCGGCAGCATTGGTTTTCAGCGTGAATGCTGCGGAAAAACACACAAAACGCGTCTAAAACGGGAAAGAGCTTTGACACTGACTGTACAACTAGATTTGACAAGAAATATGAGGTATATTTTTACAGACTACCGAAAGCAACAGAACAGAGAAGCAAATAGATCGCTGCAATTCATAGAAACAACTGGACTCCAGGCAGCGAAAGGTGGATTTGCAGTTATCATTTTTGTGTCAATATGCTGAATTTAGTGGTAAAATCATTCTCTATATATTGCATTGTTATATATTGTAGTGACAACTCATCAATCAAATATTTACCACTGTATATTCTGTATAATTTGACATTTTTAAATAAACACTGACAAAAAACTATACAAGTTTAAGTCTAGACGATATGATGATATATATAACATTGATATAAGTGATCACCTGGATTTAGACCTGCCTATATTGTATTTATATAAAGCGTTCACAGGCAAATTTGCTGTATGTATTTCCCCGGTGTCGAAATTAGGCACATATAAATGTCAGGAAGCACGATTCCTGGCTGCATGTCAATATCCATGGATCACTGGATCTTTAGTAAGTTGTAAGGAACACTATATTAAGTCCAATCTTTAGTTTAAACTGATAATCGTTTGTTTTACTCGCGTTTTCGCAGTTTCCCCTATTAAATCCAGTCACGCAGCTGCTCTTCTGCCACTCAGTCCGGCTGAGGGGGCGTGTTCCGGCGGGAAAGTGACGTTAATGCATTCCCTCTATTGACCAGAACATGTCACCGCTGTCTTATAAACACCTCAGGAACTGTGGACACTTGTGTAGAAGTTCAACATGATGATGAGATGATCAATGTAACTCCACAACAACTACATAAATGTCTCCACTAACATTCAGAAACTCTTCCTGAGTCTCTCCGTAAGGCTGCACTCGCTACTGGTTATTCTGGGATTCTGGATGAGTGAGATTGGCCTGTTTTGTTATTGCTGGAGTTTCTGAAGCTCGTGTAAAGACTCCGCCCTCTTCTGAACGGAGGCGGAGCTGCAGCTCATTTGCATTTAAAGAGACACACATAAACACGGCGCGTTTTTGCTCGCACCCAAAAAGTGTCCATTTTAACATGCTATAATAAATGATCTGGTATTTTGAGCTGAAATTTCACAGACACATTCTGGGGACACCATAGATTTTGTGAAAGGGGCATAATATGTCGCCTTTAATGTGTCTGTCTCAGTGTGTTGATCATCCGGTTTGTGAGGCTTTTCTTGTCTGAATGTGCTGCTTTTGCAGGAGTCGTTTTCGGAGCATCTGGGTTTCTCTGGCGGGATAGTTCAAGGGTGAGCGCAAACACAGTGTGACACATGACACGTCACCAGGACTGAGCCTTTAAATGACCTTTATTTAACATCTGACCTGCAGGGCTGACCTGTACCGGGCCTCAGGGAAGTTTGAGGTGCTGGATCGTATTTTGCCCAAATTACGGGCGTCCAATCACAAAGTGCTGCTCTTCTGCCAAATGACGTCACTGATGACCATAATGGAGGATTATTTTGCGTACCGCAGCTTTAAATATCTTCGTCTGGATGGTGAGTCTGTGTTTCTCTTTTTCTTTGGTTGGTGGTGTTTGCAAAGTAGATCATGATTATTATTATTATTATTATTAAAGCTCATTCTGATCTGGACAAACCCAATCATACATCATTTTTGACCTGCTGAAGGGCCATTTGGACACCAGGAGATCACATGATTTCCCTGATGTGGAAAACGTGGATGGAATTGTGGAATCCAGTCATAAAAAATGTAATTTACCATATAACACAGAATGTCATGAACATATCAAAAGTAGAGATGTACATTTAATCAAATCTGTTAATTTAATGTCTGTAAATATTAAACTGCCAAAACCATTTTAAACATGAAAATATGATCCTCGTGTTTTCTGCGTGTGCCGTTTCACTATACGAGGACATGAACACATGAACTTCATCTCCAGAGCTGCTCTGAGTCACTTCAACAACATTTCACCATTTGATTTAAGAAAAACTCATCATTTCACACAGAAACGGCTACCTGCTAAAATAAAAGTTTGGTTTAGCTTGAAAAAATTGTGACAGAAGAATATTACTGCTGTAATACTGTATATGTACCTCTAATAATAATAATAAGAAGATTATAAAAGTTTTGTATTTTAACACAATATTTCTGCCATAAAATAAAACATTCCATAGAAAACATGGAATTTGTCAAAAATAAAACGGAATTTGAGAAAAAAAATGTAGTTCATGTACACACAAAAATGTAATTTTTGTCAAGTGTTTAAAAAATCACTGTTTAAATGCATTGATTTCAATTAATTAGACAAGCTTTTTGATTACTAAAATTTAATTTAACCATTTAAACGGAGTCCAGAAAAATGAAAAAACAAGGAATTTGAAAAAAATCAAATAAAACGGCCCTAATAAGCATTAAACGTGGAATCATGGGAAATGGTCAGGCCGACTCTGCTCTCATGTCAAGCATCGCTTATGTTTTCTTCAGAACTGAGCGAGACACAAGCTGACTCGGCCCACATGTTTTAGTTATGCCCACATATTCAGCTTTTTTGGGTAAAGGGTGGGACAATTAATGTCCAGAATATTAGGTTTTCACATAGACGTGTCATTTCCCACTATGTTCCTCTGGGTTACTCCGGAGAGTTTGGGTAAAAGTGATATTTACCTCTTAAAGATCTTTCTGGTCGCCTGTGAAAAAGCGGTCACTAAATGTTGGCTCAATAGATGTAGATCTGTAGATGTAGAGATCCCTTATGTAGATCTGTTTTCATGCATTGTCAGTCAAATATGCTCTATGGAAAGAAATGACCTTCTCCTTTCGTTTACAGAAGGACAAAGGGGAAAAGTACTGAAGGAAATGGGATTGTTACAAACAAAAAACAAATAATAAGTAGACTTTTAGAACTGTACCACAATTTCTACTTGTATAACATAGTTGCTGACTCCTTGTAAGACCTCATGTAACAGTTATCGTTAATGGTTGTGTTCCTGTTATTTTTTATTCAAACTTTTTTCTATTCTTTTTTTTCTTTACTTTTTTTCCTCCTTGATGTGTACAAAAAAATAACGTTTTTAAATAACGTTTTTAGAACTGACAGAGACAGAAATTAGATTTTTACATTTTTCATGCAAGTTATTGTTAATGGTTGTGTGCTTAATTCTTTTTTTTTTACTTCTTTTTTCTATTTTTTTCTTTTTTTTCCTCCTAGATGTGTACAAAAAAGGAAAAACTGTTTAAAAAATAAAAGTTTTTAGCTTTTTTAACGTTTTTAGAACTGACCGAGACAGAAATGAGATTTACCTCCTCAGAGTTGAGTGTGTGTGTGTGTGTTTTAGGCACGACCAAAGCAGAGGATCGTGGGATGCTGCTGAAGACCTTCAATGATCCGGCCTCTCAGTATTTTATATTCCTGTTGAGCACCAGAGCAGGAGGACTGGGACTCAATCTACAGAGCGCCGATACCGTCATCATATTCGACAGCGACTGGAACCCTCATCAGGTAGAGCACATTCTTCATCATCATCATCATCATCATCATCTTCATCATCATCATCAGTCATCGTACAGAACTAGACGAGGACGACACATTTATTCACAAAGAACGCTTTTTAATGTTGTGTTATGAGGCCGACGTGTGTGTGTGCTCTCGCTCACAGCTTTATATTGAGGTGGGAACTTTATATTTATCTTTGTAAAGAAAATAAATTGTGTGAACAGAAACATTCAGGAGCTGGTGTTCAACCTCTGCCCGTGACTTTTATAAATAAAACAGCTTCACTACTGAAAGACACATCATATTTCTCAGCAATGAGGCGATAACTTCACTGTAAGTAATTATATCAACAAACTTCACTATTAGGTTACTCACTCACACGCCCTGTCTCTCTCTCTCTCTTTCTCTCTCTCTCTCTCTCTCTCTCTCTCTCACTCTCTCTCTCTATATCTCTCTCTCACTCACTCTCTCTCTTTCTCTGGTTAATTCATTCGAATTCATTAAAAAAAAATAATAAAGCGCTAGTTTATTTCACTTCAGAATTCTAGATCTGAGCTGTAAATAAACTAAAATTATTTTCGAACTATATAGGCCTATCTGTTCCTTCAGATTTTTGTGTTCCAGGGTTCGTACAAGGTGCTTAAAATGCTTGAAGTACTTGAATTGTACATTTTTTGAAATGTAAGTCCTGGAAAACCCTTAAAATCAGCCATATTTATGAAAAGGTACTTGAAAAGTGCTTGAATTATTGAAAGACAATATTTGTGAAATTAGTGTTTAATTTGATAGATAAAGCAATTTTTTCACACATAATGAAGCTGCAGCCCGTCTGATACAGATATAGAGCCATGTCACATGACTATGACCTAAAGAATGAAAGCTGTATCATATACTTGGATATTTATGAGCAGTATCACACTCAATCATATATTCATGGAAATAAATCAGTTTAAATAAGGAAAGCGATATCTTTGTCACAGTATCCCTTCAATGTTAAAGTTTCCACAGTCATTGCATCCGCTGCACTTTATTTGTACCATTTTTTTATTTATTTTTATTTATCTATTGACCTTTTTTAGAATTTAAAAGATAATATAGATATTTGTTTGATAAGTGAGATCTCAGTCCTTGAAAACCAAGAAAGTAGTGCTTGAAAAGTCCTTGAAAGTCCTGGATTTGTATTTTACAGTGTGTGTGTGTGTGTGTGTTCTGTGTGCAGGACCTCCAGGCGCAGGATCGAGCCCATCGGATCGGACAGCAGAACGAGGTGCGCGTTCTGCGTCTCTGTACCGTCAACAGTGTAGAAGAAAAGATCCTAGCGGCTGCTAAATACAAGCTGAATGTCGACCAGAAGGTGATCCAGGCCGGCATGTTCGACCAGAAGTCGTCGAGTCATGAGCGCCGAGCGTTTCTGCAGGCCATTCTGGAGCACGAGGAGCAGGACGAGGTCAGGAGTATCACTCCTTCTGCGTATAGTAGGCGACAAACAGTATGTGAGCCGAGTAGTATATCCAAATTCTTAGTATTCATAAAACAGTTGGCGTAATGTATCCAGATAACCTAATGCTTCTGAAGTGCGCACATGATGGACACTTTACTGTCCCATGAGGCCATGAGGTTTTGTTAATGCTAGTGTTGCCGTAGGTCACATGACAGTGACAACATGGCAGATTTAATCTTACAAAATACTATATAGAATATTCTTGTAACAGTTGCAAAGCAAGTTTCAAATTAAATGTTGTACCTTTATAGTATGTGATTTCGGCACGTCATCTGTGCATGAGAATATTACAGTATTAGACCCAATGTTTCATTAATTAATGACCACATTCAAAGAGGCCTGTTGTGTGCATGTAGACAATAACATATTTTTATGATGTTAAAGTGCCCATATTATGCTATTTTAACGGTTTTTAATGTTGTTTTGGCACCTACAGTAGGTTTATATGGATTAAAAATCAAAAAACACTTACATTTTCTCATAATCTCCACTAAAGCTTCAGCTCTTTTCTCTCAGTGTCTGAAACGCTTCGATCGAAGATTCAGTCTCTCTAAGCCCCGCCTCTCTGGGAGCTGCTCTGCTCTGATTGGTCAGAAAGCAATCGCTCATTATCATATCTGAATCTCAGCTCAGCAGAAAACAGCGTCTTCTCGACACAACCAAACTCTTCCAGTCTCAGATAAACTACAGTGATTAAGGGCGGAGCTAAGAGACGCTGTTCAGCCAATCAAGAGCATAGACTGGCATTATGCAACTTAGTTACAAAGCTACGCAGGATCAGCAGGAACTGAGACTGAATTACTGACGACTCGTTTCAGTTCAGAATCGACAAAAACTAAATTTATCTGCACTTTTAAATCTTTGAAATTTTGCAGAGCTTTTAGATTCACAAACAGCTTTGTGAGTGTAAAAGCGCATAATAAGGGCACTTTAATGTAAATCTACAGGATTCAGTGAGAGAATGTTGTTTGTTCAGAATATATGCAAGATTAATATGAATTTCCCAATAGCTGTGAAGCATCTGAACCTTATTTTCAGAACGTGTTCATGAATCTTTTCGTTATTTTCTGTACTTTCTTTAATTTCTGAAGCTCTGTTCCCGTGTCTCTGTCAGGAAGAAGATGAAGTGCCGGACGATGAGACCGTAAATCAGATGATCGCTCGGAGTGAAGACGAGTTTGACCAGTTCATGGTCTCGTTTCATTCCCTCTCACTTACATTTACAGAGTCGATGTGAATCGCCGAATCGCTGAGTCCTGAGCGAGTCCGAATGACCTTCCGTTGTGTTTCTGTGTAGCGCATGGATTTGGATCGCCGGCGCGAGGAAGCTCGTAATCCGAAGCGAAAGCCTCGTCTCATGGAGGAGGACGAGCTTCCCACGTGGATCATGAAAGATGATGCGGAGGTGGAAAGACTGACCTGTGAGGAAGAGGAGGAGAAGATGTTCGGTCGCGGGTCCCGGCAGAGAAAAGAGGTCGACTACAGCGACTCGCTCACTGAGAAACAGTGGCTGAAGGTCAGAGAGAGAGAGATATATATACACTAGTGCTGGGCAACGATTAATCACATCCAAAATAAACGTTTGTGTTCACAATACATAATATATGCGTGTGTACTGTGTATAATTATTTTGTATATATACACTACCGTTCAAAAGTTTGGGGTCAATACGATTTTTTTTTATTTTAAGAAATACTTTTCTTCAGAAAGGACGCATTAAATGATCAAAAGTGAAGGTGACATTTATAATCATACAAAATATTTCTTTTTTAATTAAATGCTTTTCTCCTGAACTTTCAAAGAATCCTCAAAGAATATGAAGCAGCACAACTTTTTCCAACACTGATAATAATCATAAATGTTTCTTGATTATCAAATCATCATATTATAGTGATTTCTGAAGGATCATGTGACACTGAAGACTGGAGTAATGATGCTGAAAATTCAGCTTTGATCACAGGAATAAATTATATTCACATAGAAAACAGCTGTTTTACATTGAAATAATATTGCACAATATTACTGGGTTTGTTTTG
>JAVALU010002467.1:17500-100000 GCA_030770095.1 Gila robusta
GTGATTAAAATAAAAAAAATATTGGTTATTAATCTGTAAAATTACATTAAAATAGAAAATGATTAATATAAATAAAAATAAGACTCAAATTAAATAAATAATAGCCTACATTTAATAGAAAAGAAAATATATAATAATGTACTTTCTGGAAATTATTTTTAGATTTGTAATGTATATCATAAATCTAAATATATATATATACACTGCCGTTCGGTACGATTTTTTATGTTTTTTAAAAAAGTCACTTCTGCTCATCAATGCTGTATTTATTTAATTAAAAATACAACAAAAACAGTAATATTGTTAAATATTATTACAATTTAAAATAACTGTTTTCGATTTTAATATATAGTAAAATGTAATTTATTCCTGTGATCAAAGCTGAATTTTCAGCATCATTACTCCAGTCTTCAGTGTCACATGATCCTTCAGAAATCAGTATAATATGATGATTTGATGCTCAAGAAACGTTTATTATTATTATTATTATTATCAATGTTGAAAACAGTTATGTAAAAATAAAATCAGGATTCTTTGATGAATAGAAAGTTTAAAAAAAAACAGCATATAACACTCATCAGAAGGAGGGGCACATACCTTTGACTGCATCTGGCAGACCAATGGTGATTTATGTGTAATAAGGCACAATAACCGCTAGGTGGCGTTAATGTTCATGAACAGCTTCAGTTGTGGTTGTAGTTTTATCATGTTTATCACTGCAGATTGCGATGAGTGGGAATGTTTTGGATTTACATCTAATCATGTTGGCCTCACAAAAACACTAAAGAGCAAATCTTTGAAAAATCTGTTTGTTTGTTTTTCTTCTCATGTCATTAATGTTCTGAAGAGATGATGATGATGATGATGATGATGAAGGGCGGCAGAGGCACTGGCTCATCTTCATCACTTTCATCAATGTGTGTGTGTGTACAGTATAGGTATAGTGCAATATTAGAATTATGGGTTACACTTTATTTAAAGGTGTCATTGTTACAGTGTAATTATATATATAAAAGTACGGAGTAATAATAATAATTAACTACATGTTACTATAGGATTAGGGTTTGGTTGAGGGTTAGTTGCATGTAATTATACATAATTTACTGTTAATACTATGGTAAGTACATGTAACATATGTAACACGGACTCTGTAAAATAAAGTTACCGAATTATGAAATGACTGATGTATGCAATTTGTAAATGTTATGTTTTGTGTAGTATGAAGTGTGTATGGACCCGCTCTCTCGACTGCCCAAGAAACATTGGTAACACTTTACAATAATGTTCATTAGAATCATAGAAGTTTTTCTGGCCAAAAAACTTATTGCAAGATTACATGTAATTCCTATAAGGAATAAGGAATTATATCTTATAAGCTTTCTCTGGCTACCCGTGGCATCACATATTCACTTTACGGTATTATTTCTAGCGTTTACGGCATTAAATGTTCTTGCACCTCCATATCTGTGTGACTGTACTCCTACCGGCCCGTCCCTTAGATCAGCTGAACTTGGTTTATCGTCCATCCCTCGTTTCCGATTGTCTACTGTAGGTTGAAGGTCATTTAGTGTTAATGCTCATAAATTATGGAATTCACTACTAATATCTCATCTGTGGCTACATTCAAGACTCAGCTAAAAACATATCTATTTAACATGTATTTTGGATAATGTGAATATATGTGTCCTTAAGTCAAGACACCTTCATTTATACAGCGCTTTTAACAATATAGATACCTGATGTATGATACTCAACTCACACACACACACACACACACACATTTATATATATATATATATAAATATTATGTATGCATGTATGTATGTATGTATATACTGTATATATATATATATATATATATACATGTATGTATGTAGCCTATGTATTTGTGTATATATATATGTGTGTGTGTATATATATATATATATATATATATATACACTCACCTAAAGGATTATTAGGAACACCTGTTCAATTTCTCATTAATGCAATTATCTAATCAACCAATCACATGGCAGTTGCTTCAATGCATTTAGGGGTGTGGTCCTGGTCAAGACAATCTCCTGAACTCCAAACTGAATGCCAGAATGGGAAAGAAAGGTGATTTAAGCAATTTTGAGCGTGGCATGGTTGTTAGTGCCAGACGGGCCGGTCTGAGTATTTCACAATCTGCTCAGTTACTGGGATTTTCACGCACAACCATTTCTAGGGTTTACAAAGAATGGTGTGGAAAGGGAAAAACATCCAGTATGCGGCAGTCCTGTGGGCGAAAATGCCTTGTTGATGCTAGAGGTCAGAGGAGAATGGGCCGACTGATTCAAGCTGATAGAAGAGCAACTTTGACTGAAATAACCACTCGTTACAACCGAGGTATGCAGCAAAGCATTTGTGAAGCAACAACACGCACAACCTTGAGGCGGACGGGCTACAACAGCAGAAGACCCCACCGGGTACCACTCATCTCCACTACAAATAGGAAAAAGAGGCTACAATTTGCAAGAGCTCACCAAAATTGGACAGTTGAAGACTGGAAAAATGTTGCCTGCTCTGATGAGTCTCGATTTCTGTTGAGACATTCAGATGGTAGAGTCAGAATTTGGCGTAAACAGAATGAGAACATGGATCCATCATGCCTTGTTACCACTGTGCAGGCTGGTGGTGGTGGTGTAATGGTGTGGGGGATGTTTTCTTGGCACACTTTAGGCCCCTTAGTGCCAATTGGGCATCGTTTAAATGCCACGGCCTACCTGAGCATTGTTTCTGACCATGTCCATCCCTTTATGGCCACCATGTACCCATCCTCTGATGGCTACTTCCAGCAGGATAATGCACCATGTCACAAAGCTCGAATCATTTCAAATTGGTTTCTTGAACATGACAATGAGTTCACTGTACTAAAATGGCCCCCACAGTCACCAGATCTCAACCCAATAGAGCATCTTTGGGATGTGGTGGAACGGGAGCTTCGTGCCCTGGATGTGCATCCCACAAATCTCCATCAACTGCAAGATGCTATCCTATCAATATGGGCCAACATTTCTAAAGAATGCTTTCAGCACCTTGTTGAATCAATGCCACATAGAATTAAGGCAGTTCTGAAAGCGAAAGGGGGTCAAACACAGTATTAGTCTGGTGTGCCTAATAATCCTTTAGGTGAGTGTATATATATATATATATATATATATATATATATATATATATATATATACAGGTGCTGGTCATATAATTAGAATATCATCAAAAAGTTGGTTTATTTCAGTAATTCCATTCAAAAAGAATTTGGATATTATATTCATTCATTACACACAGACTGATATATTTCAAGTGTTCATTCCTTTTAATTTTGATGATTATAGCTGACAACTAATGAAAATCCCAAAATCAGTATCTCAGAAAATTAGAATATTGTGAAAAGGTTCAATATTGAAGACACCTGGTGCCACACTCTAATCAGCTAATTAACTCAAAACACCTGCAAAGGCCTTTAAATGGTCTCTCAGTCTAGTTCTGTAGGCTACACAATCATGGGGAAGACTGCTGACTGACAGCTGTCCAAAAGACGACCATTGACATCTTGCACAAGGAGGGCAAGACACAAAAGGTCATTGCTAAAGAGGCTGGCTGTTCACAGAGCTCTGTGTCCAAGCACATTAATAGAGAGGCGAAGGGAAGGAAAAGATGTGGTAGAAAAAAGTGCACAAGCAATAGGGATAACCGCACCCTGGAGAGGATTGTGAAACAAAACCCATACAAAAATGTGGGGGAGATTCACAAAGAGTGGACTGCAGCTGGAGTCAGTGCTTCAAGAACCACCACACACAGACGTATGCAAGACATGGGTTTCAGCTGTCGCATTCCTTGTGTCAAGCCACTCTTGAACAAGACACAGCGTCAGAGGCGTCTCGCCTGGGCTAAAGACAAAAAAAGGACTGGACTTCTGCTGAGTGGTACAAAGTTATGTTCTCTGATGAAAGTAAATTTTGCATTTCCTTTGGAAATCAAGGTCCCAGAGTCTGGAGGAAGAGAGGAGAGGCACAGAATCCACGTTGCTTGAAGTCCAGTGTAAAGTTTCCACAGTCAGTGATGGTTTGGGGTGCCATGTCATCTGCTGGTGTTGGTCCACTGTGTTTTCTGAGGTCCAAGGTCAACGCAGCCGTCTACCAGGAAGTTTTAGAGCACTTCATGCTTCCTGCTGCTGACCAACTTTATGGAGATGCAGATTTCATTTTCCAACAGGACTTGGCACCTGCACACAGTGCCAAAGCTACCAGTACCTGGTTTAAGGACCATGGTATCCCTGTTCTTAATTGGCCAGCAAACTCGCCTGACCTTAACCCTATAGAAAATCTATGGGGTATTGTGAAGAGAAAGATGTGATACGCCAGACCCAACAATGCAGAAGAGCTGAAGGCCACTATCAGAGCAACCTGGGCTCTCATAACACCTGAGCAGTGCCACAGACTGATCGACTCCATGCCACGCCGCATTGCTGCAGTAATTCAGGCAAAAGGAGCCCCAACTAAGTATTGAGTGCTGTACATGCTCATACTTTTCATGTTAATACTTTTCAGTTGGCCAACATTTCTAAAAATCCTTTTTTTGTATTGGTCTTAAGTAATATTCTAATTTTCTGAGATACTGAATTTGGGATTTTCATTAGTTGTCAGTTTTAATCATCACAATTAAATGAAACAAACATTTTAAATATATCAGTCTGTGTGTAATGAATGAATATAATATCCAAGTTTCACTTTTTGAATGGAATTACTGAAATAAATCAACTTTTTGATGATATTCTAATTATATGACCAGCACCTGTATATATATATATATATGGGCACAGTTTTGCCATTTTACTTCAACTTCTAGCACTTACGTCCCATTTTCAAACACTCATAAGAGTTTATTACTTTATTTATTTTCAAGTCATTTTACTGTATAGTTTTGAAGAAAAGGCCAATTCACCCCAAACATCAAAGTGCATTCTAGCACTTACACCATGTCCCATTTTCAAACACTCATAAAAAGTGTTCCTTCATAGGTTTGTTCATTCTTTTAATTGATATTTGTTCAGAGTGACCCTGACTATTACTGTATTTATTTTCATTTTACTGTATAGTTTTGGAGAAAATGAAAGGCAAACTCACCCCAAACATCGAAGTGCATTCTAGCATTGTGTAAGTGCTTTTATCTGGCAGTGTGTAAGTGCTTTTATCTGGCAGTGTGTAAGTGCTTTTATCTGGCAGTGTGTAAGTGCTTTTATCTGGCAGTGTGTAAGTGCTTTTATCTGGCAGTGTGTAAGTGCTTTTATCTGGCAGTGTGTAAGTGCTTTTATCTGGCAGTGTGTAAGTGCTTTTATCTGGCAGTGTGTAAGATTTTAACACATGAACTGTTCCGCATTTGTCTTTGAGAGCATATGATGTAATTTAGATATTGTAATGTGTGTGTGGGTGTGTAAATGTATTGTAATGTACAATGTAAAGCGACCTTGAGCCATAGAAAGGCGCTATATAAACATTATTATTATTATTATTAGTTAACATTAGTTAATGTGTTAACTAACATGAACTAACAGTGAGCAAAACATTTGTATTTAACGTTAGTTAATAAAAATACAGTCATTCATTGTTTGTTCATGTTAGTTCACAGTGCATTAACTAATGTTAACAAGTTTTTAATAATGTATTAGTAAATGTTGAAATTAACATTAACAAATATGAATAAATGCTGTATAAGTGCAGTTCATTATTAGTTCATGCTAATTAATGTAGTTAACTAATGTTAACTTATGAACCTTATTGTAAAGTGTGACCCAAACATTTATTTATTGTCTCTTTAAGGGAGACAATAACAGATTAACTAATCTAATCTAAGATCTGTAGAGCATCTGATATACTGTTCTTCAGGATCTCCTGCAAAGACAATCACATTCTTCATGGATCGCATGTGTGTGAAGGTCGGATGTCATCGAGGTCTTTCTGAACTAGAGAAGTTCTCTCGTCTCTCCTGGGATCGTTAACAGTCGTCGGGCGGGTCAAAGGTCAAGTCTCGAGCTCATGATGTCATAAAACCGATATTTCAACATTCCTCTCATAGTCTCTCTCACACGTTCACCTGAGACATTCCCTCTCTGCTACACACACACACACACACACACACACACACACACACACACACACACACACACACACACACACACACCACACACACACACACACACACACACACACACACCACACACACACACACACACACACACACACACACACACACACACACACACACACACACACACATGTCATTCTTCATCATTTACATCAGCACTAAGATTGAATAAATTACACTACCAGTCAAAAGTTTTAGATCTGTGAGATTTTTTATGTTTTTAAAAGAAGTCTCTTCTGCTCAAGACTGCATTTATTTGATAAAAAAAAAAAAAAAAACTGTAATATTTTTAAATATTATTACAATTTAAAATAACTGTTTTCTATTTTGATATATTTTAAAATGTAATTTATTCCTGTGATCAAAGCTGAATTTTCAGCATCATTACTCCAGTCTTCAGTGTCACATGATCCTTCAGAAATCAGTATAATATGATGATTTGATGCTCAAGAAACATTTCTCATTATTATCAACGTTGAAAACTGTTATTTACATTTTTATTCCAGGATTCTTTGATGAATAGAAAGTTCAAAAGCACAGCATTTAGCATTTTTTTTATAAAATAGAAGCTTTTGTAACATTAAACACTACCGTTCAAAACTTTGGGGTCAGTAAGAACTTTTATTTTATTTTTTGGGGGAAATAAATAAAATAAATCAATAATGGATCAATAATGTATGGAATTAAATGGATCAAAAGTTACAGTAAAGACATTTATAAAGTTACAAAAGATTCTATTTTTAAAAAAATGCTGTTCTTTTGAACTTTCTATTAATCAAAGAATCCTAAAAAAAAAATTCAACATTGATAATAATCATAAATGTTTCTTGAGCATCAAATCATCATATTATACTGATTTCTGAAGGATCATGTGACACTGAAGACTGGAGTAATGATGCTGAAAATTCAGCTTTAATCACAGGAATAAATAATATTTTCAAATATATCAAAATAGAAAACAGTTATTTTAAATTGTCATAATATTTAACAATATTACTGTTGTTGATGTTGTTCTTTTTAATAAATGCAGCCTTGCTGAGCAGAATACACTTCTTTTAAAAACATTAAAAATCTTACCGACCCAAAACTATTGACTGGTAGTGTATACGCTGCATATTTTTAACTTTCAAATCATCAAATTCAATTGCAAGCTGGTTTTCCTGGCTTTAAATATGTAAAATAAGCACACGTGACATTCAGTGCGAGCTCCTGACGTCCACCTGATATTCAGCGAGTAACTTTATCTGTTACTGAGGCTCCAAACATCATTTCCCTGCAGCTACACACACAATGCAAATCATGTTGAGCTGGACAGTCAGTGAGACTTTTCACTTTTGTATTCTAGGATTTTGTGTTTTCTGAAAGATTCTGTATTTGCTGTGCAATATGATTCGGCTTGAAGCTAACTCATTTCTGGGAAATATATTTTAAGTACAATCTCTTCCATTTATGGAACCGGATATGCTGATGCTTTGTGGAGTGGTTTCACAGTGAGGGCCCCGTTGAGCAGTTTTGGCCCCTGAGGGACCAATTCATGGGTATCAGGTGACACTCACTCTCCTGGATTTAGCATGTGTTTATACTGTGCTGTTATTATGCAGTATATTATCCAACTATCATGTTAGAAACCTGATTTTGGTCATGCATGTGTATTTTCAACACATGTACAGCACATCTAACACACAACATACTTCTTCTCACAGATACTCAGATACTTCCGTCTCATTCTTTCTCTTATCTCAGTGTGGAAGCGCCCCATGTGTAAACTGCCAGAATGATAAGAGAGAATGATCAACAGTGAGTGTGTGTGTGTTGTGTTCCTTGAGGCCCCGCCCACTGCTCTGACGTTCCTCATTTCGAACATCACACCACTGTTAGAGCCACGCCCCCCGCGGGCTTCATTGAAATGGATGTTTTTTCCCCGTGAGGAGGATTTGCCCTGTCACTGTTGGCGAGAGTACGGTACCGGTCCACACGAGCCTCACAAGTTACTCACGGAGATCTGTTACCTTTCAGAAAGAGAACACTGTCTGAACAGCGCGCGTGATTGATCAGGGGATGGAGATTCGGATCAGTGCTCGGCTCGGTTTCATCTGCTCGGTTCTTCTGATTCACTGTGTCCACGGAACCCGTAAGTGTCAGTTTATGAATATGATGAAGTAGATCTGCTTCTGTGAGAGTGACCGTTGCTGTGTGTGTGTGTGTGTGTGATGATGATGACGGGTGACCGTTGCCCATTTCAAACAATTCTTCCTTTCTTTATTTCTTGGGTTTTTCCGATGTTATGTTCAAACTGTTTTTGGTTCGTTCTGTGAGTCTGTGATTAAACAGTTTTGGGATTTTTTTTTAACCACAGGGTATTTTATACAGATAAATTCTTATTAGATCCGGTGTCGGAGTTTTATTCATTTATTAACCGCCTCATTCCGAACAAGCGGTACTACAGGAATAAACCCGTTTCCTGATTGGCCGCGGATGAAGAACATGCGCGCTGTTGTTGCTGATTGGTTGGACGCGCTAATCAGGTACTTTAAATCCGGCTTCTGATTGGTCGCTTTCGACGGGATGACAGTCACACTTGAATCACCGATAAGAGATTGTCCATTAACACACTGCTGATCTCATGTTTGATTTCATTTCTGATTTCAAGAGTGTGTTTATGATCACTTTCTGTTATGCATAACTTCTGAATGAGTTATGCATCACTTTCATGTTTCATAAAGTGTGTCTGCAGGCCAGTTTGATGCATCCAGGGTCCGCAAGGGAGTGACGGGGTATATGGAAAAGTCTAGAGAAAGTGCAGGGCAACGATTAATCGCATCCAAAATAAACGTTTGTGTTCACATAATATATATGTGTGTGTACTGTGTATAATTATTTTGTATATATAAATACACACACATATGCATGTATATATTTAAGATATATTTGCATGTATATACTGTATATGTATTCATATACATTTATTATAAATATAAATACTTTATATATAAATATTTTTTTTCTTAAATGTATACATGCATGTGTGTGTATTTATATATATACAAAATAATTATACACAGTACACACACATACAGTATATTATGTAAACACAAACTTTTATTTTGGAGGTGATTAATCGTTGCCCAGCACTAGAAAAAAATATAACAATATTCTTTAGTATCTTTAGATGCCCTGAAGAAGGCTCCATGCCGCTACGCGTGGGCGTTTTAAATTTGTCCGTTTAGGACATGTCATTTTTGTAATAAAGACATTTTAACTAAGGAGTGCCTCGGTTATCAGAGAATTCTTTCTCTATACTGTCTCTTAAATATTCTTTAGTATTTAAATTATAATTTTTTTTATTATTTAATGATAATTAAATTATAATTTAAATTATAATTGGGGCCCTCACACCAGGATGATCATATTTGGGGGCCCGTGGGATCTAAAAGATTATAACCCCCTGCTGTGGGTCAATCGGGTCTTGTGGTTTTACTGTTGTGGAAACGCTCGTCTTAGGAGAAGTTTCACAAGAAGTGGTTTATCCAGTTCTTGACAGATTCTCGGACGATGTCACACACCCAATTACATCACATCAGTCATTGTTTATGCAGTGAAACAAACAAACACTGAGATTCAATAGCAGATTTATTTTCATGTGTTTAAGGAATCAAAGGTGTTCAGTGATTCTGATCCCGCTGCGATGATGTTTTGCATCTGCTTCTCATTCAATGCGTGTGTTTGGAGTTTCACTCACTGCTCGGAAATATAGGGAAACACTGAGAGGGTGTGTGTGTGTGTGTGTGTGTGTGTGTGTGTGTGTGAGTGAGACACTTCTGCTCAGTTACTGAAATAGAGGAGAGAGAGACGGGGTGATCTGGTCTGGATCTGTGTTTGGGAGTGAAACACACACACACACACACACACTCACTCACTCACATGGTGGCCTCCTGTCGCACTATGTATCTGAGTTGAGTTACTTTATTTCTTTGAGTTGGTTAACATGGTTTATATCAAGACCAAAAATAATTCCACCGTCATTGTAATGCATAAACACTGCAACTCCAGCTGAGCAAAATCATTCAGTCTCTTCTCCAAACATCATTCTGGATCTTTTCCATCAAGCTCCGCCCCCTTCATTTCTACTCCATCTTGATTATGCAAATGTTTCCATAGAGACTGGAGTGAGCAACTGGTGGTGTGATTATTGACTCCGCCTCTGTCCATTGTCTTAAAGAGACACTACACACCCGTCATCATTCACACACTGAATATTTATGATCAACAAATGCTTTGTGCAACGATCAGCTCTCTCTCTTCTCTCTCTATTGATATGCGTTTACATGTAAATTACATTTATGTTTCTATCAGATGTTTTCAGAAGTGTTCTGAGTTGATGTACAAGTATAAGGGACACATAGCTAGATTATGACTCATAACAAATAATATGTCAAACATGTGATGCTTTTATATGCCGGTGGAGTTGAGACGAGTGTGTGTGTGTGTGTGTGTGTGTGTGTGTGTGTCAGGTCCAGCGGGCTGCAGTCAGGATCAGTTCAGGTGTGGAAACGGGAAATGCATCACCAGCCGATGGGTTTGTGACGATGCAGACGATTGTGGAGACGGAAGTGATGAGCTTCTTCAGTCCTGCCGTGAGTCAAACACACTCCTCCATCAGCATTACAGCTCTTTTAACATTTAACATTATTCATTAAAGTGCCCCTTTATGCTTTTTTAATGTCTCTTACAAAAGGTTTACATACAATTAAGTTTTCTCATAATATCCACTGCAGCATCAGCTCTTTTCTCTCAGTGTCTGAAACGCTTCGATCGAAGATTCAGTCTCTCTAAGCTCCGCCTCTCTGAGAGCTGCTCTGCTGTGATTGGTCAGAAACCAAACACTCATTATCATATCTGAATCTCAGCTCTTGATCACAGTGATACGGACAGTAACGATGGCGTGGGTTTTACCGTATCAATCTCATCAAAGTGGATTTGCAGAAAACAGCGACTTCTCGACATGAACAACACGAACCAAACTCTTCCAGTCTCAGATAAACTACAGTGATTGAGGGCGGAGCTAAGAGACACTTTTCAGCCAATCAAGAGCATTATGCAAATGAGTCACAAACCTAAACAGGTCCAGCAGGAAGTGAGACTGGAATAACTGACGACTCGTTTCAGATCGGAATAGCTTCTTTCTTTTGGAAAACTAAAACACTATTTATCTTCACTTTGATCTTTGAAACTTTGCAGAGCTTTTAAATTCACAAACAGATTTATTACACACTACATGAAAGGTCACATCCTAAAAGGCATAATAGAGGCGCTTTAAGGTGTTTTAGCATGATGAGTTGAGGTTGCTGAGTGTACACGTAACCATCACCTCATTAAAGTTCAGAAATCTGTCTATTCCACAGGAGAGAAGATGTGTTCGCCGGGCCAGTTCAGCTGCGGCGGGCGTCTGAATCAGTGTGTGTCCACCAGATGGCACTGCGACGGGAAGTCTGACTGCGAGAACGGCGCCGACGAGCAGGGCTGCGGTAAACACCACTGAAAAACTCAAGCTCACATTTACGTAAGCTGTCTATATCGTGAATAAGTCACGGCTGAAGGAGCGTTGTTAGGCACGTTGTTAGCCTTGACTTATTCACGGTACAGCACTAGCCTCGAGTGCCTCATTGCTTTTATAAAACAGTTACCACACAACACAAATATTAAAGCCAAAAAATATGTATCAATGCAACTTTCATGAAGTAAAATCACTAAAAGCCTTCCTTCCGCTGGAAAAAATAGTCCCTGCCCGTAAACAGAAGTTACATTATTTCGCCATTAGAGTCGGCAGTGAGTGAGTGAGTGAGTGAGTCAGTATAGAAGACTTTTATATTGAAAGGACTCAAACTTGTGACCACAGAGAAGCAAGACGCAACTGACAGATGACTAGGACACGGAAAACCCCTTAACTGTTCAAAGGACCAGATATCGCAGCGGACATTTTATTACGAATATCGGACTGACGTCCTGAAGGAAAATGCTATGTCTACTGTAAATGCAGGAACACACACTTACTCGATCTCTCACAACTCTCTACTCTATAAGCTTCAATGAACAATATCACTGAGAACAAACATATGTTTGCGTTGCTAAGAGTGGTTGCTAGGGGTGTTGTGTAGTGATACCTAGAAGCGTTGGGTGAAGCGGTCATAGCCGTGTTTTATCGTGAACAAAACACAGCTATTGACCAATCAGAATCAAGGACTGGAACTAACCGTTTTATAATATATGACAAAAGACGTTCGGTTGTGTTGTGGGTTAAAAGTTTAATTCAAATTGTTTTATTATATTGTTTTTGTAATCTTGTTTATTTTGTTTACATTGTTTTAACTTTATGTACAGCACTTTGGTCAACCTACGGTTGTGTTTTAAAAGTGCTTTATAAATACTAAATCTAAATACGACTGAAACTCAAGCTCACGTTTACTTGATGAGAAATGACGTTCTGTTGTGTTTCCTCCTGTTTCAGCGCTGAAGAACTGCACGGATGAGGAGTTTCGCTGTCGCAGCGGTCAGTGTGTGTCGCAGTCGTTCGTCTGCGATGAGGATTCGGACTGTGACGACGCCAGCGATGAAGAGTCGTGTCCCGTTCCCTCCTGCAGCGCCGGCTCCTTCCAGTGCAATAACTCCGTGTGTGTGCCTCGGCTCTGGGCCTGCGACGGGGACGCCGACTGCGCAGACGGGTCCGACGAGTGGCTCCAGAACTGCCCGTCCGGCTCGGGGCCCAAACCGGAGCCGGCCTGCAGGGGTCACGAGTTCCTGTGTGGCAGCGGAGAGTGTGTTCACGCCAGCTGGAGGTGCGACGGAGGCTTCGACTGCAACGACCGCTCAGACGAGGACAACTGCAGTGAGTTCAGTGTGTCTGCTTCATGCACGCCTGTCTTTCCGCTCATATTAAAGGGTTAAAATGGTATAAAAAAAATCGAAACCAGTGAAATTGGGGGGAAAATTATATATATTAATTGTGACAGGTTTTTGACTGAAACATTTTTAGGCATTTAAAGGGTTAAAATCCAGATGTTTGTAAAAAAAAAAAAAAAAAAAAAATTTGCGAAAATTCAGTCAGTGAAAGTGGAATATTAAAAAATATTAATACATAATACTTTAATGACAGTTTTCTGACATGGACATTTTAAGGGTTGGTATAAAAAAAAAAGAAGTCAGCTAAAGTGAAAAAATATTAACCCTCTACTGCATGCATTTTGATGACACATGATAAAAATGATTCCACATCATTTCTTGGCTCATTTGGGAACATTTTATTGATTTATTGAAAATAACTCCCCTGACCCCCCCACCCCAAAATATTTTTTCGTTGCCCAACAATGGTAAAGAATCATAGAGAAAATTATCATTATACAATTCTCAGAGAGCAATTCAAAAATCTAAATTATTTTCCATATTTAATAATTGTATGACAGTTTTGTCCTCTAAGGACCTCTGTGTAACTTTTTAACCCTCATCCTTCGCTCGCGTTTTGTAACACATCTTTCCCTCGCGGGTCAAAATGACCCGAAGCCCTAAAATTATACTTAATTTTGTTTTAGCCCAGAAAGCTTATTTGATTTCATTTTGATAATGAAATTTTTTTTTTACCTTTAAATTACTGGATTCAATCAATAAATAATAAATAAATAGTAATTTAAGCACATTCCTCACATTCTTTCAACTTAAATTCAAAATAACTCACAATTTCATGCCTAAACCTTTTAATTCAGCTCTAAATATCTCACATTGGGTGTGTTTGCCGACCTATCGTGTAAATTCACATTTAATTATATAGCGCTTTTCACAATACACATCGTTTCAAAGCAGCTTTACAGAAAATGCACGAGTCCACATTACAATTTAGAGTCTGTTATCAGAGGAAATGCATTTCAGAAATGTACATATACAAAATCACTGTTAGCTAAAATGTATTAATTTAAACAATGTAATAATTTCAGGCAGAAACAATGAGCTCATTGAAGTAATGAATACTTGTTTGTTAACAAATGATTATGACATTTAGAAAAAATGTAGCATTTTAAAGGGTTAATATTTCTCTGACAGATGCATGTGTGTGTGTGTGTGTGTGTGTGTTGCAGCTTCGCCCACGTGCCGCCCGGATGAGTTCCTCTGTAGCGACGGCGTCTGCATCCCAGGACAGCGTCAGTGTGACGGGAATCCTGACTGTCGGGATCAGAGCGATGAGACGGACTGTGTCCCCGGTGAGAATCACACACACACACACATCATGTGTGTGTGTAACACTGTGGTGCTGTTCGCGTGTCGTCAAAAATGACAGGAATTTAGTTTTTATTTCAATTAAATTTATGTACTGTATTTTAGTTCGATAATGTTTTTTATTTAATATTTTGTATTTTTAGGGGATTTTATGGTACTAAATTATATTTACGCTGTATTTATAATCCATTTATTCACTTTTTGAGCTTAGACCTGAAAATTACATTTAAACTGGTAAATCTTGAATGCTTTAGAGCGACAGACTGAAGTTTGATCTCTTTTACAAAGACGGCACTTGACAGATTATTGCTGAAGTGGAAAACGTTTTTTACAGAATTTTACATTTATTGTTATGAAAAATGTGCAAAAATACTATATATATATATATATATATATATATATATATATATATATATATGAAATAAAAATGTGAATAAATATGAAGTGGAAAAAGTTTTAAAAAGTGAACTTAAAAAAAGTTACAGAATTTTACATTTATTTTTATGAAAAATGTGCAAAAATACTATATATATGAAATAAATATTTTCAAAAACATTTTTACTCTAAAAGAAAACTGTGAGAAAATCAAAGCCATAAATCTAAACCAGTTGTGTTCTGAATCTGAGGTTGATATCTCGTAAATAATATCTATAGTAAATAATATCTATATAATAATATGATATAATCAGTAAATGAGTGTTCAGTGAGAGTGTGTTCGGCTGCAGTACCGAACGCTTCCACTAGAGGAACTTCTCACATTCATTTACAATGCGTTCATTTTTGACCGCGAGGAGCACAAGTGTGACAATTTTTTTCAGGACCATTTAACCTTTCCTTGATTTTTTTTTTTTACACAGCAAGTGCTAAAACCTTTACCAAGTTTCGTACCATTCCAAAAAAATAATAATTTCGGTGAAAGGGTCTTTAACTGTTTGCTGTGTGTGTGTCTGTAGAGAACAGGTGCGAGGAGCCGAGCAGGTTTAAGTGTCGCAGTGGCGAGTGTATCAGCGCAGACCAAGTGTGTGACGGTCAGAAAAACTGCATCGACTCGTCAGATGAGCCTCGCAAAGACTGCAGTGAGTTTCACCTCCGTGTTCCTGTAGTGTGTGATCTGTACGAACCACAAACTGTATGAAATGAACCCTTCTGTGGGTAAAAGCTGCATCTTTATTTACAACAATCGCTGTGATCAGATCATACACACACTATTGTTTTTTATGAAAATAAATAAATTTTCCATATTTTTTGAAGAGATGTATATATTTTTATGGGCAGACAGCCCTTGTGTTTTTCCTCCTCCATCTCCAGTGATTGGTGGGTTAACTGTTGAAATGGTCACAGATGATCATGTGACGTGTGTGTTTCCTCTGTGCAGACACTAACGAGTGCCTCGTTAACAACGGCGGATGTTCTCACACGTGCAACAACCTGAAGATCGGATACGAGTGCTTGTGTCCGACAGGATTTCACCTGATCAACCGCACACACTGTGACGGTGAGCGACCGTCCTGATGAACCCAGTGCATGATGGTCTGTGAGTGTGTGTTTGGTCTCATGACATCATGTGTTTGTGTGTAGACGTGGATGAGTGTTTGGAAGCTGACAGATGCTCTCAGATCTGTGTAAACCTGCCGGGCAGCTTCAAGTGTGACTGTAATGAAGGATTTGAGCTGGATCACATGACCAAAGACTGCAAAGCTATTACAGGTACACACACGCCACGAATGACTCTAATGATCAGAAAGAATTGCACTGCAAAAAATGCTTTTCTTACTTAGTATTTTTGTCTTGTTTCCAGTCCAAATATCTAAAAATTCTTAAATGAAGAAACATTTACTAAAGTAGTAAAATACCATAAGATATTATGTCTTGTTTTCTGGGTAAATAAATCTAAATTAAGTGAGTTGTTGCTTAAAACAAGCAAAATTATCTCCCAATGTGGTAAGAACAAGTACTTTTTGAATTAACATTATTTTTCTGACCCCATTGGCAGATAATTTTGCTTGTTTTAAGCAATAACTCACTTAATTTTGATTAATTCCCCCAGAAAATAAGACATAATATCTTATGGTATTTTTAGTCATCTAGTAAATTAATCTTGATTTAAGAATTTTTAGATATTTGGACTGGAAACAAGACAAAAATACTAAGTAAGAAAAGCATTTTTGCAGTGTGTGTGACTGATTGAGAATCCAGCAACATGTAAATGTTCCTCTCAGGATCGGGAGCGTTCCTGCTCTTCAGCACGCGTCACGAGGTGAGGAAGATGGCGCTGGGCAGCAGAGAATACACGTCACTGATCCGCCAGCAGAAGAACGTGGTGGCGTTAGACGTGGACATTCCCAACGACAGGGTCTTCTGGTCCGACGTGAGCCAGAAGAAGATCTACAGGTGAGAGCTCATTTGCGAATAAAGCAGCGTTTCCATCTCATGTGTTCAAGAGAACGAAATCATCACTTCCTGGGAAGTTGCTGCAATCAGGGAAGAAACTGTGGCTCTTTTTCCCTCCATCATAAATGAGTGTGTCTCAGAGCGTCAGACGAAACACAATAAACGCTGATCATTAAACCAAATCATTCTGATCACACACTTCGACTCTGAAACCAACATTAGAGATGCTGTGATACCATTGGTCCGCTGGTTACTCCAGTTATCCAATCACAGCTGACGCTGAGGCGAAGTCACATGAGGTTTTTGTTGCGCATCGAGGGATTTATTCAGTAAATGTGTTTCCATCGTAGTTTATGCACGTCTTCTAATCAGATAAAAAATTATCCTCCTCAATTGGGGTCATGCATTTTTTTTTACGTGCATTTTTAGAATTTATGCGGGGTTTTTTTGCGATATCCCAAAATTTGCATAGTGTTTTGTGTATCTCTGTGTATGTTTATAGCATTCCTCATAACCACGAGTGTGTGTTCGTGTTTTGCAGCGCAGCGACTGCTGACCCCGCCCACCAAACCACTGTGATTGACAGCCAGATCTCCAGGCCCGAGGGTCTGGCTGTGGACTGGATCCACGGGAACATCTATTGGACGGATGGCGAGCTGCAAACCATCTCTGTGGCGACGGCTGACGGCGGGAAACGCAAGACGCTAATCAGCGACGGCCTGCAGAACCCTCGCGCGATCGTCGTGGATCCTCAGCACAAGTGAGTGTGTGCGACTGAAGCCGCTTGCTTATTAATCATTTGTGAACAAACAAGTATTCATTACTTCAATTGTTTCTGCATTAAATTATTACATTGTTTAAATTAATAACTTTTTCACTAACTGTGATTTTGTATATGTACATTTCTTAAAATACATAACTTAGACAGTTTCCTCTGATAATAGATCTCTCTAAATTGTAATGTGGACTCGTGCATTTTCTGTAAAGCTGCTTTGAAATGATGTGTATTGTGAAAAGCGCTGTATAATTAAATGTGAATTGAATTGAATTGTTAATCCCTTGTTGTTTCATGTCACGTAGTTTCATGTTCTGGACAGACTGGGGCGAGTCGGCCCGGATTGAGAAGAGCGGACTGAACGGTGCCGATCGGACGCCTCTCGTCACAAACAACATCGTCTGGCCGAACGGCATCACGCTCGGTGAGTCTGACGCGCAGATGATGCGTGTGAACCATGGACTGTAAAAAAAATATGGGCGTAGTGTTTCTAAAGAGCATTTTTGAAGCCCAAAGTGGGCGGAGCCGGCTGTCGCCATCTTGGCCGCACGTCACTCCCGGATAAACGAAAATGTGCAGCGAGGCGGATTAGCTGAGGTGACGTGACGCTAACAGACAGCAGACAAACGGCTAGTAGTGACATCAGCGGCAATCCACCTGTCACTCAAGTGGCCACGCCCTTAATTATGCAGAACTTTAAGGCTTAATATAATTTAAATGGATGATTTTTTTTTTTAAATTACCCTCCTCACAGTCGTCATGAAGGGCAAAATTAGCTATTTAGACCAAAACCACTTTTTGCACCAGGCTGTAAACAAGTTTTTTCCTGCTGTAAAGTTGGGCATTTTAACATGCGGGTCTATGGGATTGACTCTCTTCTGCAGCCGGTCTCTAGTGGACAGTCGATGAACTGCAGTTTAAGTCACTTCTGTGTTGGATTCAAGAGCGAGAACGCTTGGTGTGAACACTTGTGCCGTGTGTGATGTATGCTGATATGTGTTTGTGTTCAGATGTGTTGAATCAGCGTCTGTACTGGGTCGACTCAAAGCTACACACGCTGTCCAGCATCGGCGTGAACGGAGACGGGCGGCACACGCTGATCTTCAACCAACAGAAGCTGCCGCATCCGCTGGCGCTGGCCGTGTTTGAGGTGCGTGGCGCTGGCCAATGACGTGTCTCGACTTTTCTTACTTTTGTCTTGTTTCCAAATATCTAAATTCTTAAATCAAGAAGCATTTACTAGATGAGTAAAATGTTATAAGATATTATGTCTTGTTTTCTGGGTAAATAAATCTAAATTAAGTGAGCTGATGCTTAAAAAAAGCTAAATTATCTGCCAGTGGGTTAAGAAAAATAATGTTAATTCAAACGGAAACAAGATTATTTTTCTGACCCCATTGGCAGATAATTTAACTTGTTTTAAGCAAAAACTTAATTTAGATTTATTTACCCAGAAAACAAGACTTAATATCTTATGGCATTTTACCCATCTAATAAATGCTTCTTGATTTAAGAATTTTTAGATGTTTTGACTGGAAACAAGACAAAAAGGTTTTTTTTTGCAGTGGTCAGGTTCTCATGAGCCGCTGTGTCTCTGTCCAACAGGAGAAAGTCTTCTGGACCGACGTGTCCAATAGCGGCATCTGGAGCGCGAACCGCATGACGGGCCGAGACATCACTGCTGTGGCCGAACATCTGCAGTCTCCTGAAGACATCGTGCTGTATCACAGTCTGAAGCAGCCTACAGGTGAACACACACACACATGCACACACGCACATGCACACACGCACGCACACACGCACGCACGCATTGACATTAACAAACGCGGGTGTATTTCAGCAGTGGCGTGTAACGCAATCTCTTTGGTGGGTTGAATTTTATATATAATATATACATCTTTCAATTGTAGTCTTTTAAAAAGGCACCTAAAATAATAAACTAAGTGCAATGTAGTGTCAAAAAAATTTAGATTTTTTTTATGCATATCGATACTGAAATATTTGAAACACTCTATATACTCATTTTCTGCAGAACAGACACGATACCAGCTGTTTTTTCTCTCTCTCTCTCTCTCATCTCTCCGACAGCGAGTGACACATAAACCCGCTTCCACTCACTCACTCACTCACTCACGTTGCCTCTCAGCACTAAATCGAGCTCTTTTTTGCAGCTTATTGCGCTTAAACAGTTAAATACACACAAAATAATGTCAAAATGGCGAGTATTCACGTTAACACTGTCAGTTATGTTTTAAGTGAGCGTAAACCGTTGAGAAAGAAAACGCACGTGTAACAGTATAATGGATCCGTGCGTCAGGTCTTAAAGTGACAGCAGCCTAATAAACCTGCTGACAAATTATGAGATAATATAAAAAAATATCTATATGGCAGTTTTTTCCCCATGGTATCGATGTCACAATTGTGGCCAGTGAAAATGCTGAGTAACTTTAGAAAACAACTAGCCACAGTGAGTGGTAAGCAAAGTAGTTAATGTCAAGCCCTGATGACGTTATTATCTGTGTATTTTCAAGCACACTTGATATCAGTCGATGATCTGCATGTTTGTCTTGCTCATGAGGAACTGATGTCATTTGCAGGAAGAAACTGGTGCAGTGAAGCGGCTCTGGTCAACGGCGGCTGTGAGTTTCTGTGTCTGCCGGCGCCGCTGATTAACGCACGTTCACCCAAATACACGTGTGCGTGTCCTGATCACATGACCCTGGGCGAGGACATGAGGACGTGTGTGTCAGGTACGTTCAGACCCGCTCTGTTCACTGCAAAAAATGCTTTTCTTACTTAATATTTTTGTCTTGTTTCCAGTCCAGATATCTAACAATTCTTAAATCAAGATGCATTTACTAGATTAGTAAAATGACATAAGATATTATGAATTAATCAAAATTAAGTGAGCTGATGCTTAAAAAGGCTAAATTATCTGCCAATGGGGTAAGAAAAATAATCTGAATTCAAACAGAAACATTTTTTTGCAAAAAGTTTTCTGGAAAAATATCCATATTTTTCTCTCCAGTCCGCTAATGTGTTATTTCGCCAACACTTCGTGTTGAAAAAATGCTTTTTCGCATAGTTGTGTTTGACCCATGAAAACTGTAACAATGTATCTTACAAGGTAACACGATGTAACCTTGCTCTCACTTGAAATGTGTGTCCCCACATAAGTTCTTGAATTTGAGGGTATTGAATTTTTGAAGTTAATCATTATAATGCTTATCGACGTCCGTTTCTCTGTGTAGGTCCGAACACCACAGCGCCACCACAGGTGACGTCGAGAACTGCAAGCAGAACATCTGTGCGGTCTCAACATCCGAGCGGAGACGCCACACAGACGGGCTCTCGCAGGGGTCAGTTCCTGTTCATTCACTCATGTTCCAGTGAATCATTTTCACAGACGAAAACGAGACGATAACTAAATAAAAACCAGTTTTAAATGACAAAAACTATGACGAAAATCTATTGACATTTTCGTCAACGAATAAAAACTAGACGAAAATGTTAGATATTGATGATTTGGGAAGAGATCCTATCAGAACTGACGTCCTGCGTTTGTGGCAATTTGTACTGTAACGTGCTGATCTACCCAGCGGCACACGAGTTGGCATGAGCTTTATGCATGTCTCATAAAACGTTTAAAAATGTAAACGCCTGGGAGAAAGAAGAACAGAGATATGGATAGATCTGAATAAGAGTGACGACGCAGAAGAGCTCTATTCGGTGCGGTCTTCTGTGCGCACACACACACTCGAAGCGCGAGGACTGAATCGAGCTCTCTTTCGTGTCTGAATGGACAAATACACACAACATTATGTCTAAATATCCGTTTTGGAGAGTATTCACGTAAACGCACTCGGTTATGTCTTTACAGAATGTAAACGGTTGTGAGAAGAATATCAGTCGATCTTAAAGTGACAGTGCGTAATAAATCTAATGCCGTCTGTGCCCTAAATATGTTAATCAAACAACAAAAGAAAAAGAGAAAAGCATTCACTGCTCGTTAATAGCTTTAATAAAAATTGATTTTATTTAATTTATACAAATAAATGTGTCCCTTTGAAAGAATAAAGAATGATGTAGGCTATGCAAGTTGTTATAAAGAATGCATATATCATTAATTGAAAAGAAGACCGTGTTCTAACTTCTACTTTGGGAGAAGTGGTTTTATTTAATTTTAAGATATTTTTTATGTCACAGCAGTTATATCTGTGTGTGTATTGCATGTTCAACCTTTAAAATCACTCATATTAACAGGTTAATAGATGTTTTCTCTGGAAGTATAAAATAGGTTTGGAAATTTTTGAGAAATTCTAAATGAATGCATTACAATTTAACTAAACCCATTATATTTTAGTCGACTAAAATCTTATTGTTTCTCGTCGACTAAAACTGGACTAAAACTAAAACAATTAAAATGATTAAAATATGACTAAAACTAAATCAAGATTTTAGCGCTGTCATGTTCACACACTCCGCGTCTGTCCGCCTCTTCACAGGAGCTGATGCAGAACATGAGCCGGTCTCCAGCCCGTCCCAGCATCCCTCAGTCCTGTTCATCGCCTTTCCAATCGGTCAGTAAATGCACAGTCATGAAACACGTGTCACTCGCTGACGATCGGCAGTGTGATTGAGCCGTGTGTGTGTGTGTGTCCCACAGTTGCCGTGTGTCTGCTGGCGTGTGCCGGTGTGTTGGTTTGGAGACACTGGCGTGTGAAGAACACCAACACCATCCACTTCTCCAACCCTGTGTATCAGAAGACGACCGACGACACGGTCCACATCTTCAGGAGCCCCAGTCTGGACGGGTACTCGCATCCATCGGTACGACACCAAACACACTCCAGATCCACTGCTTCATTTCAGAAGTTTGACTTGCTCTCGTACGTTTATGAAAATCTGCATGAATTAAAGGCACTATATCAAGTGATTCAAACACACGGGATTCGTCCTGATGAGGCTGAAACATGAAAAGAGACGCGATACAAAGTTACAGATCAATTGGAGTAGAACAGAAATAAAAGAGATTGATTGATTGATTGAACATGAGACTTTTGAGGGAAGGTGTGTTTCACGCGTGTGCTTTTCCTGATTTCGTGTTCAGGGTCAAAAATGACCGACATTTTAAATTGCTTGTAAATTTCTCGTTATGCTATATTATCACCAAATATTGGATTCAATCTTTTTGTTAACTTGTGATGCAACTCATAAACGAGTGTGTCTCAGAGCGTCAGACGAAACACAATAAACACTGTCATGTTCTCTTGCGTTCGGATGCTGGTGTTCGGGAACACACTCGTGTGTGTGAGACGCTTCTGGAGGGAATTAAACCCAATCATTCTGATCACACACTTTGACTCCGGCGTTTCAGAAACACCAAACCAACATTAGAGATGCTGCGATGCCACTGGTCCACTGGTTACTCCAGTTATCCAATCACAGCCCGAGGGAAAGTCACATGAGTGTATTGTTGCGCATCGAGGGATTTATTCAGTAAATGTGTTTCCATTGTAGTTTATGCACTTGTGTTATTCTCATATTTAAAAAATGATCCTTGTCGGATTGAGCACATTCATTTTTTTTAGAATTTATGCGCATCTATCATTTATTTTATGCAATACCCCAAAATTTGCATAAAAATAGGTGAATGGAAACACGGCTGATGAGGCCTACGGTTAATCAGTAACAACACGGAATACAAAACCTTGCGCTAATTGAAAGAATCCAAGTTGACAAAAAGATTTAATCCAATATTCAGTGATAATATAGCATAACAAGAGATTTATACGAAATTTTAAAGGCCGGTCTTTTTTGACTGGGTAATAAGGTCGGGAAACCCCCCCCCAAAAAAAGTACAAAAATTATCACAAAAAAAATTTGGTAAGTAATTATACCCTGTGTGAGCAAAGTCAGTAAGTTTTATTCCAATGCGATAACATTAACTGGCATTTAAGAAAAAAGAAAATCCTCTCCAGGTCAAAGCGACCGGATCAGGGTTAAAGGGCGACACAGTCTTAAATAAAGTTTTGCTAATAAAAGGCCTTAAAAAGTATTAAAATGACTTAAATTCAGATTCGATGGGTCATAAATATTTCTGTTCACATTACCGCTAAAATTTCTCCAGTCTGACGGACCAAATGTCCATCAAATAACCAGTGAAGCATCGAATCGTGAGAATGATTCTGATTTTATTACATAAACAGCGATTGATAATGATAATGTATTTCTGGTAGCGCTGTTGGGACTCTCGCTGCCCGTCTCTGTGAGAGATTTTATAGTGAGAAATCAAAACAAATTAGCATAACAGCACACACAAAAAAAACTCACAGAAGAAATATACTGGGGTAAAAATTCAAAATGTTCAGTTTTTTATTTATAACATATGATATAGTTAAGTAACATAACATGACGGGAGCTATTTTGCTGAATATTCTCACGATTGCAAATGTTACATTGATTTTAGTTCAATAAACAAGTAGTTAATATTAAATTACTTCAATTATTTAGGTTAAACATTAAATACTACAAATACGTATGTAATATAATGTGTATTTCCATCACAGGTTTGGTCTTAAATTTCATTCAAAGTGGCATTAAAAAGTCTTAAATTTAACTTGTTTATATCTATAGACCTCAGACGGGAGTGTGTTTGTGGGATTCTGTGACAGGCCGTGTTTAATGTGTGTGTGTGTTTGTGTCTCAGTGTCAGATGATCAGCATGGATGAAGACGCCGCCTGACGCTCCTCCAGAAACACTTTAAATGCTGCTCTGAAACTGAAGGACTCGTCCTGATGTGCCTCATGACTCCAGGATCAAGCCTTTTCATTTTAAACATCATGAAGAATGAACACACACACACACACACACACACTCGTATCTAATGAATGTCCATCACTCTTCTGCTCGATGTCAGAAGAGCAGAAGGTCTGATACCCGTGGCTTTGCACACTCCAAACACGCAGCTGTTTCCATTCGCGCTTTTAAGATCCAGTTATTGAAGGTATTACCACTTTTTAATATTTACTGTAAGCGATCCTTGTAAATATGGATGATTATGTAAATGTGGAGGGACAGGTGTCTCTCCTATTGCACTATATATGTTCTGTGTCACGTAGGCTTTATTTATTTCTCTCACAGACACACTTGAACGATCTTTTGTCTTAGTTTTTATAAATGCACAGTGCTGCTTTAGTAATAATGAGCGATTCGTTTGATTCGTTCACTCCTGTAGGGCCTTAAACCAGCGAACGTGCCTGATGTACAGCATGATGTGTCATATTGTTTGAACGCACAGAATTTCCCATGATGCCTTCGACACGTAAGAGTGAATCGGTCTGTGAATCAGGTGACCTCTGACCTCACCTGTACGTTAGAGGAATCATGCTTCGGTTCGTTTGAGTCATGTTCTGTATGTTCTCTGAAGAGCTGGAGCGTTTTCACTGTTATCGGTGAATGAAGAATCACAAACGCTCCTCAAATATCTGCAGTAAATGTAAATACTCGCCTTATCACACAGACTTTGTACGAAGAAAACCTTTATTTATTGTGTAAATGTGTGATTTTTTTTTCTTTTTTTTTCGTGTGTATTGAATTTCTTGCTGTTCTCTTATAAATACGTTGTTTATCAGATGTGATTGAAATGTCATCCAAAAAATCTGCACTACAAAAGAAATGAACCTGTGCGTCATGTGACGACATTCAGGGACTTTTATAGTTTATGAAGGACATTTGAAGAAGAATTTGAGGTTTTCAGTCGGTCTTGAATTGATTCTGTTACTGTTGATGGGTCATTTGTGATCTGCTTTACTTTCGTCAAGGTTTTCTTAACCTGTTTGAGTTTTAATTCTTGATCTCAGGACTGATGATCCAGTGATCTGAATGTGCTACGGGTTTAAAGAAACAAATTACACCCAAAGAAACAACTGAACTGTTTTTGACATTGTTAAATAAATGTACGTTTTGAGACCAGAAATCTGCTG
Organism: Gila robusta; assembly: GCA_030770095.1. NCBI lineage: Eukaryota > Metazoa > Chordata > Actinopteri > Cypriniformes > Leuciscidae > Gila > Gila robusta. The sequence goes on from JAVALU010002467.1 coordinate 43,080, forward strand.
TTGTTCTGTTATTATTCCCTCTGGCTTTTTATTCCAGTAACATTAATATAATGATCATTCAACGTTATCTGTTCTTTAATAACTTTTTTAAAACTTCAGCACAAAACATTATTTATACATCATTCATGGAGCGTTTTTTCCCCTGAAATGTTTTAGTTGGATGTTCATCGACATTTTTTTAATCCTCTGGTGCTGTTCGTGTGTCGATCAAAAATTACACTTTTTATTTTTATTTCAATGAAATGATTGAACTATATTTTAGTTCGATAATATATTTTTATTTATTATTTTGTATTTTTAGGGGATTTTATGGTACTAAATTATATTTATGCAGTTGTTAAACTCTCATAAATCTTGAATGGTTTAGAGCAACAGACTTAAGTTTGGTCTCTTTTTAAAAGTACACTACACTTGACAGATTATTGCTGAAAAAAGTGAAAAAATTTCACATTTATTGTTATGAAAAATGCACAAAAAATACCATTTTCAGTTTTAATATAAAATATTTTCCAAAACTCGTTTTACTCTAAAACTGAGAAAATCAAAGGCATAACCAAATGTGAGGTTGATATCTCAGTGAATGAGCGTTCAGTGAGAGTGTGTTCGGCTGCAGTACCGAACGCTTCCACTAGAGGAACTTCTCACATTCATTTACAATGCGAGCAATACAAGTGTGACAATTTTTTTTCAGGAGCATTTAACCTTTTCAAATTACATCCATCATTTTTTATGTTCACACAGCAAGTGCCAAAACTTTTACCAAGTTTCGGACCATGTAGTAAAAAAAAAAAAAAAATCGGTCGAAATGACTGAACAGCCCCAGAGGGTGTTTCTACTTGATTCAGAACATTCAGAGAAAATTCTAAAGTAACATTCCCATAATGTCTGAAGAATGATACAACGGAATGTTCCCTTAACGTTCACATAACCAAGAAACATCTCGTTTGTTCAGAGAACATTCAGAAATAAAGCAAAACGTTCTAATAACATGTTTTTGTTAGTTTTGAAGCTGCTCATTTATCGGCATGTTTAGTCAGTCCTACAGGAGTTCAGTGTGTATAAAGACCATATACTAGAGCCACAACCCATTACCAGCCCTGACCTTTAACCTCCTCCTCCGTATTCATTCATTATTAAGCGCTCATAGTGGCTTTCGTTCTGTCCAATCATTCACATTCACTCAACTCTGCATATTTCATGAGCTAGTCAATATCACGTGACTGAACTTTTACTCGCATGCCACAGTATTTTATCATCGATTCCATCAGTTTCAGATGCTTTTTAGATGATGGTGATGATGGGATTTGAAGTAGAATGTCGTGTTCATCTCAGGATTTGTTCACTAATGTCTGGCATGTTGTTCAACCGGACAAGAGATAATCAAGACGACAGCCTTTGCTCGTTGTGTACACATCAGTGATACATGTGCGACTGTCATGAGCATTAGGTGTGGCATTGACTTATATTACCACATTTATAGAACCATGTTTATTTAAGGTTTTTTTATATATGGTTTTATTTATAGAACCATAAATAAAGGCACTTCCTTTTAGGAAAAAAACATATATTTTTTGTATGTTTTTACTCAGCTAATAAAAATATGTTCTGAGAACATTCTGCTAACATTCCCATTGAGTGATGAAAACGTTATTTCTGAATGTTATCTGAACGTTCAAAACGTCTATGCAAACATTAAGAGAACGTTTCAGTACGATGTCTAAATAATGTTTTTCTGCAAAATATTTATATTAAAAACGTTGAACAAATGTTCAATTATTAATGTTAGTGGAAGAACGTTTGTTCATAACTCTGAGAACCAAGTCAGAACGTTATAAGATAGCTGGGTTATACTCTTGAAATTCAGCATTTCTCATTTATAATAAATTGCTTGTAGCCTATTCTTAATTTGTAGCTGCTTTGGATAAAAGTGCATGAGTTTGGCCTGAGTTTGATGCACTCCTGCACACTCTTCAACTGTCTGGCCCACAATGCTTTTGCTGTCTGCCAAATGACTAATCAATTTAGATCCATGTGAAACATTGTAGACTGTTCACAGAAATGCATGTAGGCCTATTTTCCATCCACAGTTCTGCTGAGGAACTCCATGTGCAGGTGAATAATGATGCGGCGTCCAATCAGCAGCTCAGAACTTCAGAATATTCTCATTCTCAAGATCTCATTGGTCAGTGTCATCGTGGTGGGCGGAGCTCACATCTCACACCACAACAGTGATGCGGCATGAGGGCGTGTCTTGTGTGTGTGTGTGTGTGTGTCATGATAATGATAAACTGAGAATTCAATGCAGATTTTAAGTCTCTAGATCTTTTTTTAATGTTCTGTGATTTCTGTTTGACGCAGTCACATGATTCATGTTTTACCGAGCCCTCAATTAATTAACAATGCTTAATAAATATTAACAATGCTTAATAATTCTTGTTTTTATTTATGTATTATTATTTTATGATGTGCTCCGGTGTTGTATAATATGCTCTTCTTGTACAGTTGTGCATGAGTTATATTGTTCTTATTTTTAAAAAGAAAACATGTAGGCTATAAAACTGGACACGTTATCTAATTAAAAACAGAGCTAGTTTCCTGGTGTAATAAATAACACAGCGATCAATACTTTCACTGGGTCACTGTATGTGTGATGATGAATGTTTGGAGTTGCTGTTGGACACCAGACAATGAGGACACTTCATGTGCTTGTTACTGAACCCCATGAGATCAGATCAGATTTCCTTCCCAAAGGCATTAAAAGTCCAACAGGAACACTTATGTGTTGTGTAGAAGCACATTTACTCACACTTTACACCGTTTCCTGCATGCATTCGCAGAAAATACTCATTTATTCCTCATGTTATCCAAGCAGCATGTTCATTTTTCACACAGCATGACAATCAGGATGATATTGTAATGGATTAACAGGGCTGGTGTTTTGCTGGCATTGAATATATAAGTATAATATATAATAATAATAATATATTTTATTTGTAATGTGCCTTTCTCAAACTTAAAGCGCTACAGCGTGTACAGAACAAAATAAAACAAACAAGGAGAAAAAATACAAATATCAAAAATACAGTAATAAGTTAAAAATTAAAAGCTTGACTAAAAAGATGCGTCTTAAGAAGTTTTTTAAAATAAACCATAGACGCTGCATTCCTAATAGATGTACAAGTGTTTCTCTGTCAGTATTGGAGGAGAGGGCTAGAAAATGTAAAAATTATACAAGGTAAAATAAGACAAAAATATATCAAAACATAACAACAACAATAGCAATATTATTAAATAAATGTTCAAAATGATTATAAAAAATAGAGCATTTGCATACATTTATGCGTTAGAAGTGTTTGCATGCCCTGAAGGGTTCTTCCAGTTTAAGTCTTCTCGTTTTGTGAAGGTATTGAGAACACACCCTTCTCTCTCTGGTCTGGTGTGTGTGTGTGTGTGTGTGCGTGGTTTGATGTTGCCCTCTACCGGGGCTCTTCTACAGTCACGTGATCTCTGCCAATGTTTTACCTGGCGCTCGGTGACGTCATCACGCACCGTTCAGGAAAAGGAACTGGTGAAATGAGTTCATAACTCTCCGCTATCCTCGGGAATGTAACTAAACCAACTTTAAACTGGTTTAACCGTGTTCAACACTGATCCAGGTGGTTTTATTATCTTTAGAGCATGTCTGCGTCAGCTGTGTTCGTGCTGGATCTGAAGGGGAAGGTAATTAAGACTCATAATGAACGACTTTATTGGTGATATTTGTAGATGAAAATTCACTTGATTTAAATAAGTGTTAAACACCCGCGAATCGCTGTTTATAATAATCTGAGCATATACAGCTGTCTGCTTCAAACGACTATTACAATATCAGTCTTTAATGGAGACATAGTGGTTAATTATTTAAAGTCATATGATAGTATTTGACCTCCTTTGAAGATGTGCCCTATTAGAGGTGTTACAGTGTATGACATGAGCAGATGTCATTTCCTTCCCAAACAGGAAGGAGTATTATTAGAAATGAAAGTGTGTTGTTGTTGAGGTACAGATGACGTCACTCAAGATATAGGAAGATCATAAATTATGAAATTAAATCTTTGATGCAAATGTCGCGTCTCCCAATTTGTCTTCCCATCAGGTGCTGATATGCCGCAACTACAAAGGCGATGTTGACATGTCTGAGATCGACCACTTCTTCAACCTGCTAATGCAACAGGAAGAGGAGGGGCTTGTTTGTCCTGTGATGTCACATGGCAACGTCCACTTCCTCTGGATCAAGCACAGCAATCTGTACTGTATCCTTTTACATCACAAACTTCCGAATCTGATTGCGAAAGAAAAAGTTATTCCAAATAACCAGTGCTAATTTGATTGTAGGTGCATCCTAATTCGCATACTTATGCAGTATTCTATGCCGATTTTTTGCATAAATAGAGCAAGTAGTGCATGTTTTCTCACTGAAAATGTGCACTTTAAAAACCCGGATGATGCACTTTATTAACCGAAAAAACAAAGTGTGGAATGTTGGACACTTCATGCACTCGACTGTCACAGCTTTAATTATGTAGCGTAGGGGGAGGGGCATCAGACTAGAGCCCTGCGCGGGACTGTTTTCTTCATCCCGCTCCCGCTCCCGCCCGCGCCCGCCGAATTTCTGACCATTACCGCCCGCTCCCGCAACATATGTGTTACACTCCCGCCCGCTCCCGCAACATATGTGTTACACTCCCGCCCGCTCTCGCAATATGCATGTCCACTCCCGCCCGCACCCGCAAAACTCTGAGAATTTATTCCCGCACAATAATAGAGATGCATTGATTTTGTGTCTTCTCCCATCCCGCAGGAAAAAACACGTATTTGTATTGCTATTATTAAAGAGATTCATGGGGTTGTTTGTTTCGTTTCCCTGGCCTGCATGTATTCTGACGCACTGATCAGGAAGATGAATAATAGTAGTCCAAATGTCAGCCTTGCTTATAGGTTTTGTGCTGTAAATACCTGTTTGAGGTTCTTTTCCACATCATTTATTGACATCTCTCCATCATGTCGACTTGCTAGGCTACCTCCCGATCCCGCAGTTTTTTTTTTAGCCGCCCATTCCCGCCCGCAGCAAAGTTCAAACCGCCCGCTCCCGCGAGATTTGCGTTGGGTCCCGCGGGACCCGGCGGGACTCAATCCCAATGCAGCCCTCTACATCAGACTCCAATGTTCAATGATAAAAAAAAAAACATACAAAGTTCATACGTGCATAAGTACATATGCACTATGTACTTATGCACTACATACTACACTTATACACTATGCACTATATAGTGCACAAGAACAGTGTATAAGTACATAGTGCATAAGTGCATAGTGTATAAGGGCATAGTGTATAAGTGCATAAGTGCATAGTGTATAAGTGCATAGTGTATAAGTGCATAGTGCATAAGTGCATAGTGTATAAGTGCATAGTGTATAAGTGTATAAGTGCATAGTGTATAAGTGCATAAGTACATAGTGTATAAGAACGTAGTGAATAAGTACATAGTGCATAAGTGCATAGTGTATAAGAACATAATGTATAAAATGTAGTGCATAAGAACGTAGTGCATAAGAACATAGTGCACATGTATTCTAGTGTATAAGTGCATAGGTACATAGTGCACAAGTATATAGTGTGTAAATTGGCACACCACTTGTGTTTTGTTGATATGTGTTGAATGTTCAATGGTGTATCAATTTCCAACTTAACCTGCCAATAAAATCAGTGGTGGCCATAACCAACAAGAACTCTAACGCATCTCTAGTGTACTCCTTCCTGTACAAGCTCGTGGAGGTGAGTCCACTGAGACGTCATTCATTAACCACCGCGGGTAATTCCTCAAGCCAGGTCTAGATCTGAACTGAAACAAACACTTCATGGTCTGTTCAGGTGTTCACTGAGTACTTCAAGGAGCTGGAGGAAGAGAGCATTCAGGATAACTTTGTTGTCGTGTACGAGCTGCTCGACGAGCTCATGGACTTTGGGTTCCCGCAGACGACGGACAGCAAGATTCTTCAGGAGTAAGACACGCTTGCTTCATTCGCTCATGGAGAAGCTCATTTCTTGTGACCTCATGTGTGTTGCTGGTCTTCCTCATAGGTACATCACTCAGCAGGGTAACAAACTTGAGGTGAGCAAGACCAAAGTGCCCACTACGGTCACCAACGCCGTGTCCTGGAGATCAGAGGGCATTAAATACAAGAAGAACGAAGTTTTCATCGACGTGATTGAGTCCATTAATGTACTGGTGAGTTCATCATCTTCCTCGTCTACGATAATATCTTGATTGTTGTTTTATCGATGTGTGATCTGACATTTTCGAGTATGTCCCTCACTTTACAAAAACACACCTAGAGAGTGCACATTTTCACTGTGTGATTCAGTCTATTAAAATACATTATAATGCCCCCAATATTCAAGATAAGGGGCAAAAATACCTCTATGTCTTTCATATTTATATAATTTAATATAGTTAATCAATATCACATGAAGAGTGGTGTTTTTTCTCCAAATATCAGAATTATTACAAATGTGATATTGATTTTATACAAGAGTTCAATAAACAAGAAGTTAATATTAAGTGATTTTAGACACAATATTGCCTGTTTTTGCTGTATTTCGCCAACGGAAATAGTTGCAAACAAAGCCACGGGACTGTTTTGCGTCTCTGAGCATCACTCAGCGGTGTTTCATTACTGAATGAATGAATCCTTTGAATGAGTGATTCAATGACTCACTCATTAATCCTTCCTGAACGTTCCTGAATGAATCAGCCGTTTGAATGAATCGGATGAAACTTAATGACTCACTACTGGCGGTATTAATTTCACATTTAAAGTATCCTCTCATTTTTAAAATATTTTCAAAATATCAATATTCAACGTTTTATATTTGAAACATCAAAACATTATTTATGCATTTGTGACTGCAGGTTAAATGCGTTCATGTCTCTCTGATCTGCATTAAACCGTCTGTGTAAATGCATCTAAACGCCACTTCAGGTGCAGCTTCTGTTTCCTCTGCAGTGGAAAGATGAATTTTGTTGATACTGATTTTTGTTGATTGGTAACTATGGAAGCTTGTTTCCGCCACAGAATAAAAAATAAGATAATTGCGACTTTTTATCTCACAATTTTCACTTTTTTTCTCTCACAATTGTGAGTTTGCATCAGAAATGCATGATATAAAGTTGCAATTGTGAGATATAAAGTCAGAATTGCATGATATAAAGTCGCAATTACTTTTACAATTGCGAGTTATAAAGTCAAATTCTAAGGAAAAAATACCTTTTTCCTCAGAATTGTAAATTTACATCTCACAATTCTGAGGAAAAAGGTATTTTTTCCTTAGAATTTGACTTTATAACTCGCAATTGTGAGTTTATATCTCACAATTCTGAGAAAAGATGTCTCGCAAGTGAGATAAAAAGTCGCAATTATCTTTTAAAATGTTTTATTCTTTGGTGAAAACAAGCTTCCATAGGTAACAGCCCTATTGTGTCTTATTATTCTAATTGAATTTGATTAAATGTAAGAATTTGACACAAAAGATGATGCATACATTTAAATAGGTTTAAAAAGAGCTTTATAGACGTGAAAATGCCCATAAAAGCTAAAAATCGAATTGAAACTTATTGAAAAAGATGATTTCTGTCACTGTTGTGAACTGACCGCCACACAATATAAAGAATATCAAAAACTTTAGGAGTCTCTGTCCACAGCAGTCCTAAACCCACAAAGTTACCAACACAATAAACACACTCAGCTAAATATCGTCTAATTATCGTTGTATAAAATATCGAGAAATCATTTTTTGTCAATATCACACACCACTACTCTCCTGTGTGTGTTCAGGTGAACGCTAACGGCAGTGTAATGAGCAGTGATATCGTGGGCAGCATCAAGCTGAAGACGATGCTCTCGGGAATGCCAGAGCTCAGGTTGGGCCTGAACGATCGTGTGCTGTTCGCCCTCACCGGCCGTAAGAACTTTATTAACTAATCTGTTTGAATTCACTAAGAGTGTTGTGCAGGATGAGGTCATTCCTGGAAATGATGTGTTGTGTGTGTGTGTGCACAGGAGACAAAGGGAAGACTGTCACCATGGAGGATGTGAAGTTTCATCAGTGTGTCCGTCTGTCGCGTTTCGAGGGCGACCGAACAATCTCCTTCATCCCGCCTGACGGAGAGTCCGAGCTCATGTCGTACCGGATCAACACACACGTAAGGCTCCTGCACCAGCCCGTGTGTGTGTGTGTGTGTGTGTGTGTCTAGGGTTGGGTTTAGTTTGAATTTTAACGATTTCGATTTTGCTTATCGATTCCTAATTTTGATTCCAATAAGGAAAAAGAACCTTAGATATCATTCACATTTAGTCTTATTGCAAAACATTTAATTGTAACCGAATATCATGAACAAAAATCAACAGGCCGAAGAGGACTTTGCCTGTGGTTTAAAAATACCATAGAAAAACAACTCGCCTAACATATATAAATTTCAAGCATTATTAAAGACAAGTTAACACTCAGTAATTAAAAAAGAACAAATAAAAACTTAGCAATCGCAACAAATAGACACAACTGAACAAAGATACGATTGAAATAAAGTGTTTTAATATCTTCAGGTATTCAGGTACAGAAACTGAAATCACGTGTAAAATAACACTGCACTTTATAAAGAAAATATACATTACAAATATAGTTACAAAAGTTATTCGGTCAAGAAGGAGTGATTTTCTCTGTCTTTTGTTGTTTGATTAGTGTTATTATAGAGACGGCAGCTGCTGGCACTTTCAGATTTGCCCAATATAGTTACACACTAAAAGTCTCACGCTTGAAAAGTCATTTTGAAATGCTCACAAAGAAATCAATAAGAGGAATAGAAATTTAAATTTTTAACAAGTATCCGATTCCTGACCTCAAGTATTTTCCATTCTCAACCCTATTTGTTAAACCATTCTTTGTATTATATCTGTATTGTTTCATTTTTATAATGTGCAGCATTTTGGGACATTTCCGCTGCTTTCAACCTCTCAGATTGTGTTTTTTGATCTGTCGCCCACACACCTGGGTTATCTTCCTCTATGGCCACGCAGTTGACCTATTTTCTGCTGTTTTTCCATGAAGTGACTGAGAGAGTTTGACTGACAGAATAACAGTCGTGCTTATGTTGTACATACTGTATCTTAGTGAGGTTATGATGAACAACTAGTTGTTGACTGGTTCTGTTTATATGGCACACACTTCAACCAAACTTGTTCTCGAACACACTGGAAATTTGAGGTAGATAGTTTATTAAATGTTGTTGTTAGATTTGATCTTACAAGTCGTCCAAAAAAATTAAAGTCCTCCTATTAAGTTTTTTAGTTTATTCCCTTTCATGTAGTGTGTAATAGAGCTGTTTGTGAATGTAAAAGCTCTGCAAAGTTTCAAAGATCATAGTTTTTGTCTCCTAAAAGACAGAAGTGATTCTGAACTGAAACGAGTCGTCAGTAATTCAGTCTCACTTCCTGCTGATCCTGCGTAGGTTTGTAACTAATTTGCATAATTCCAGCCTCTGGTCTTGATTGGCTGAACAGCGTCTCTTAGCTCCGCCCTCAAACACTGTAATGTATCTGAGACTGGAAGAGTTTGGTTCGTGTTGTTCGTGTCGAGAAGACGCTGTTTTCTAGCCTGGGAAAACCCAGACAACTTCTGGCAAATTTAGATTTGCTCTGAAAGTTAGTCTGGCAAAGAGCTCATTCAAACCCATTTCCAATCGTCGAAATCGAGGCACCAATCAGAAACGTTGGGACGGGCTTTACACGATGACGACAGCGCTGGGATTTTGAAGCAGATTACAGATTAGCCTACATTACAAAGATGGATGCCGCCGTCGAACATCACTCGTTCGAATCAGCTATCGCGTCTGTTTTAAGCGATTTGAACGTTTCCTTTTTGTTAAAAACCGAGCAAAGAACAACACTCGGAGATGTTTCTCCGCCGCTCTGCATACGTCATCTCCTTCATCGCTCTGATTGGTTTTAGGTCTATCCGCGACGTCCGTTGGTGACACCCCTCTGGAAATGATTTGTCTATGACGCTTTGCCAGACCCTAACTCAGTTACAACTGAGAATGGTCTGGTTTTAACCAGGCTAGCTGTTTTCTGCTGACAAAGCAAATCCACTTTGATGAGATTGATACGGTAAAACCCACGCCATCGTTACTGTTCGTATCACTGTGATCAAGAGCTGAGATTCAGATATGATAATGAGCATTTGCTTTCTGACCAATCAGAGCAGAGCAGCTCTCAGAGAGGCGGAGCTTACAGAGACCGAATCTTTAAACGAACCGTTAGACACTGAGAGAAAAGAGCTGATGCTGCAGTGGAGATTATGAGAAAGTGTTGTTTGACCTTGGATGCATGTAAACCTTTTGTAGGAGACCTTCAAAACTAAATGTAAAAACCTTTAAAATAGCAGAATAGGGGCACTTTAAACAATCCAACTTCTGGAGATCATCTATTACACCATTTTGATCATCATAATTGATCACATCCGCTGTGTTTAGTGTTACTAATGTCTCTTTATTAACAATATGATTCTTTCATCTACAGGTAAAGCCGCTCATTTGGATCGAGTCAGTTATCGAGAAGTTTTCTCATAGTCGAGTGGAGATCATGGTGAAGGTTTGTCAGCAAAACTTTCTTCATTGCAACTCACTGGAGACATTTCAAGACTAAATTTAAAGGTTTACAGTCACATTTAGAGCATTGTTCAGCAAATGTAGACTGACTTTCCACGTGAATCCTCTCTCTCTCTCTCTCTCTCTCTCTCTCTCTGTATTCCAGGCTAAAGGACAATTTAAAAAGCAGTCTGTAGCCAATAACGTTGAGATTCGTGTGCCTGTGCCGAGTGATGCAGACTCTCCCAAGTTTAAAACCAGCACAGGTCATGCTAAATACGTTCCTGAAAAGAACTGGGTGGTGTGGAGCATTAAATCCTTCCCAGTAAGAAACCAATTACTGATGCTCAGCTCTTCGATCATAAGATGTTGTGTTTGCACTTTATTTTACAGTCCTGTTCCACATGTACATACAATGTACTTATTAAAGCAATTACAATAACTGTGTTATAACCCCGAACCTACCCCTAAACCTAACCTTAACCCATGTAGTTACCTTATATTACCAGCACTTTCTTGGGTAACTATATTGCAAGTACACGTACTGTAAAATAAAGTGTAACCGATGTTGTTTTATGAAGACTTTTGTTCAAGATCTTTATTGAATCTGTAAAACTGATCTCTCGTCTCTGTCGCTGTGTCCATTGGCAGGGTGGAAAGGAGTTTCTCATGCGTGCCCACTTCGGCCTGCCAAGTGTGGAAAAGGACGAGAAAGAGGGAAAACCTCCGATTACAGTCAAGTTTGAGATCCCATATTTCACAGTGTCAGGCATTCAGGTGAGGGTGCATGACTTTACATGGGCAAATGCATGTTAGCATTTTCTATCAGTGTATTTACACTTGTGCTAAATGTTACATGTGCAGACATCCCACCGCGGTTCCTTGACGCCCGCAAATTATATATAATATCCCGGAAATTAAGCGTGCGAGACAGAAACCCTGTTTCCACCTGGTTTTAAGATGAGTGTTCGGTGATCTGATCACGAATTGTCAGCCAAGTAACATTACTGTTTTTCACCTGAAATTAATTATAATACGTTTTAAATGCGTCTCCTTTGACCACTTGCGTTCGGATTTCCTATTATTTCGTCACTTTACACCACTTTTAGCACACTAATAAAATTAATATAATATAATATAATACCATATAATATTCTGTTTTAATGCAATGTTCTTTAATTGGGTGTGGTGGTGTCTCCCGGAAATGAGTTTTTACAGGATGGGATATCTGCATGTGTTCTTTAAACACGGTCTGTTTAAGATCTAATGCAAGATTTTATGATCAGTTATGGAACTTGTGTCTCAGCAAATGAAAAATGGTTTTTTATTTGAAAGGTACGGTACATGAAGATCGTTGAGAAGAGCTCTTGATTCTCATTGGTCGCTGGCGCAGTTACCATAGCGATACTGTAGCAACACCTATCGGCGCTCCTCCCTTTTGTCCAATTATGGCAGCCGTGTTGGCGTGTGTGGTTTCTGATTGGTAGAAGTGTGCTTGTCGTCATGCAGCTCTGTTGCCGATCAAGAGCGCGATGTGAAGGCGCAACTGCGAACAGAGCATAATATAATGTAATATAATATAATATAATGATGTAATGCGATGTTCTTTAAGGGGTGGTGTTTGTGCCATCTGCTGGAAATTAGTTTTTGCAGGATGGGATATCTGCATGTGTTCTTCAGACACAGTCTGTTTAAGACGTTATGATCAGTTATGCATAGGGGTGCAATAAGTTCAGACTGCTAATTTGCATACCGACATGGTTGACAGCTGTTAATCCACAATCACCATTTAAGATTGATTAACTGTAATACTGTATAAGATTTCCATTTGAACTGAATGCGTAATAAATCTTCCAGTTTCAGAGCAAAACACAAAGCTGTGACATTCACTGACACGCTTCACTCGGCATTGCTAAAACCGGCAGTGCATATACTTACTTTCTGTCAACCCGCTAAAATAAAAGCTTGCTGATTTTAGGTTTGGAAATGTTTAAAAATTCATATAATTTTTTTTTTTTTTTTAAATATTAGCATTGTAAGTGTACTATAAAATAATTGTATTTTTATTTAATACTATTTTTTTATTTCAAAATATAATAGTTTTATCACAATTTATTTATTAATTTGTTTATTATTTTATTTTTTAAAGACTAACTAAATAAAGTGCAATGATGCTATTAATTATTTTATTTTTTTATAGTTATATTTAATGGGTCACACTATGTGCAGTGTGAGCACCAAACCGACTCTACAGGTGCTCTCATGAAAACCAGACTGAAAAACTTATGTGCACCCCTGGTTATGGAACTCAGCAAATGAAAAATTGGATTTTATTTGAAAGGTACAGTATCTAAGAGCTCTAGATTCTCATTGGTCGCTTGCGCAGTTACCATAGCGATACTGTAGCAACGCCTATCGGCATTCCTCCCTTTTGTCCAATTATGGCAGCCGTGTTGGCGTGTGTGGCCTGTGATTGGTGGAAATGTTCTTGTCGTCATGCAGCTCTGTTGCCGATCAAGCAAGCAATGTAAAGCTGCAACCGCTAATATAATATAATATTCTGTTGTAATGCAATGTTTTTGCTGGATGGGATATCTGCATGTGTTCTTTAAACTCGGTCTGTTTAAGATCTAATGTAAGACTTTATGATCAGTTATGGAACTCATGTCTCTGTAAATAAAAAAATGATTTATTTGAAAGGTACAATAGATGAAGATCATTGAGAAGAACACTAGATTCTCATTGGACGCTGGCGCAGTTTCCATAGCGATACTGTAGCAACGCCTATCAGCACTCCTCCCTTTTGTCCAATTATGGCAGCCGTGTTGGCGGGTGTGGCCTGTGATTGGTGGAAGTGTTTTTGTCGTCATGCAGCTCTGTTGCCGATCAAGCAAGCAATGTAAAGCTGCAACCGCTAATATAATATAATATTCTGTTGTAATGCAATGTTTTTGCTGGATGGGATATCTGCATGTGTTCTTTAAACTCGGTCTGTTTAAGATCTAATGTAAGACTTTATGATCAGTTATGGAACTCATGTCTCTGTAAATAAAAAAATGATTTATTTGAAAGGTACAATAGATGAAGATCATTGAGAAGAACACTAGATTCTCATTGGACGCTGGCGCAGTTTCCATAGCGATACTGTAGCAACGCCTATCAGCACTCCTCCCTTTTGTCCAATTATGGCAGCCGTGTTGGCGGGTGTGGCCTGTGATTGGTGGAAGTGTTTTTGTCATCATGCAGCTCTGTTGCCGATCAAGCAAGCAATGTAAAGGCGCAACCGTTAATATAATATAATATTCTGTTGTAATGCAATGTTTTTGCAGGATGGGATATCTACATGTGTTCTGCATGTGCACAGTGTGTTTAAGATCTAATGTAAGACTTTATGATCAGTTATGGAACTTGTTTCTCAGCATATTCATTTTTTTTTATTTATTTGAAAGGTACGGTACATGAAGATCATTGAGAAGAGTGGCTATCATGCGCTGCCGTGGGTCCGCTACATCACACAGAGCGGAGGTGAGCAAGGAGTTTGCATATTTTTAACAAAGCAGGTTTTTTCATGATTTATATTTTCGTAGGCTTTCTTATTCACACAAACATGCAACAATATAAAACATACATAAGCTCAATCATTTAAACAAAAACTAATGACAGACGCACAAAACTAAATTAAATTAATAAACATAATAATAATATATACATACACGAATAGAAAAGGGGCTACATCATTTTTGTGACCATTTGTGTAAATATTTTTCTGCCTGGTCATACAATTATAATTTATTATAAATTGCAAAAAAAATAATAATTATATTTTATATTTATCGTCCCATAAAACAGGGTTTTAAAAAGATTGTGTGTTTGGCAATGGAGCAGATGTCAAAACAATGACTAATGTATTAATTTATGTATTTATATCTGTGTATGCTTTCAGATTACCAGCTCAGGACAAACAACTAATGAGCGCTGCAGACACATGACTGATAATGTTTTAGTTGATTTTATCCTGTCAGAAGTTCATTAGAAAAAAAGTTTGATGCTGAATGTAAACATACCAAGCATTTCAGGCACAATAATGTATTTTCACAAGTGCTTTTTGCACAAAATCATGGAATATGTTGTCTTTTTGCAATAAATTAAATATATTTGTCTTGCAATTATTGATATAATGTGTGTTAATCCTTGTGTTGTTCCTCATGACATATTACTGGGTCTTGTGTAGACTCTGTCACGAAGGCCCGCTCTTTTTTCCACACTCACACACTCAGTGAATGAACGCAAGTTTACAAACAAACCATCTCAAATTGCCCGCCTTCTGCGCTCTTGGTTCTCATTGGTCGCTGGCGCAGTTACCACGGCGATACTGTAGCAACGCCTATCGGCACTCCTCCCTTTTGTCCAATTATGGCAGCCGTGTTGGCGTGTGTGGTTTCTGATTGGTAGAAGTGTGCTTGACGTCACGCAGCTCTGTTGCCGATGAAGCGCGCGATGTAAAGGCGCAACCGCGAACAGAGCGCATATATATGATTGTTTTGACGTATTTGGGTAAACGGATAAACAACCAACGGTCACTAATCCACAAACAGCAACGAAGAGGTAAGCGCCTCAAAATGTGTTCATACGTTCATTTAGACGTTTATTGATACCATTTAATCAATTCTTCAGAGAGATTCGCGTTAATGTTCCGCATCACGGAATTATTTGTCTCAGATCTGCTCTTATGTTACTGGTTCGTGTCCGTCCAGGTGTTTCAGATGATGGTTCTGGACGGGTTCGGGTTCTGCGGGAAGAGTCTCAGCACGGCTGCGGCTCAGGGGAATGTAGACTCGGTTCGGCGGATTCTCCAAGATCACCGGGTCGAACCGGACACGCTCAATGAGTTCGGGAAAACCGCATTACAGGTGATTTAACGTTACTCATTTACAGCTTTAAAACACATTGTTATTACTACATACAAATCTATTTGTTTCGCTTTCCTTTCCGCCTTTACCATCTGACTGCGATGATGTCATAATGACCGCTGACAATCATCTGTTATTTAATTTTCTGCTGAGCAATATGATCGAATTAATGCAGAAATTACATCAAAAAGTAAAACTAAAGAATACAAACAGGAACTAAATAGTTAATGATGTAACAAAGTCTTATTTTCATTAAACAGAGGAATATGGTTAGAGCTGGAATATAGCATTTCGTCCTTGCTTTAAGGGTTTGTTCATTCAAAAATTAAAATGATCCTATAATTTGACCTATAAAGCCATCCTTGGTGTATATGATTTTCTTCTTTCATCTGAACACAATTTGAGTTATATTAGATAATATCCTGGCTCTTCCAAGCTTTATATTGGGAGTGAATGGTACCTGAGATTCTGAAGCCCAAAAATCTAAGGTACCATTCACTCCCATTATAAAGCTTGGAAGAGGCAGGATATTTTTTAATATAACTCAGATTTTTTTTGGCTGAAAGAATGATTAGAATCACCTAGCATGACTTGAGGTTGCACAAATTATGTGATACTTTTTGGGTGAACTATCTCTTTACCTGAGGTCAGATTTTTTTGCTTCCTAAGAAGCCGACCCATTTTTCACCTCTAGTTATCATTTATAAAGCACATAATGAGATGTTTGGTGCTGTAGGTGATGATGATGGGCTGCACCAGTGTGGCGTGTGTGTTACTGGACCACGGCGCTGACCCAAACGTCCAGGACCGTTGTGGCGTGACCCCGGCGCACGATGCGGCCCGCACAGGGTTCCTGGACACAGTGCGAGTTCTGGTGGACTATGGCGCCTCAGTAAATGTTCCCGACCACAGCGGCGCGTTACCCATCCACATCGCCATCCGCGAGAGCAACTGGGACGTGGTGGAGTTCCTGGCCCCGCTGTCAAACCTGGGCCACCAGGACAACGCAGGGTCCAAACCGCTGGATGTGGCCCGGGACGCCTGCGCTCCGGAGATCGTGGAGCTGTTGGAGCACCTGATGGCGAGCAGTTCGAATTGAGCTCATTAGCATTTTGTAATTTATATTAATTTGTTGGATGTTGATATATGTTTCCATAGTTGGTAGTTGAACTCATAATATTAGCTGGAATGTGTAGCGCCAGTTTTGCACAGAGCAAATCCCTGCACTGGATTCAAAGAGAGCCGCTCTCCTTCAGTCACGTGTGGGTTTGCCAAGCACACATGTAAATAACTTAATTTTGGTATTTTGCTAAATATTTCTGTGCAGAAACTTGAACTGTTAACATTTTTATTTCTGTAAATTTATTCTCTGCCAGCCGTGCTCTGATGAATTCTCGTTTTGTGTGCAAGTTTGGTTGGAGTGTTAACATCATCTGTAAATAACATTGTATGAATTTATTTTACTTATTTATTGAAGAAGTGTATATTAACGTTATGTTTACTGTGGTATTTCAAATGTTATTTATTAAGGTGTTTAATAAACTGAAAACTCACTTTGAACTTGTCTGAATTGTTAGTCATAGCTACTGAGATTATCTTTTTTTTTTAATCAAGAACATTCACAAAAAAACAAACATAAGTAGATTAAAGTCTACTTTAAAAAAGTAATGTTGTTTATATGTCTATGTGGTGTTTTTAATATGCTTTAAGACAAACCATGTGTAAATTCATAAGTCGACAGCATTGCTGAGTATTTTCTCCTTAAAACTGCAGTGAACCAAAGACAGTCTCAAAAACACGCTTTGAAAATCGCTGGTGTTTCTCACGTCACAAACTGGTAACCAATCAGATCAACGTGTGATCGTCAACGAGTGGATCTCTGAGTGAGTGGAGGCGGGGCTCATTTGCATATTCATAGAACCACGTATACTAAATGAGGCAAAGGTGTCGAGTTACATTCAAGCTACTGTAAGGCATGAAGATTTTTTTCAAAGAAAAAAACATTTAAATATGTAATTTTGGTGATCAAAGATGAGTTTTAAGGGGGAAGGGATTTTAAAACAAAACACTGGGCATGTGTTCGGTCATGTTACGTGTCTTTACTTTAGGACTCTATGGAACAGTTTGAGAACATTCTCAAACAATCATTTGTATATTATCACTAACTACAAATATACGGTCAAATCATATGACGAGCTTCACTATGAGTCTAGTGTCGCCTTCATATCATCTCTGAAGGTGCGTCTAGTGTCTATGTGCTCAAGGTGACCCTGTACAGGCACAATTACCCAACGCAGGAATGTGTGCGACTGTACAAGGCAAACATTGTGCTTTGCTTTCAACAGACAGTCTGTTTCTCTGGGGGTTTACAACTCGGAGAGGACGCAAACACAATGGCGGTTTTGTTTGCTCACAGGAATCAAGCCAAAATCTCAGGATGCTTCTAACATCCAGTAGCAAAAGCTTTCACTGTATCTGATGCATAATATTGAGTTTGTCATTTTAATGAGCAATTCTCTCTAATGCATCAATTACTGCTTGACATCTGAAACGGAAAAGACCAGTAGATGATTAAACAAATTGTTATATGCTTGACTTCATCAATCGTGCCAACAATCAGAGCTGTCACTCATAAAACTAAGTGTTTGAGATCACCGAACAAAGTCCATATACTAGCGTACGTGAGTAAATCATCCTCTGAAACAACTGTTTGAAGCCTTTAATGGGTTTAAAGCCAACTGGACAAACACTGGAGGCCTGATGACCTGAAGCTTCAACTTTAGTTTCTTGTAGATTGAAATTACTTACAGTTTTAGGAGGACTTTTGTTCACTTCAGGTGATTGGATGCAGTCAATGACTATTACAGTATTTAACCAGACATTGTTGACCTGCAATACAATAAATATTACATTTTAGCGTCACTAGTTCCTCAACCTGTACACAAAACCCACTTTTCTCGATACTAGTGCACTTATTCCAAACTCTGGGCAGTTCATCTTTTAAAATACACTTCAATCACTTCTTCATAGATTTCTCAAAATCAACACATTCTACCACAACATAAACATTCATCACACACAACAAAACACTTCATTATTCGTACACAATGACCTTCAAGACACCGAATTCTGACTGCTTGTGTTTTTTAATTATATTTTGAATTGTTTGCTAAAGAAATTCTTTGCATAACAAGAATGACTCATCTTTATTGTAAAGGAGGAAGTCCAATGTGCACAAAAAATGAAACCTTACAAACCAGTACTGTACAATAAAAAACAAGTGTCTACACATCCATAGAACATATTCATCCGTAAATATACTGAAGAGACTAAATACATCACACTGTATGCCCATTTCAGACAATCTTCAGCAGATCCAACATCCACCTTCTTTTGATTCTCTCCATTCCTCCAAAACATGAGGATATTTCTTCAAGTTCAAACACTCACAAAATGATTACAACTAATCTGCCAGTAGAGGGAGCCACTGAAGCTTCTGCTGATTGGCTTAAGGTTAGTTTAAAATAATTAGCATATTCTAACAATTCATTTTTGTGCAAGTAACATTCATTTACAACTATGACATGATATTGCCGAATGAGCTGACCTTGACATCAAAGCTCAGGATAGTCACTAGTGAAGGGATTGGGACTCTTGTGATGTCATGACATCATTTCCTGTGCTCAAGAGTCGGTAGTCACATGACATTTATAGCTCCTGTGGTTGGCTGAACTGAATGTGAATGTGCAGTTTCAAATAGTGTACTTAATGATATGACAAGGAATGTTAGCAGCTTTGTCAAGGTATTACAAACACACTCTCTCTCACACACTCAGACACACACACACACACACACACACACACCCCTGTGGAAATTTCCACTTGCTCAGCCACACCTACCATTGGGAAACAACACAAAAGAAGTTTCATTGTTAAGAATTGCATTTCAGTGTGTGTGTGTGTGTGTGTGTGTCTGTTGTTATAAAGAAAAGCTGCATTCATTTCTAATCAGATCTATTCGGGTGTTAACGTTTAAACACCTGAGTGAACTTACTTCAATAGATAACAAAAAAAAAACTAGAAATACAGAAACAATTCAGGCTAAAGTGACACAGCCCTGGAATTATGTGTGTCTCAGCATGAGAGATGATTCTCTACTGTGGCAGCTGTAGATCAGTGACCTCGAGTGTGTTCATGGCCTCCTCGTTCCCTCGGTGGGAAAGAGCCCACAGCTGCTCAAAACATCAGGAGAAATCAACTAGCACTAATCTCATTTACATCTCATCTATTCTTATGGCCAGTGTGCCATATTTCCGATAGTGTCAATGTTAGTATAGAGTGCAACAGCGCCCCTCCACTTTTTCAGTGGCGTTGGTTCCGGAACTATTTTTTCCATATAGGGATTAAAAAAACGAAGCAAACCAAACAGCTACGAGGTTTATTACAACATTATTTGTAATATTTTGACACAATAAAATTTTGATTTGAAGCTAAAAATTATTTGAAAATTGGACAAAAACGATTGATTTAAAGATGTT
The DNA here is from genome assembly GCA_030770095.1 of Gila robusta. NCBI lineage: Eukaryota > Metazoa > Chordata > Actinopteri > Cypriniformes > Leuciscidae > Gila > Gila robusta. Next base: position 63,210 of record JAVALU010002467.1, read on the forward strand.
GATTGTGCGTAGAAACAACATATTTTATTTTTATTGCAAGTTATTCATATACATACAAACATTTAAAGTCCCCCTGTAGTCAATAATTGTATCCCTTAAAACTCATCTTTGATCATCAAAATTACATATTTTCTTGAAAACAAAATTCTTCATGCCTTAAAATAGCTTGAATGTAACTCGACACCCTTGCCTCATTTACTATATGCGGTTCTATGAATATGCAAATGAGCCCCGCCTCCACTCACTCACAGCAGCTCAGAGATCCACTCGTTGACGATCACACGTTGATCTGATTGGTTACAAGGTAATTTGTGACTCAGCAATGCTGTCGACTTATGAATTTACACATGGTTTGTCTTAAAGCATATTAAAAACACCACATAGACATATAAACAACATTAAAAGCTGGATTTTCAGAATAAATTCCCCTATGGGAAAATAAATGGCATATTTATTTCCGGACCCCAAATGTTGTGTTCTATTGTTTTAACCCTGTGTCTGCACATGAACATACTAATCATTTTTGATAGATTTTCATTTTGAGAGACTGTCAATTCTGGAGATCTACTTTCCTGCAAAGTTCAGGTCCAACTCTAATCAAACACCTGAACCAGCTAATTAGAATATTCATAAACACTTGATAATTAATTAGACAGGTGTGCTGGAAATCTGAACTCTCCAGGACTGGGCTCCTAAATCTGTGTCCGCAAATCTCATACTTCCCTATATTTATATAAGGTGAAATACAGTATAAGACAACACAGTATGGGAATATGTCCGAATTCATAGTACTCATAAAATAGTAGGCAAAATACCTGGATGACCTACTTTTTCCAGCGAGATTCTGAAGTTTGAATATGATGGACACTTTACTATCCCATGAGGCCACGGGAGAGTATTTATGAATGGCAGTGAAGCGACGCAACTGACGCTGGAAGGTCACATGATAATGAAAACATGACAAATATGGTACGTTCGAATTTCATTCATCCTACACACATTCATACTATATAGAATCTACTTTTTAGCTGTCACAACGCAAGGACTTATTCAAAATAAGTGCCAACTCAAGAGAGTCTGTGATTTCAGACGTGATCTAGTCGGTCGAGTCTGTCAGGTGAAAGTTCATTGCTTTACACCATTACACAATGACTGTCACGGGACCCACCTTATGTGTGCAGTCAGAATTCTGCTTGTATAACTCATGAAAAGGAACTTAATTGCTGTAAACGGTGAATTTCATTGAGTTTTGATCATTGCTCATATCATCAATGTCATCAAATAAATCAGCTACACTGTAAACCCTAATAAGTTGGCAGAACTCCACAAATTTGAGGCAATCATAATTAAGTTATCAAACTCCAAAATTAAGTTAGCAGAGCTTAACATGTAATATTTTGTACAACACAAACACGTTAATTGCAATTTAATAAAATGTTGACTAACCTAACTCAAAGTAGATACTAAATTCAATTTTGTTAACATTTTAACTCTTTTTACAACTAGCTGTTAGCTAAACACAGTCGCATGTGCTAATATAACTAGCAAATAGATTATCACAATACATTTCCATGTACAAAATGTCTTAAAAAACTGCAATATCCTTGCTCTCCTGTTTACCACAATAACCTTCAAAACTGCAACACAACACAAACCCAACAAGTCCCAACATAACAGAGGATTAAACACTAACACATCTTGCATTATATTAACACGCAAAATAACACTTTATTTCAACATTTATTCTCCTTATGCAGTCTGACGCAAAAACTCATTCAGTTTAAGTTCAACGTAATACAATCAGTCTTTCCCCCGGTTTCACAGACAAGGCTTAAGCTAGTCCCAGACTAAAATGCATGTTTGAGCTGTTTTAACTGAAAGCAACTTGCACTGATATATCTTAAAATACATCAGTGCCATTTTTTTAACTCAAAATGCACACTAGTAATGTTTTTTTTTAAGGCACGTTTATAAAAGCTACTTAAAGGTGGCGTAAGCAATGTTTGAAAACCGGTGTTTGGAAGTAAGTCGGACTGACACACAAACAAACAACAACAAACTTGTGTAGCCAATCAGCCGTATGTCGGTGGAGGAGAGAGAACGAGCAAGAGAGAGATTTGAAGAAAGACTGCAGAAATAGAGATGAGACACAATACAAAAGAGAAAAGCTCAGAAGAAATTACTGGAAAATGAAGGGTTATGACTGTGCAAGAGCTTTAGGAACCACAATAATATTAGAAAAGCTTTCCAAGCCTGAAAACAGACGCGGATGTTGCTTTGATTCGGGTTCACATGTGAGTAACACTGAGTAACACTGAGTAACACTGGGTTTTTGAGTGTCATTGTGTGTCTGGAGCTGCTGTGCTGTTGACAACTAACAACCAACTTTTGTTTGTAATTACTATTGTGTACTTTACGTACATTTCTTTGAACTTCCTGGTCATTCGTGCGCTTTATTTTTTTGTGAAGCATTATTTTATTGTTGCGCTTCTGCTATGATAAACAGACATCCTCTCCTGGATTGCGTGTGTAAAGGAGGCCAGCTAGTGAGAGTCGCGCTGACGTCTGCTAGTGAATGCAGTGTTTAGCGTCATTGTTAGTGCACTAGCGACTCTGAGCAGGGCTGTTAGGATTGGAGTGTGAGTTTTGGAGCCGGAGCAATTAAGAGAGGTGTGTGTTTATTTGGGTTGATTTCAAATATCAACAATGTCCAACTGCATTTTTGAAATATAGCTTACCCCACCTTTAAATGACCTAATTGAACTAAGGCCTAATCCTTGCTAAGTCTAAGCCCTGTCTGTGAAACTGGGCCATTGAGTTCACTTTTTTTCTATCAAGTACAAAGAACTTTCAGTCATTTTTGAGCGAAATTAACTCATTTCATTTGGCTTATTTCACTTTGGGTTCACAGTGTATGATTTATTCAAAGCATACTCCCATTAAAACTAAGAATGTGAGCCAGTGTTGTGATTATCTGTGCTTCAATTTGTCCTTCACGTCCGAAGGCAGCAGGTCCATCAGACTATCTTCCACTATCAGAGCAGCTAGTTTTAGTAGGAGACAGTCGGCGATTTCTACAGGCAAAGACTCGAGCCTGTTTCCCTTCAGCTCGAGCCGAACCAGCTGAGCCAGATTCCCAATCCGTGGGGACAAGGTGGAAATGCTGTTATTTCCCAACGCTAGGACCTTCAGCCTCTTGCAGGAGAAGAGCTCTTCAGGGAGACTCTCCAGAGAGTTGAAGGCCACCGAGAAGAACTGGAGACACTGCAAGACGCCGATCTCCGAGGGAAGAGATGTCAGCTGGTTGTGCGAGAGATCCAGATGTCTGAGTTTAGTGCAGTAACACAACCGAAGTGGAAGCTTGTGGATCTTATTCCAGCTGACGTCCAGCGTCTCCAGGGCGCGGAGTTTGCTAACGTGTTCGGGGATGTAGGAAATATCATTATGCCAGAGTTTGAGGGTCGTCAAACGTCGGCAGTGCTGCAAACTCAAGATTTCTTCCACGGTGATGAGCCTGTTCTCTTTAAGGTCCAGCTCTTGGAGATGGGAAAGACTGAAAACCGCACTTGGGATTCGCTCAAGACAGCAGCCTGTTAGCTCCAAAGCGGCTAGGCTAACTAGCTTCTTTAGGCTGTTGAAAACCTGAAGCCTCGTACCTTCATTGTGAACGCACAATCGCAAAAGGTGATTGGAAACGTCCACAATGCTAGGTGGTATCTTGATCAGTTTGCTACGTAACGTTAGCACGCGCAGATTTTTGAGCTCACGTAAAGTGTCGAGGGAAGGACTACGAGAGAGTTCGTTGCTTAAAGGGCCGCTTAAGTGTAGCTCTTCCAGGTTTTGTAAGGTGTACATCCACGGGTGAACTTGATCCGGGCCTTCAAAGGTCAGACGCAGGACCTTTACGTTCTCGCGCAGGTGATTAAGCGCCGCTAACTGAAGCTTAGCTGGACTGTTGATCAACGAGATCTCCTGTAAGGCCGCGAGCTGCGTTATGCTTCCAGGCATCGTGACGTTGCTTATCATTTCCAGTTTGAGCGACTCTACTTCCGCAACCTCAAAGACGGTGTCCGGTAGACCTGGAAGCATGAACAAGTGTAGCTCCAACCTCTCGCTCGCGTTGCGCGACAGACGAGCGCGGAGTTTATCAACCGTCCACTCGTTGTTGAGGTTCATCTGCCTTAAACGGCATTCGCTCACCTCAGAGAGGAAGACGGCAAAGCGTTTGGAGTATAAGGCATCGTACTGGTCACTAAGGTGCAGGAGAAATGCAAAATCATTCTTAACATCCGGGATGTCATTAATTCCCGTCTCCAAGCGGACCGCCTCAAAGGAATACTCTTTGAGTGGTCGATGAAATAGCCAGTAAAGTGAATAAATGCACAGCAGTCCATAAACCCCGACTAAGCATATGTAGCAATATGCTAATTTGGAAAACAGATGTGCTTTGTTGTAGTTGCAGCAGAACGCGTCAAACCCGGTCAGATCGGGAGGCACCGAACACATCACCACAATCTGGATGTTCGGGACCAAAACGATACTATAAATAGTGATTAAACCAAATTTAAAGACTTTGAGCACCGTTTGAAGAACATACATGAGGTGAAGAAGATCTGCTTCTTCAACATGTGTCCGAAACTTCTTGACTCTTTCGAACAAGGCCTTTGCTTGCTCGCCCTCTTTTTTATCCAAGAGTGACGCGGCCGTTTCTGCCGATTTCTGATCCTTCACGGAAGATCGGATTAGAGGCACCATGTCGTCGTCGTTTCCCGTGTCTGATTTGGTCATTGTATTCTTCCTCCATACGTCCATTCTCTCTTCTCGCCTTTCTTCGGACACTTCGCTGATGGCTCTTGTGGTCCAGGGAGAGTCGAAGCATTTCCCCAGTATGATTACAAACATCTCGATTTTAGACGACGTCCCTGGGAACTTGAACCAGAAGCTGCTGGCCACCATAAAGATCATACTGTGGATGACGACAAGGTAAGGGAAGTATTTGCCATACCAGTGCACGGCACGTTCATAGCAGAAGTGGTTAACGAACTCGTACTGGTGGATATCGAGGCCGTTCTTCCTCCCGAACACCTCCACGATGTTTGGACTGAGATGTTTGGTGATGGCGAATTCCCACAAGCTCTCGTTCTCCTTGTGCTGCCGTATGTGATTGCAATCCCTGTCTCCGTGAGAGAGACCCGTGAGTCGGTTCGGCAGGCAAGATATCTTGTCTTGTGTCAGCTGAGGAGAGATGAAGATTGTCTAAGCATCAATGATAACGATACAGGAAACACTGAAATCATGAATATTTAAAAAATGACAAGGTGGAAATGAATGGGAGAAGAATTTTATCTAGTGGAAGCGTTTGGTACTGCAGCCAAACACACTCTCACTGAAAGCTCATTTTTTGAGATATCAAGCTCAAATTTGGAAAACAACTTGTTTAGATTTATGGCTTTGATTTTCTAGCAGTTTTAGAGTAAAACGTGATTTTGAAATTACATATTTCATATAAAAATTGAAAATAGTATTTTTGTTAATTTTTCATAACAATACACGTAAAAGTTAACTTTTTAAAACTTTTATTCAGCAATAATCTGCCAAGTGTCATCTTTGAAAAGAGATCAAACTTCAGTCTGAGCTCTAAAGCATTCAGGATTTACTATAGTTTAAGCTGGAAATTTCATTTTCAGGTTTATGCTCAAAAAGTGAATAAATGGATAATAAATACAGCGTAAATATAATTTAGTATAAAAAATACCCCAAAATATTAAATAAAAAGCATTATCAAACTAAAATATAGTACATTTATTTCATTGCCAAAAAAAATTTCTCGAACAGCACCAGAGAAATACAGTTGGTGGCAAATCAAAAGAACAATGGAAAGATCAGGAGCCTGATGGTAAAGGATTTTATCTAATCAGCTAACGCTCTTGTCTAATCTTCTCTTTATTGCACACACTCCTGATCAGAAGCTTCGTGCACATTCACGTGCCACCTCTGATTCTTTGTAGCTTTTAAATCCAGCTTTCCAAATGCAGAAAAACTAAATAATTTTTACCTTTGATAATGAAGTTCCACCACTTTTGTAGAGCAAATCTTATCAGCGCTACCGACTCATTACCCCATTTAGAATCCAAAATATTGTGTTTACATGTAGAACCGGGAACATGTTGAGTGTCCAACACCACTGAAGAGTTTTAACATAAACATAACAAAAAACATGTACTTTTCAAAGGAATAGTTCACCCCAAAATAAGCCATATGTCTTAATGTAGCATTTGTGAATGTAATCGATTTGAAAGCTGTGGTGGAGGAAAATAATTTAAGTGAAAAATTTAAGTTGTTCCTCAAAGCATCATATGACTTATTAATAAAGAGCATGAGTCACATGTATGAATGTTATTATACTTTTATGATACCATGATGGTGTTTGTTTTGGAGGCAGTAAAAATCAGTCCACTATCAATGAATGAAAAAAGAAGCTCAAAGATTCTTCAAAACAGTTCTTGTTGTGTTTAAGGCAAGGGAGAAAATCCTACAGAAAATCACATGAAGGTGAGTAAGTGATGACAATTTTCATTTTGATGTGAACTTTCTTTTCAGATCGTGAATAATAGCATAGGCAGACAGAGAGTTTGAATCATCATATCTGAATTCTTAGTAAATTTGACGTAACAACTATATCACATGAAAGCTTGCTTCAGTTTTTTGTTGCCTATGGCTTTTGGCTTGCTTAGTTGGGGACACTTAATATTCAACAGTATTATTATTATCTGCCTGCATTGACACCATTATATGAGAAATGAACTGAGCTGGACGATATATCTGTATAGATTAACTAAATGAATAACTTTTTCACAACAAAAATGAACCATCACTGAACTTACTTAAGCTGGAATGTGAACTTTTTTCTTCTAGAAACAAAATTTTGTTGCATTATTTTCCTGTTATCTCTGTAAAGCTGCTTTGAAACAATCTGTATTGTAAAAAGCGCTATATAAATAAAGGTGACTTGACTTAAGTTAACTTCAGCTACGGGACAAAAAAGCTAACTGGAACTTTTTATCTCACAATTTGGACTTTATAACTCGCAATTGCGAGTTTATCCCCTGGTTTCACAGACAAGGCTTACGCTTGTCCCAGACTCAAATGCATTATTGAGCTGTCTGAACTGAAAGAAACTTACACGGACAGATCTTAAAATATATCAGTGCCATTGTTTTGTCTCAAGATGCACACCAGTAATGTGTTTTTTCCTCCCAAGGCATGTTTATAAAAGTTGATCTAAAGACTAATCCTGGCTTAATCTAAGCCCTGTCGGTGAAACCTGGCGATAAAGTTCATATCTCTCAATTTTGAATTTTTTTTTTATCAGAACACAGAATTGCAAGAAAAAAGCAATTACTTTTTATTTTTTATTGCAAGAAATAAAGTCAGAATTGTGAAATTGAAAGGTCATATCTCGCAATTTTGACTTATCAGATTTTTTTTTTAAATGTTAGAACTCGGAATTGCAAGAAAAATGTCAGAATTGTGAGATAAAAAGTTGCAATTACGTTTTAATTTTTATTGCAAGAAATAAAGTCAGAACTGTGAAATTTAAAGTTCACATCTCACAATTTTGACTCATTTTCAGAATTGTGAATTTTTTTTCAGACCTCGGAACTGCAAGAAAAAAAGATTTTAAAAAGTTGCAATTACTTTTTAAATGTTTTACTCCGTGGCAGAATCAAGCTTCCATGATATCATGTTGCGAGCTGAAGATGTCGTACCTGAACCGTGCAGCCAAACACGCCGATCATGAGCATCGCGATGCCCAGATACTCCGACAGGACGTCCCACCAGGGCTTCAGGACCCGGAACTGCGGGTTCTGCTCGGACGTGATGTTCCTGAACTCATTCACAGGGATCATCTTCACACCTGTACAGGTGAAACAGGGATGCAGTTTTGAATGTTAGGAACATCAAAATAAGGGGTACACATTACAATAAGGTTCATTAGTTAACAAGTTAACATGAACAATACTTCTTAAGCATTTATTAATCTTAGTTAATATTAATTTCAACATTTACTAATACATTATTAAAATCAAAGGTTGTATTTGTTAACATTAGTTAATGCACTGTGAACAAACACGAACAAACAACGAACAGCTGTATTTTTATTAACTAACGATAACAAAGATGAATAAATAAATACTGTAACAAATGTATTGCTCATTGTTAGTTCATGTAAGTTAATACACTGTAAAGTGTTACCAAAATAAGTACAATACAGTTACTTAAAATAATGAAGTTGAGCAAACCTGATCAGTCACGTATATACAGTATAATTAACGTTTATTCATCTTTGTTACTGAATTTAGGACCATTTTCAAGTTCCCCACAACACTTCTAGTTTCTATCAGTCATCATCTCAGAATACAAGCTTTGTGTGTCTCAGGTTTAATGTGACTTTACCATCTCAATCACAATCTGTTCATGATAAAACAGCTGATGTCAGGTGAGAAGGCATGTGCAGCTTCTTGTATTCTTGGTAGTTTCGTTTACAAATGTGTAAATAATAATAAAAAATAACCCGAGATAGGGTAAGAAAAGCACAACTCACCTGCGCGTATGAAGCGAAGAGTGTGTGTTTCTCAGCACATGCACGAGCGTGTTTCATCTCTCGGGGTTTAAGCCTGAAACACACTCTGTCCTTCAACTAAAGGACTTTCAGCAGCACAAGTTTCTCTTCAGGGTTTGTTTGAGGGCGTTCAAGCGCCTCCCAGAACGAGTTTCATCATGAGAACTCAATGAGTCAGAGATGAGACAGCCTGTCAACAGCAACACTCATTATAAACAGCCCTGCAACAGATTCATATTCAGCATTCATATTTCAGCGTCACTTTTTCGTCTGATTAACGTTCCGTTGTGAAATGTAAACAGCGCGCGCGAACAGTCATCACTCATCAGATTAAACAAGCAATTTAAAATCTACACGTACAGTATCTATACAGGTTTGGCGCCAAATTTCCTCTCTAATATAGTTATAAATCATGACAACCGACTCGTGAGGACATTTATTTGAATGTATATATATATATATATATATATATATATGCTACTCTGCGTGCAATAACAGACAATATAGTTGTTATTTTAAATTAAAAGTATTATTTAGACATTTTATGTGTAACAATTTTTGACTATTTATGTCTTTATTACTAATTATTACACTGTTTTTATTTTTGCATTGTCTATTCTAGTTTTTTAATGCTATTGTGCTATTTGAGAAAGCTGCTTAGACATACACTCTAGTTTCTAATGTGTTTTATTAATTAATAATTTTAATATTTTAATGAGGATGTGCACAGGTTTATGAGAGGGTTAAAACAAATACATTTCAGTGCATCTTCTCCGCTTAAAATATTTCAGCTTAAAGCTGCTTAAAATTAAGTTAAGCGTTAATGCCACTTTTCATATATTTGACGCGCGTGCACGTCATTCAGTGTTTTGTCGCCACCGCGCGATTGAAACAAATCAAGACAAACCAGTGCTTTTTGAAACCAGAAACATATGCTTTTATTATACAATCTGTGTACAAGATATTCGATGCTGTAAAATTTACAAAGCAGACTTTAAATAATCCTTTATATTTAATTTTGAGTGATTTAAAGAAACAAAAGTATCCCTTTTAAAACAAAAAGCTTAATTTGTAAAAATGAGCCCCAGTTCAGTCCATTATGAATAAACAGGAGCCAACATTTTCCAATAGCAAAGGGACAATAATTCAAAATAAATAAAATAAAAAAACAGACTTCATGCAATATACCAATGTACAAAATCCCTGGAAAAGCAGCTTAAATTGGTTTTTACAAATACATTGTGTCATCAGCCTGTGAAAATCAGCTTTCATTTGAGCAAAAACAACGTTGGCATCTAATGCCTTTGTAGGCTGGAATACAGTTAGATAATCTGGAAACGTGCCACATCTCATTTTATTAGTAAAAACTTTGTATGCGTGTACATCTCTGAATACAAAATCATCCAGACAGTTTAATCAAAGTTGAAAAACTGATTTCCAATCTGTTAGTTCAGGGTTTGTTTGGCCATCTCCATTCTCACGGCTCGAACCTCAGACATACTGACGCGGGTCATGGCACTTTATTGGGCTCAGGAGGAGGTAGACATCCACACGACTGAACATCCGCTATAGAAGAGTCTGCTGCACTCGACTCCACTGGCAATACAGAACTAATCAGGCAGGAGTCTCAAAGTGTGTGTGATGTTCAGAGATCTCCTGCTGCACTGAGACTGAAGATCATCCACAACAACAGATTTACTGTGCGCTAATGACACTGTGTGAGCAAGAGTGAGTGTGTGTGAGTGTGAGAGAGTGTGTGAGTGAGAGAGTGTGAGTGCGAGTGAGCGAGCGAGTGTGTGTGTGAGCGAGCGAGAGAGAGTGTGTGTGTGTGTGTGCGAGCGAGAGAGAGTGTGTGTGTGTGTGTGTGTGTGAGTGTGTGAGCGAGCGAGAGTGTGAGCGAGAGTGTGAGCGAGAGTGTGAGCGAGAGTGAGCAAGAGTGTGTGTGAGTGTGTGAGCGAGCGAGAGAGAGAGAGTGTGAGTGAGTGTGTGAGCGAGAGTGAGCGAGAGAGAGTGTGAGTGAGTGTGTGAGCGAGCGAGAGAGAGTGAGTGAGTGTGTGAGCGAGAGTGAGCGAGAGAGAGTGAGTGTGTGAGCGAGCAAGCGAGCGAGAGAGTGTGTGTGTGAGTGTGTGAGTGAGCGAGCGAGAGAGAGAGAGTGTGTGTGTGTGTGTGAGTGAGTGTGTGAGCAAGCGAGAGAGAGAGAGAGTGTGTGTGTGTGAGTGTGTGAGCGAGCGAGCGAGCGAAAGAGAGAGCTAGTGTTTCTGGCAGGGGCTCAGGCCCTTCTGGCACGGCTCCATGGTCACGGCGACCCCGACGCCACTACGACCTGACGTCATGTTGGTGACCTCAGTCCACGAGTCTGTTTCTGGGTCGAAACTCTCCACGCTGTCCAGGAACGTGTTCCCATCATACCCTCCTGCAGAGAGAGAGAGAGAGAGAGAGAGAGAGAGAGAGAGGGTCACATGCAGGTCTGAATACTGTGCTTCAGTAATCATCCAAACGGATTAGCATTTCTAGTCCTTCACACACAGATTCCTGTTTTAGCACAGTTCATGTGTTCCAGGTCAAGTGTAACATGTGACTCAACATTAGCCCCCTTCACACACACACTCTTTACTGGGAAATTACCGGCAACAGATCATGTGTGAACAGGACAGGTCAATTGGTTCCAGCAATTTACCAGTAAGGGAAGTTGTAACTACCAGTAAGGGAAGTTGTAACATTACCAGTAAATTACCGGTATATGCGCTGTGTGAACGCAGAACGAAGATTACCGGTATTTTGGACGAGGTCCGAACGCACTGACGTAAGATTTGGGCCAATCAGAAGTCGTTGAAAGAGCAACAGCTCTGGGCCAATCATAAATGATGATGCGTTTACTCAGCACTGTTTACAAATGTCTTCATATTGGAGTGACACCGAAACTAAAGCACTTCTCGTCCGGGCGGATGAACAGATTTGTCAACAACTTAGAGGAACAGTTAGCGATACTGACATGTATGATAAAATAACTAGCCTTCAGGAACAACGCGGTTAATGACCTCATCACAGAGTTTACCAGTATTCTGGAGCTGATGTGTAAATGGTCTGTTAACGGTAAAAAGCCAGATTTATGTTGTGTGTGTGTGAACGGCACATTTTTGAATTTACCGGTAAAGTTGTTCTGGTAATTTCACGGTAATTTACCGGGATTGCTGTGTGAAAGGGGCTAATGACTATAATTTAGGCAATATTGTGATAAACTTCAACTCTTGTAAACATAATATTTCGATTAAATTGATGCGATTAAGCTCATAATTGTAGTAAGCATAATCGTAGTAAATATATGGCGTATGCCGATTATAATTGCAATAAACGGCATGTAAAAAAATTAATCGCATCTATTCCACTCTGATCAAAGTTTGCATGTGTTTGTGACGAACACAGATGATGTTTTCATGCACAGATTCGAAAACAACAGTAAATTAAAGCTGCAAGCAGCATTTAGCGGTGTTCAAGCAGTTAAGGCATTTAAGATTTTTAACCACACAAGCATCAAAAGACATGAAGTTTTATGCAGCAAGCATTTAACCACTGATATCATAGATGGAATAGACCTTGTTTTAGCATGATTTACCATGATATACCAAACTTTAGTGTGATTTTTCATGATTTACCATGTTCCAGTATGATTTACCATGAATCTAGCATGATTTGCCATAGTTTACCATGATATACCAAGTTCTAGTATGATTCACCATGATTTACCCTGCTCTAGCATAGTTTACCACAATTGAACACATTCCAGTATGATTTAATATGATTCTAGTAGGGATGGGACGGTATGGAAATTTCATATCACGATTATATTGACCGAAATTATCGTGATTATCAATATTATCACGGTTTTGTTAAAACAAGATGAAAGTGTTAAAAAAGAACTGATGCTCACACTGAAAACTTTTCAACAAGTTTTATATTTGAGAATCAACAAACAACAAATAAAACGAGCAGCTCTATGCACTTTCTAAAGCAAGATTCTGTTCTGTGGCATTTCCTTCCTTATAATGACCGTCGTCAATAGCAACATATTATAACACAGCGCACATACATGTATATCACAACGGACGCACGCTCTCATTTCATTCAAATACAACTTGTCATCTTGCGTCTCTGTTTTTGATTGTATTGAAAATGAAATCAGAGATGATTTATTGTTTACAGAATTTAATAATATTGTTGTGATCATCTTGTCCGGACGAGTTTTGTACGCTGTACAAAATGGATTTAACAGGTAAGAATAGAGACATTAATCTCTATTCAATATGTCCCCGTAATTATGTGGTAAAAAAAAAAAAAAATCTGTGTTATAAGTGTACAATGAATATACATTATTATCTCTTAAATGTCACTCTAAATAGTCTTGTTTGAACTTGTTCTTTCGTCTTTGGCTCAAAGCCACTTGCTGCGAACTTTTCTTCGCGAAAGCTTCAAGTTTATTTCAAGTGAGTGAGATAAAATATTTCAACTCAAAACAACATTTTGTGCCCAATTATTTCCCAGACGTAGTTTTAGTATTGAGATCAAAGTTAACTTGCCTTGCGTTCGCTACAACAGTGGATGATGGTCACACAGGACGACTCGGCAGATTTGAAGTGTTTAACGTTACCCCATCACAGCGACTTTTTTTGTGCATGTTCTGCAGACAGGGTGACCATCCTCGATTAAGTTTCCCTCAGGATTTTTGTAAATGCCAAAATATGACCACACCTCAGATTTGGTCCTCTTAAAAGGCTGAAAAATCTCCCGAACACGGTCACCGCCTTCCGCCATTCCTTCTCGAATAAAAAGAAAAACCCCAACATTGCGCGCTGCGTCAGACTGTTGATGGCTGGACAGGATTTATAGTGAGTTATTAAAATCGCGATAATCAAACACGGTTTTAATGATAATTGATTTTTAAACGATATTACTAACCGTCAGTACATTTTATCGTGGTTTATAGTGAAACCGGTAATCGTCCCATCCCTAGATTCTAGCATGATTTACCATGTTATAGGATGATTTACCATGATATACCACATTCTAGAATGATTTTTGATGGTTTTGAACATTAAGATATGAACATTATATGATCGTAGATGGAAAAGACCATTTACAGCTAATACAGGCAATTTACCATAGGAAATACATGGTTTTGAAGCTTTTTAACAGTAATAGCGCCACCTATGGTCCGATCTCCATGAAACTTTGCATGCTTCTTCACCATGTTATGACACATATGCTCATCAATTTTTGTGAAGTTTTGACTTTTCCTTTAGGATTTATAGGCTTTTGACCGTATTTTGCCCCGCCCCTTTTCTAAATGACCCTGTTACAGCCACCCAAATGCAATTTTTTTTTTTTTTTTCGATAATTATTGATCTAGAGAGTCCAGAGAATAGGCCTAGACTGGTTTGGTTCCGATCGGGTGAAAAACCAGGGACTAGTTCGCAAAAGTAGGTTTTGGACAAAATTGGACGTAATTTTTTTTTTTAGGCCCAAATCGAAATCTGAAGGTGTCAATGATGGCCTTCTGGACAGCAGTCAGGTCGGCAGTCTTACCCATGATTGCGGTTTTGAGTAATGAAACAGGCTGGGAGTTTTTAAAAGCCTCAGGAATCTTTTGCAGGTGTTTAGAGTTAATTAGTTGATTCAGATGATTAGGTTAATAGCTCGTTTAGAGACCCTTTTCATGATATGCTAATTTTTTGAGATAGGAATTTTGGGTTTTCATGAGCTGTATGCCAAAATCATCAGAATTAAAACAATAAAAGACCTGAAATATTTCAGTTGGTGTGCAATGAATCTAAAATATATGAAAGTTTCATTTTTATCATTACATTATGGAAAATAATGAACTTTATCACAATATGCTAATTTTTTGAGAAGGACCTGTATTATGAACCAACAAATATAATATTTATAAATTTACAAGCTATAAAATCTGTTGATTTAGTTGAGTTTTACACTGCATAGACAATGTATAAAGTATAAAATAATTTACTTCAAAATTGTATTCAGAGGCTGATCGAAATAAGAGAAAGTCAGTATAAACTAAGAGGTTATAAAAATAAGGGCAAGAACTAATACAAAAAATATACGTTTATCTGTCAAAGGTGATAAGGAATTAAAATTGTGTATCTGTAAATGCAAGAATTTTTTTTAAAAACAAGGTGATAATTCTATCTCAATATGAATAATTTGTGTATGTAATATTTAAACTTTGTAATAATATTTGAAATGTGTTTGTAATCATGTATGTACATTTTGTAAAATGTCTTAGGAAACTGTTTGTTTATTTTGTATGAATCAAATCGAGAGAGAAAAGTGCCGCCCATTAGATCAGCATGTATAAAGGGAAGGCATAATAAGCACAGGTTTCAGCCTACACATTTTTCGGTTATTATATATTTTTTTCTTTATTATGGAAAATTGTCTGTGAAGACCAAAATACATTTTTGTTGAACTGAAATTAAATTAATAGTTAGTAAAGTAGTTGTTAAGTTTAGGTATTATAGGTTTAAGAGATGTAGAATATGATCATGCAGATTAAGGCATTAATATGTACTAATAAACAGCCAATATCCTAGTAATATGCATGATAATAAGCAACTAATTAATAGTGATAATTGGACCCTAAACTAAAGTGTTGCCAGAATGTACACTCAAAAGTTTTGGATCGGTAAGATTTTTAATGTTTTTTTTAAAAAACTCTCTTGTCTTATAATGCTGTTCTTTTGAACTTTCTATTCATCAAAGAATCCTGAAATAAAAATGTAAATAACGGTTTTCAACATTGATAATAATGAGAAAAAAATATCATATTATACTGATTTCTGAAGGATCATGTGACACTGAAGACTGGAGTAATGATGCTGAAAATTCAGCTTTGATCACAGGAATAAATTACACTTTACTGTATATTCACATAGAAAACAGCTGTTTTAAATTGTAATAATATTTCACAATATTACAGTTTTTTTGTGTGTATTTTTAATCAAATAAATTGCAGAAGAGACTTTTTTAAAAAAAATTAAAAATCTTACAGATCCAAAACTTTTGACTGGTAGTGTATATATTGTGACATATTTATACCAAGTTTTAGAAATATCGTAATTGTGCTGATATTGGCTTTGACGGTCTCTAGCTTGTAGACGGTGTTACGTCCACTGATGAATCTCTCACAATAAGCCCAGAAACATGTCTTAAGACTGAGCTCAAACAGCAGAGCGTTGGTGCTTGCAATAGGTCATAGGTTCGATTCCCAAGGAAAGCAAGAACTGATAAGAATGTAAATGTGTACCCTGAAATGCAATGTAAGTCGCTTTGGATAAAAGCATCTGCCAAACGCATAAATGTAAATATAAATTGTAAATATAAATGTAAACATGAGTTCAGCGAGCTCGTACCCAGCACATAAATGCGCGCGTGGTGCGCCGTCACTCCCAGCGCGCTGCGTCTGTGTCTCATGGATGATGTGAAGCTCCAGCTGTCCGTTTCCACGTCGTAGCGCTCGACCGTGTTCAGCTGATTCGTGCCGTCGTATCCGCCCATCACGTAGATGAAGTTCCCCAGCGCACACACACCTGAACACACAGCACATGACAACACATGTTTTTGTTGGCTTCATGTAGACCTGCAGTTTGAACAATCATAAACAGCATCAATGATCCGTGTTTGATCACTAATGTTTAACAGTATGGTGTCAGCAAAACCAGGAAAACTCTTTAGAAATTAAAGAAAGAGTCCAGGGAGGACTAGGGTTGGGTATCGTTTTGAATTTTAACAAGTCCGATTCCTAATTTCGATTCCAATAAGGTAAAAAAAAAACAAACAGTGTTATCATTCACATTTAGTCTTATTGCAAAACATTAATTGTAGCTGAATATCATGAACACAAATCAACAGACTGAAGAACACTTACACGAGAAACGTTTGATGTGGTTTAAAAACACCATAGAAAAACGACTAGCTTAAATAACAACTAGGTTAACTAACATAGCCTAAACTTCAAACATTATTAAAGACAAGTAAACACTCAGTAATTAAAAAAGAACAAATAATTGTTAAGAACCCAATATAATGAAATAACTCATGAAAAAGCAGCGGCCAATTTATTAAGATTAAAGCAACAATTTTACGATCAGGGAGAAAAACCAGGCAGACTTCTTGCTTGGCGTATAAAACAACAGGAATCAGAAAGAGCAATTACTAATATTGAGGATGAAAATGGAAATATGACTGTAGATCCGATGGAAATTAATAAAGCGTTTAGAAATTTCTACGAAAAGCTATATTGTTCTGAATATAAGGCCACGACTGATACCCACTCCACGTTTTTTGATAATCTCAATATCCCTAAAATATCAGAGGAACTAAAAATTAAGTTAGATAGTAAGCTTACTGCAGATGAAATTATGGAGGCTATAATTACATTAAAAGGGGGTAAAACAGCAGGACCCGATGGCCTGCCCATTGACTTATACAAATATTTCAAAGATAAACTGTTTGGGCCACTCCATGATATGTATATAGAATGTTATAATAATGACTGTCTTCCTACTTCTATGAGAGAAGCTTTGATCATTCTTTTACCAAAACCAGGAAAACTGAACACAAAGTGTGGAAATATGCGACCTATAAACCTAATAAATACCGATACCAAAATACTATGTAAAATCTTGGCAAAAAGGTTAGAGACTGTGCTTCCGGGCATTGTGGATGATGATCAAAGTGGGTTCATTAAGAGCAGACAGGGATTTCATAACGTAAGACGCGTTTTAAATATTTTGCATAGCCAAAAAGAGGAAAAGGATACGGCTCTTCTATCGCTTGACGCGGAGAAAGCCTTTGATAGAATCGAATGGGCTTATCTCTTTGACGTCATTGTAAAATTCGGATTTGGAAGTTCCTTTTTACATTGGATTAAATTATTACATTCCAATCCAGTGGCTGAAATCTTAACCAATGAGGTGATTTCTGAGCCATTTAATATTACAAGAGGTTGTCCTCAAGGCTCACCACTGTCCCCACTCTTATTCATTTTGGCTATCGAACCGCTAGCAATAGCCGTAAGGTCTAGCAATCACATACAAGGGATAACAATGGGTGGCAAGGATCATAAAGCAGCTTTATTCGCTGACGATGTAGTGCTATTCTTAAAACAGTTAAATGCCTCTCTACCTGCACTTTTAGATCTAATCAATCAATTCGGAAATATATCTGGATATAAAGTGAACACATCAAAGTCATCGTTAATGCTGCTCAATAAAGATAGCTGTCCAAATACATCACATTTATTTACCTTGAAAATATCACCCAGCTTTACATATTTGGGTATCAAAATAGTTCCCCAATTAGAAAAAATAATTTCTACAAATTATAATGCTATAATGAAATCAACATCTGAAGATCTAGAGAGATGGTCATCTTTACCAATTTCATTGTTAGGAAGGATTAATATATTGAAGATGAATATTTTGCCTAAATTCATGTATATATTCCAAAATATCCCTTTGGAGACACCTGTTGGATTGTTCTCGAAGATTAACTTATTATTCAGGAAATTTATTTGGAACAAGAAGTGTCCTCGAGTTCGTCTTTCTCTTCTTTATCTTCCATTTGACACTGGAGGGTTAAAATGTCCCAACCTGTACTGGTACTATTTAGCTGCACAATTAAGAACAATAATGTTTTATTTTTCCTCTGGAAACAAACCATCCTGGGTAGATATGGAGTCATGTGGTTTTGGGTTGCCATTAAACTTGTATATTTACTCAGATAAGTTTAAACAATTGAAAACAGTCACCACACACCCCATAGTTTGTAATATGATTAGAGTATGGTATGAAGTTAGAGAGTACATGAAAATAGATAACTCTTTATCCCAGTTTAGCCCCATTTGGGGCAACATATTATTCAAACCAGGCACGATTCCGGTTGTGGGCTGAAAAAGGATTAAGCAAAATTAGTGATCTGTTTGAGGAGGGAAAATTGATGTCGTTTGAGCAGGTATCTACTAAGTATAATATTACAAAAAAACACTTCTTTAAATATTTACAGATAAGGAGTTTTGTTCTCTCTATGCAGAATCAATCATTGAACTTGCCAGCACTATCTTCTTTGGAGGAATTAATTACCAAGAAATGCAATAATAAAGGATTAATATCAGTTTTTTACAACTGGCTTGCATCAGGGTCTACTGAATCATCAACCCCGAAACTTGAATTATGGAAGGTGGGATTGAAAGAGGATATATCTGAGGATGAATGGAGACAAGTCTGTAAAAACTCTCAGAAACAGTCAGGTAATGTTAGCTTAAAACTACTTCAATATAACTGGTTGATGCAGACTTACATAACTCCTGTCAAACTAAATAGGTTTAATAAAAATATCCCTGATACATGTTTTAAATGCAGAGAAGCTCAGGGATCATTTGTGCATTGTGTCTGGGAATGCAGTAGTATTAGAGACTTTTGGGTGGAAGTGATTAATATTACAAAGATAATTTTATCCTTGAATATTCCTCTAGATGCAAGAATGATTTTGCTACACTTATATCCAAAGAACTTTAAACTAAATCACCAGCAGCGTAAATTTATAAATTTTGCTATATTACAAGCTAAAAGAATGATAGCTCTTAGCTGGAAAAGGTCTGATCCACCAGTTATTGGAGCTTGGATTAACTCCATGGCACAGTGTATGGCCTTGGAAAAAATAACGTACTTTATTAAAAACAAAATGGATGTATATGAAGAAATATGGAAGCCGTTTAATTACTACATTAACAACAATAATATTGGTCATTTATTACAGGAGGTGTAACTATGTATTAGTGTTATTTTTCTTCTTTTTTTTTTTTTAATTTTATTTATTTTTATTTTTTTCTCTTTTATTTAATATGGTGTTTTGATGGAAAATGTAACTTTTATGTGTAAAGAACAGTAATGTATACTTGATTTCTGGGTACCTTGCAATATTGTTTTTGTATTTAGAATGACGCTTGTCTGATACCTTTAAGTATTTCTGTATGGGAGAAGAGAGTGATGTGTTTTTGGTTGGGGTGGGAAATAACTGATGGTCTGAAAAAGTGTTTCTCTGTTAACTGTCTTGTATAATCAAAAAATAATAAACACATTGTTCAAAAAAAAAAAAAAAAAAAAAAGAACAAATAAAAAATTAGCAATCGCAACAAATGGATACAACTGAATAAAGATACGATTGAAATAAACAGTGTTTTTAGATTTCCATGTATTCAGGTACAGAAACTGAAATCAAATGTAAAATAATACTGCACTTGTCTTTAATAAAATATACATTACAAATATACAAAAGTTATTCAGTCAGGAAAAAGTGAATTTTCTCTTTGTCTCTCGGCCCACAAGGGGGCGTCAGCGAGCTCTTTGGGGGGTCGCGTCATATTTTGAAAAGTGTTGAACAGTGAGCATTACAACAGCAGTCCGTAACTTTGTTTGTTTAAAATTTACTAAATTTATATAATGAGCGAGTACATCATCCATTTTCCAAAACGTGTTTTGTCTTATCCTGAGTCACTATGGTACACCTATAATAAGTGTTTATATTGGGACTATTTTACACGGGTTCGGGTCGCACCGCTGCGGTGTAACCCAGTGACTCGTCATAGACATAATGACCCAATCCTCACACTGATTGATAAAGCCTCACACATAACATGCAAATATTGAGGTCCCAGACACCAGTCATTTTGTTATAGCCTATATTAATTATTTTTTCCCTACACACCAGTTTGAATACTGATATTTTTGTTATTGCATTTCAAATAGGGCCAATTAATAGGCTACTCCTAGGCTTACGTTTTTAAATTACAAACGGCCTACTGATGTTTTTGTTATAGTATTTTCAATATTATACGCTGTTATTTGTGCATAAACATATCTGGTTATAGTAATAAACATACTGTTTATTTAAAAACAAAACATTTTGTCATCCTTGCTGCAAGCTTACAAGAGCGACAATATCATTAAATGTGAAGGGGGCCCCAAAATATTTTCTTGGGAAAAAGGGGGTCTCAGACAAAAAAAGTTTGGGAACCACTGATCTATTTGACTCATGCACTATATTCCAAGTCTGATGCTCTGTGTGAGAAACAGACCAAAACTGGCATCAGAGTCACATGTGCGACTGTTATGATGCTTTTGTCATGTTTGGAGCTTTAAGGTTCAGTTCACCCAAAAATGACAATCGTGTCATCAATCACTCTCCCTCATGTCGTTCTAAATCCATAAGACTTTCATTCATCTTCGCAACAAATTATACTTTTAATGAAATTTGAGAGATTTGTGTCCCTCCACTGAAAGCCTGTTCACCCAAAATGTTCATAAAGAGATGGTAAAATAAATCCATATGAACGGATCGGTTCAATCCAAGTCTTCTAAAAGAGACACGATTGATGAACAGATTTAATTTAGGCTTTTTGTCACATATAAACATTGATCAGTGAACATAAATAGAGGCTCGACCCTACTTGCTTAAAGTGCGGGAACAAACCTTATTGGCTCTTGCGGAAACTAAAACGTGTCACATGACACACGAGATTACACCTCATTGGTTCTCGTGGAAGAATGAACGGGTTTGGAACGACACAAGGGAAAGTAAATAATGGCAATTAAGATTTTTAGATTTCTGCGAGCGCCCGTGTTTGCCTGAGGTCTCACCGGCGCCGCTGCGGACTGTGTTCATGGACGCCACACTCCTCCATTCGTCTTTCTCGGGGTTGTAGCATTCGGTCGAGCTCAGCCGGTGAGTCCCGTCGAAGCCGCCCACCGCGTACAGCAGACGGTTAATCACGGCCACGCCTACGCCGATACGCCGCGTTAGCATCGGCGCTACCAGCTGCCAGCAGTCTCGCTCGGGATCGTACCTGAAACACAACAGCAACAAACATGCATTCATAATGAGTAGTGTTCGGTAAAATATATACATTTCTTGATTTTAATCGATTCTCATTTCGATTGAGCTAAGAATCAATAAACATGCATTTAGGGCTGCACATTATACTGAAATATCGCTAATGTATATATTGCTATACAGCTTGCTATAACTGGGGTCATGAACAAAAGACAGAGAGAATCACTCACTGCTCTTGGCTGAATAACTTTTGTAGCTTTAATAAGAATCAGTATATATTTTAATTCATACAGTGAAAACTAAGCAGTGTTTTATTTTTATATTTGATTATTCAGTTTCTGTTGTTAAATAAACCTAATGTAGGATAACCTGAAGCCCTAAACCCCGAGGTTTACACTGATGTTAAAATAACACTTCTTATGTGACAGTAAAACACTGCTGCAAAAAGAATGTGAAACACGTATGTAGGTTCATTTTAAATATATTTTAAAGATAATTTAAGTTTTTTACACACTTCAAGCATTATCGTTTCGCATATCAAATATTGCATTATTTAATGAGTTATCGCACTTTTCTTCAATATCGTGCAATATCTAATCAATATCTAATTCTTATTGACTAGGGATGGGCTCAAATATACATTTCTTGATTTTAATTGATTCTCATTTCGATTGACCCAAGAATCAATCTTTAAGTCTTTGCTCTTTTCAGTTGATTAATGCATTAACTTAACTTTGTTGTGCTTTGTTACTTTTGATATGAAACAGTCTCAGCCTTCAAATTCTGTCCATTTTATTATGAATTTCGAATGATAAATGTGGTTCTGTGTGGTGACAGATATCGCTGAAGCGCCTCAGATGAACCGATCATCTCTTCCTCTTTACTACAAGTTACAGCA
Source organism: Gila robusta (assembly GCA_030770095.1). Classification (NCBI taxonomy): domain Eukaryota; kingdom Metazoa; phylum Chordata; class Actinopteri; order Cypriniformes; family Leuciscidae; genus Gila; species Gila robusta. Next base: position 85,637 of record JAVALU010002467.1, read on the forward strand.
GCAAATAAACATGATGAACATCAGAAGGAATGTTGAAAGATACAGAACAACTTCCTGAAATGAATGTCTCACGTAATCGCTCAATCAGTGTTTCATCCACGGAAAGACGTCAATAAAACAGCTTGAGAACAATAACGTCACATTCATCTCAGAAAAGTCATTCAATGACTATAAACTTGTTAGTCAGCAAGACAAATCAACTCTAGAAAGAAGCATTTTGATAAATACATGCACTATATTACATATTCATTATATTTTTATTTAACCAGTTCTTTAATATTTAATGTTTGAATAAATCCATCATGAAAACAAGTTATGACAGCCACCATTTAAATAATAAGTAAAAGTAACTGTCATTAAAAAAATATTTTAATGTTACTATTATGAAAACTTAATAATAATTTAAATGTTTGTATACAAATTAGTTAATTTTAACCTGTAATATTTTACCAATGTACTAATTGACAGGGTTCCCTATATAGTTTACAGCGTTAGTTTTGAGATCTTTTTTCCTTGAGGATATTTGATATGTACTGTACCTGATATATATCCAAATTAATCGATATTGAATCGAATTGAATCCAACTGACATAAATTGGGACAAACACAACATATTATACACATTATTTTTATCACTGCATGTCACTAGAGCTCAATAAAGTGAGTGTGTTTATTATTATTTGAGCTTTTGGTTATTTATGTAACTAATTTACCTGGAACAGACAGACAGAAGTGTCTTTTATAACTCCAGTAAGTCACTCCAAAGTTCACAGTGTTTAAATATCTATTAATAGCTAGTTCCACTTCCTTTAACTCACAGAATAATGTGTGTCACCTGTTATTCTTCACTAATCTCCATAAACATCACAAAGGAAGGTCTGTTATGACACAGTCATAAACTGATATGACTGTGTCATTACAGTCCATTGTTATGTAGATGCAAAGGGGTTTTCTCTTCCTGACTGACGTGAACCACTAATATCACCATCAATGAAAGACTGATTACACCAGCTCCCTCCGCGGTGTACAGAGGACTCATTTTGGCTTCCACTATAAAAAAAGACACTTAAGGGGATCAACAATAGTGATGTTGTTTGTAAAACAAGCCATTTTTTCCCACCAAGTTTGAAATACCTTTGCAGCGACATACTGTTAGCAAACATCCCAACGCCGCCTAAGCTGACGTCAAAGACCAGATTTAGACGGTGCGCTCGCATTACATAGGAATGGGAGAAAGTGCAATGCGCAGGAGTACGTTTTGGACGAAACATTTCATCATTTCAATAAAAGACGCGATGCTTAATTTGGTTTATATTTGCTTGTTGCCCTCACTTGCGCCCTCTTGAGGGCAGAGGAGACAATACAGTACTTTTTCCCCCATTGCCTTTAGAATTCGAATATTATTTGAATTTTGCTAATATTTAAGAAATAAATTTGAATTTAGTTTCAGACATTTTGACAGGTGATGGAGGCATCCGTGCGAGCCGCCCATATGTCTTTGAGTATCGCAATAATATCGTATCGTGAGTTCAGTTTCGTGATATGTATCGAATCGTGACATGAGGGTCTTGTTACACCCGTAGTAAAAATATTGCAAAGAGATGTTGGTTTAGTGTGGAAAAGATAAAAGATAAAATACATGCATGTGTGAAACAGGCGTAAGACTTAACATATCCAATATCACGCTGATGTAATTTCACGATGTATAAGTTCGGTCTAAGTTATTTGATGCTATAAAAACGAGAATGTGACGTCATTAGGGCTGCAACAACAAATCGATTAAAATCGATTATTAAAATAGTTGGCAACGAATTTCATTATCGATTCGTTGTGTCACGCGATTATTACGTCAGTCAATAATTCGCAGAGATGTTTGAGTATAAATTAAAAAAAGTTGAGTGCGGAGCGGAGCAGATCTATGAGGCGCCGGACTGGACAAAAGCGAAGCAAACTATGAGTGTGAGAGTTTGTGAGTGTGTGCGAGTGTAGTGTAGAGAACAAGTTCTGACGTTCAAACAAATCCTGTTAAGTTTTCTGATTTGTATTTTTCTTTATTTTTTATAAATGATTTATTGTTCTGACAGCTCAGGTCCCTTTAAACAAAAATATACATCTTTTTGTGCACTTTATTTTTAAAAAGCCTATATATTTGGCAGATCTAAAGCATACATGTGTATGTTTTTTGTGTTAGTCCATTTTTTATTATTACTTTAACAGCTCAGGGATGTTCAAGGAGCATTTTTGAATAAAGGGTTGGAAATTAATGTTTTTTATTTTATTTTTTTATCCGATTCATCGATTAATCTAAAAAAATAATCGACAGATTAATCGATTATTAAAATAATCGTTAGTTGCCGCCCTAGACGTCATTATTGACAGACTCTAGCGGCTTCACTTTTCACCAACGGAAGAGAGTGAAGGGGCGTCGTCCATCTTGTTTTACACTCTTATGGATTAGTGTGGAAGAGATAAAAGATAGAACACATCAACAACATCTCACCTCTCCACGCTGTTGTGATGTAGGCATCCGTGCGAGCCGCCCACCGCGTAGATCATCCCGTCGATGACGCCAACACCGATACGGTTGCGCGGGACGCTCATGGGCGCGCAGGGCAGCCAGCAGTTATTCATCGGGTTGTAGCAGTCCAGCGTGTTTGAGTCCATGTTTCCATCCGGAGCGTTATTCCTCCCGCCCACCGCATACAGCAGACCGCTAATAACACACGCCGCTAGCCCACTGCGAGGCGTCTGCAGGTCCGCTAGCCGTAGCCACGCGCCCGTACAGGTGTTGAACGCCTCCAGGTAGCTGAGCGACTGCCGGAAGTATCCGCCCGCCGTGTAGATGAGCTGCGGGACCTTCGGTGTCCGACAGGGAATGAGTTTGGTGGGTTTGTGCAGCGTGAGATCCTGGAAGATCTGGGACAGGTAGTCTTTGCTCTGCGCGTCCCACTCGAAGTGCTCGAGCTGCCGGCGTAGGAAGTTCGGCGTGAGCGAATGGCAGCGGACGGCCTGGAGAAGCGCCTGAACGTACGGACGCCGGTTCTCACGGTCGTACTGAACCCACTCCACACACGCGTGAAACACCTCGGACTCACAGCGCACGTTCAGCTCGTCGCGGCTGATTAGCGTCACTAGCTGACAGTGAGTGAGGTTGAAGAACTCCTCCTGCGTCGCCACCTGAGAGTGTGAGAGAGAGAGCGAGAGAGAGTGAAAGAGAGAGAGATAGAGAAAGCGAGAGAGAGAGAGAGAGAGAGAGCGAGAGAGAGATAGAGAGAGCGAGAGAGCGAGAGAGAGAGATAGAGAGAGCGAGAGAGTGCGAGAGAGAGTGAGAGAGAGAGAGTGAGAGAGAGAGTGAGAGAGAGATAGAGAGAGAGCGAGATAGAGAGTGCGAGAGACAGTGAGAGAGATAGAGTGCGAGAGAGAGAGAGAGCGAGAGAGAGAGAGCGAGAGAGCGAGAGAGAGAGAGTGCGAGAGAGTGAGAGAGATAGAGAGAGCGAGAGAGTGAGAGCGAGAGAGAGCGAGAGAGCGAGAGAGAGAGAGTGCGAGAGAGAGTGAGAGAGATAGAGTGCGAGAGAGAGAGAGAGCGAGAGAGAGAGAGCGAGAGAGCGAGAGAGAGAGAGCGAGAGAGAGCGAGAGAGAGCGAGAGAGTGAGAGAGCGAGAGATAGAGAGCGAGAGAGAGAGATAGAGAGTGCGAGAGAGAGTGAGAGAGATAGAGTGCGAGAGCGAGTGAGAGAGAGAGCGAGAGAGAGAGAGTGCGAGAGAGTGAGAGAGAGATAGAGAGAGTGAGAGAGAGAGAGAGTGAGAGAGAGATAGAGAGAGCGAGAGAGAGAGAGAGAGAGTGCGAGAGAGAGTGAGAGAGCGAGAGAGAGAGATAGAGAGTGCGAGAGAGAGTGAGAGAGAGAGAGATAGAGTGCGAGAGAGAGAGAGAGCGAGAGAGAGAGAGAGAGAGAGATTTTTATCTCATCAGATCAGTATCAAAACATTTACTGCCTGTAAAGCACATTCACACCAAGGAGGGTAACTATAATTAAAACTAAATCTTTATCAAAGTTGTTTTAAAAGAACAGCGACATCTAGAGAAACGAGTTGTTGGAATCAGTTTCAGAATTATTATTAGTGCTGGACAATGATTAACCGCGATTAATCGCATCAAAAATAAAAGTTTGTGTTTACATCATATATGTGTGTGTGTACTCTGTACTGTGTATAGGTTTATTTTGTTTATATAAATACACACATATGCATGTATATATTTAAGAAATATTTGCATGTATATACTGTAGATATATGTATAATATATATAAATATTTTATATTTAAATAAATTTCTTAAATACAGGTCCTTCTCAAAAAATTAGCATATTGTGATAAAGTTCATTATTTTCCATAATGTAATGATAAAAATTTAACTTTCATATATTTTAGATTCATTGCACACCAACTGAAATATTTCAGGTCTTTTATTGTTTTAATACTGATGATTTTGGCATACAGCTCATGAAAACCCAAAATTCCTATCTCAAAAAATTAGCATATCATGAAAAGATTCTCTAAACGAGCTATTAACCTAATCATCTGAATCAACTAATTAACTCTAAACACTTGCAAAAGATTCCTGAGGCTTTTAAAAACTCCCAGCCTGTTTCATTACTCAAAACCGCAATCATGGGTAAGACTGCCGACCTGACTGCTGTCCAGAAGGCCCTCATTGACACCCTCAAGCAAGAGGGTAAGACACAGAAAGAAATTTCTGAACAAATAGGCTGTTCCCAGAGTGCTGTATCAAGGCACCTCAGTGGGAAGTCTGTGGGAAGGAAAAAGTGTGGCAAAAAACGCTGCACAACGAGAAGAGGTGACCGGACCCTGAGGAAGATTGTGGAGAAGGACCGATTCCAGACCTTGGGGGACCTGCGGAAGCAGTGGACTGAGTCTGGAGTAGAAACATCCAGAGCCACCGTGCACAGGCGTGTGCAGGAAATGGGCTACAGGTGCCGCATTCCCCAGGTCAAGCCACTTTTGAACCAGAAACAGCGGCAGAATCGCCTGACCTGGGCTACAGAGAAGCAGCACTGGACTGTTGCTCAGTGGTCCAAAGTCCTTTTTTCGGATGAAAGCAAATTTTGCATGTCATTCGGAAATCAAGGTGCCAGAGTCTGGAGGAAGACTGGGGAGAAGGAAATGCCAAAATGCCTGAAGTCCAGTGTCAAGTACCCACAGTCAGTGATGGTCTGGGGTGCCATGTCAGCTGCTGGTGTTGGTCCACTGTGTTTTATCAAGGGCAGGGTCAATGCAGCTAGCTATCAGGAGATTTTGGAGCACTTCATGCTTCCATCTGCTGAAAAGCTTTATGGAGATGAAGATTTCATTTTTCAGCACGACCTGGCACCTGCTCACAGTGCCAAAACCACTGGTAAATGGTTTACTGACCATGGTATTACTGTGCTCAATTGGCCTGCCAACTCTCCTGACCTGAACCCCATAGAGAATCTGTGGGATATTGTGAAGAGAAAGTTGAGAGACGCAAGACCCAACACTCTGGATGAGCTTAAGGCCGCTATCGAAGCATCCTGGGCCTCCATAACACCTCAGCAGTGCCACAGGCTGATTGCCTCCATGCCACGCCGCATTGAAGCAGTCATTTCTGCAAAAGGATTCCCGACCAAGTATTGAGTGCATAACTGAACATAATTATTTGAAGGTTGACTTTTTTTGTATTAAAAACACTTCTTTTATTGGTCGGATGAAATATGCTAATTTTTTTAGATAGGAATTTTGGGTTTTCATGAGCTGTATGCCAAAATCATCAGTATTAAAACAATAAAAGACCTGAAATATTTCAGTTGGTGTGCAATGAATCTAAAATATATGAAAGTTTAATTTTTATCATTACATTATGGAAAATAATGAACTTTATCACAATATGCTAATTTTTTGAGAAGGACCTGTACATACATGCATATGTGTGTATTTATACAGTAGTCAACATTTGAAGTGGATCAAAACCTTTCATCAAAGTTATACATGAATTTTGAACAATACCCGTCTTAGGACAACTTTGATTAACTTTTTTGATCCACTTCAAATGTTGACTACTGTATGCAAAATAACTAAACACGGAACACACACATATATTATGTAAAGACAAACTTTTATTTTGGATGCGATTAATCGTTGTCCAGCTCTGTTTGTTTTTACAGCTGACAAACAATAAAAACATTTTATTTAAATTCATCCTGCTTTAAGAGCTCGAGCATTTAAAGCGACAGAATAAACAGGACAATATGTGACGCTGGACCACAAAACCAGTCATAAGTCGCACTGGTATATTTGTGGCAATAGCCAACAACACATTGTATGGGTCAAAATGATCGATTTTTCTTTTATGCCAAAAATCATTAGGATATTAAGTAAAGATCATGTTCCATGAAGATATTTTGCAAATTTCTTACCGTAAATATATAAAACATTTATATTTGTGAGTGGATGTAGCACAGTCGCAAACATATATGCACAACTTTAAAGGCGATTTTCTCAATGTTTAGATTTTTCTGCACCCTCAGATTCCAGATTTTCAAATATATGTATCTCGGTCAAATATTGTCCTATCCTAACAAACCATACATCAATGGAAAGCTTATTTATTCAGCTTTGATGTGATTTGACCCATGTGACTGGTTTTGTGGTCCAGGGTCACATATCATCCGCTGGTGTGGACGCTAATATAGTTATCGTTCTTGGTGTGAACGGGCCTTTAAAGAGCCAGTTCACTTTCATAACAGCATGAGGGTGAGTGAATGTTACTGAATGTTCACTAGTGGATGAGGAATCATTTGAGATTAGAGTTCATTGTGCTATGAAACATCCTGTGAAAACTTCCTCTTTCCAAAAAGAGAAATGACTCATTCCAATGTCTGGAACTTGATGAAAAATGCAGAGATCAGGAACTTGATTCGTCAGTTACGGTGATGTCATGAAGAGGAAGCATGACAGATACTATCCTTCATGAACATCAGAAGAGTCGTTCCTGTCAAAACTAGACAGAACCGACAGAGAAAACACACTGAAGGCCCGTTCACACCAAGAACGATAACTATAAAGATAAAGATTACGATAAAGATATAGTTCTAAAAATCGTTCTCCATATTAAAGAATAGCAGAGTTCACATCACAACTATATCGTTGGGATCACTTTCAGAAGGTTTTTTTTTTTCCAGCTGTCGAACGATAAAACACTGACAGCCAATCAGAATCCACTCGAATTTAAAGGGCTCGCTCATTTAAAATGGCAGACGACATTATGGAGAAGTTAATCGCCGAGGTCCAGAAAAATCCTCCATTGTTTGAGTCACGCCCCTTTTCAAGAAAATGGATATGATAAACAATCGTTCATACCCTCTGAATAAATGGTGAGAAGTTTTACCTCAGGTTTCAAGCGCTCGTTTCCACAACATTGTCTTGCTTCCTTTGAAGTTGAAAAAGACTAGGTGTTGTTTTTATTTCACTATATTGACTACATCAGCTAAATTCACTGTTAGATTATGAGATCATTACACTAGCTTCACTCAACACTAGGGCTGCACGATTTGGGGAAAATGTCATATTGCGATTATTGAGGTCAATATTGCGATATAATAAACAAATGGTTTCATGAGTCAACTTGCTTGGTTCTCAAGGAAAATGCACACACAGATTAGTGATAATGCTGAAATGTGTGTTTCTCAACTCAAACTAGCAACAACTAAATAATTGATAACACCTATAATGATCAATAAGCCATTGATGTCTGGATAAAAATGCCCCCCCCCCCCACACACAATTTTGAAAATTAATTATAGCCATCCAACATTACAGTGATTTTCATTTTCATCCAACATTTGATCAATTTTTTACATTTATTAGGCTTTTACATTTATTAGGCTTAAAAAAATATAACTTCCTGTCTAACAGGTAGGCCTAGTACATATACAGAAATTGAATAAAGTTATCAAACAGTCTGTGCTGCATAAATTTTAAATTATATATAGACTAATCCTTATTAAAGTTACAAAAGTTCTTTAGTCAGGACAGGAGCAGTGTTTTCTCTGTTCCATTTGTTCTTTGATTAACTTTACTGACAGAGATAATTAGTGGCTACTGTGTACTGTCCCTTTAAGAGCAGCCGCTGCTGACAGAGACGCGGATCTCACACGCGCCTCATTCTCTCATGAGTCACAACTCTTTACGTCCATCATAAGACTGCTCTTATGTTATGAAGATACTCAACAAAAAGACATTTTGGCATAATTGTGTGTGTTATTGTTCGTTCAAGCGCGAAAGAGAACTGTTTTCTGGCGAGCGGTCTGTGCATGCGCATGATACTGGCGCGCGTCTTTCTGTGAGTCACAGTCAGGACATTCACAGGCAGCGCGCTCTTTTTTTGTCTTGTTGCGCATGAATGATTTAAAAGCATTTGCATGAATAAGAGCGGGATCATGTAACACTAGTCAAATGATGACAAAATATAACAGATGCTGCGTTAATTGCGTTAACAGCCCTGATTTGTTTAGGCTATTTCATAAAATCACAGCATTTTGCATCATATAATCGCATAGGCTTGACATCGCGATTGCGATATGATTAATCGTGCAGCACTACTCAACACACAGCATGCTGAGGACATCTGATGGCTAAAACTGTGAAAATGACAATAACAGCAAAAACATGTTCAATCAGAAGAGAAGAAACTATTGTAACCTGATTAAGAATAGGGCATAATGAATTAAATGGCACTCTTCATATAATGGGGAAAAATCCAACTGGGTTTTGTGATCAGTGCCAAATACCTGAGACTGTAGAACATGTGCTTATTAATTGTTCAAAATATGAATTACAGAGGATAGATATGATAAAAGACATGGAAAAACCGGACTAATAGGACATGGAGTAAAGAGTATAATGGACTACAAGGAATTAAATATTTGATTTGTTTTCTGACTAAACCTGGAATAATTACAAAAATATGATGACTAAAGTATATGGGAAATAACTAGAACCAGAAGATGGCAGTAATGCAGTGTCAAGGATGCAAGCTGCCGTTAAAACCCACAGAAGAAGAAGAAGAAACATGTTCAATGACGTTGTACACACTTTGAATCCGCAGCGCGCGAGCTTAGAATAAACAGACCGTTATCGTTCGTTGGTGTAGACGCAAATATAGTCATCGTTATAGTCTTTGGTGTGAACGGCCCTTAACCCGTCACACAGGTTTACTCAGAGGTGTGTGTCACTGACCTGACTGAAGTTCATGTAGATGTATTCCCTGGCCTTCTGATGAAGCTCTGTGCAGCCGATCTGCTCCGCGAAGTTGGCGATGCCGATGGCGTTGCTCGGGTCGAGCTGCTGCACGAGGAAATCACAGCAGGCCTTCACCACGCTGTCGATCTGGTACATGACGGCCCCGTTCATCACGTGAATCACACACTTCTCTCCAACAGAGATGCTCGCCGTGTACGCGAACTCGATGAGCCGCCCCATGACCTGAGAACAACAACCAGACACGTTTATAAAGACGCAGTTCAGATGCAAGAGGCCTGATTAATCATTATCAGGGTTATTTGACCTAATCGCAATTATAGCGGAGCAATTGTGCAGTTTAAGTTTTATTTAAATCACATTTTGGACCCATAGTGCGCAGTAAAGCATGTTTCAGTCATATCGAGACTCAGAAATTCTGTAAACTGGCTGTAAACGCTCCGACAGAAACTGGGATATTTGTTTAATTTTAATCGCATGCTGTTATATACAAATAAGGGAAATTTAGGCATTCAAAGAAATGTCATAAAATGTGCTATATCGGGTCTCCTTTTCCGGTGTGGAGAGTCATAATCTGGTAGGGAGTAAAAAATAAAGAATATAAAAAAAAAACACTGCTGTAAAGTACACAATGATAGTCAAGAAAAGCTTGAATGAATGATTCAATGACAAATACATTTTTAACAGTCACTTGTCGCCATCTACTGGTGCAACGATGTCATTGATATAATATTAATGTGAAGTGTCAAGTTACGTTCAAAGGGGATTTGCTCCATTTTAATCACTACAGTAGATATCAGTGTTAATACCCGAACTATTAACTTTTATACAAGCGTTTCTGTGATAATTTGAATTATTGTAAGACATGTATGATATTGTGTTGTTGAAAAGATGCGGTTTCATACGATACATGACAACTGCTCTCTCTGGCTCAGAACGCAGACCTGAATGTTCGCTGTGATCGTACTTCTCAAAAGTTTAATATACATAGCCAAATCGCTGTCATTTAGGAATAATATCGCACATCTGTTTGAATTGAGATTAGGGGCGTCACAAAATATCGCAACACAAAAATGCAACAATATGTATTGTGGATAGTTGACAATCTGTATTGCGTGTAATTAATTAAATAATTAAATTAAATTAAATTAATTAATTTAATTAAATAATAATTAAATTAATTTTAATTATACCCATAATTAAAATTACTGTGCTTAAAAAAAAATTCTAGTTTTCAGAGTTTTAGTGTCAGTACTACATTAAAGGGATAGTTCACCCAAAAATGAAAACTCTGTCAGTAATTACTCTCCCTCATGTTGTTCAACCCCGTAAGACCTTCGTTCATCTTCGGAACACAAATTAAGATATTTTTGATTAAATCTGAGAGCTGGATCACTCCTCCATAGGCTTCTAAGGGATTGACACTTGCCAGCCCTGAAAAGTTATTAAAAACATTGTTAAAATAGTCCAAGTGACTACAGTGGCTCAATCTTAAGTTTATCAAGCGACGAGAATACTTTTTGTGCGCAAAAACAAACAAAAATAACGACTTTATTTCAACTATTCATTTCCTCCTCTGTGGGCGTCGAGTCAGTTCACTAGTGTGATAGCGTAGAGCTACGTCACACGTAGGCTCACTATTGGCCGACGCTGGTCATGTGTGTGTGATGCGTGTGACGTACAACACAGAAGCGCTGCGCTGTTACACTAGTGAACTCACTCGAGGCCCACAGAGAAGGAAATCAATAGTTGAAATAAAGTCGTTATTTTTGTTTTTTTTGCGCACAAAAAGTATTCACGTTGTTTGATAAACTTAAGATTGAGCCACTGTAGTCACTTGGACTATTTTAACGATGTCTTTAATAACTTTTCGAGGAACAAGTGTCAATCCCTTAGAAGCCTATGGAGGAGTGATCCAGCTCTCAGATTTAATCAAAAATATCTTAATTTGTGTTCTGAAGATGAACGAAGGTCTTACGGGGTTGAACAACATGAGGGAGAGTAATTACTGACAGAATTTTCATTTTTGGGTGAACTATCCCTTTAAACTGCTATATATAATATTGAATATAATGTATAATAATGCAATGGGGGATATTTGTGGGTCCTGATAATGCCAAATGTCTGATGTTACCAGTAAAAAGTGGCCTACATTATTTTAAATATATCTAGTCAGTGAAAGAGTGCAGCATATTCGTTTTCAGCTTCAGAATTATGAATATTGTTGTTCTGGTGTCTCTATTGTCCTGTGCATTGGGTTTCCAGCACCAAGTCCAAGCCTATTTATTTACATTCACAATGTACTATTGTGTATCGTTACACCCATAATTGAGATCACAATCTTTTAATAGTGCAGCTCTATTGTTAACCGCAATTATATGAATGACTATTAAAGGTGCATTGTGTAATATTTAGGAGGATCTGTTGACAAAAATGCAATATCATATAGGCCTACATAACTATATTTTCAGTGGTGTATAAATACCTTATATAATGAGCCGTTATGTTTTTATTACCTTAGAATGAGCCATTTCTGTCTACACACAACGCGGGTTCCCTTACATCGACATGTTTCTACGGTGGCCCTGAACGGACAAACGTGCTTCGCCACTATGTTGTTCTTCGTGCAAAGAAGCTGCTAAAGTCAGCGAATAAAACACTGACACAATGATGAACAAGTAACAATAATATTCGCAATAACATATCGTTTTACTGAATAATTAAGTAAACCTAATTTCTTAATTTATATTTGTGAAGAAACCTCATTGCTTAACTGGCTACTCTGCTGTCTCAGACGACGACATCACTTCCTGTCGGCCACCATAACTTCTGTTGGTTGCAATTCGCAACCTCACCACTAGATGCTGCTACAATTTACACACTGCAATCGCAGACACTCGAACCTTTGGGTGAATCCCCTCGATGGGCACCACCTCCACCCCACACTCCTTCAGCCCAACACCACTTATGACTTAATTTTAACTACTTGTTTATTGTTAACTAACTGTTGTATGAAAAGTGTCACATTTTGAATCGTGATGGTATTCAGGAAAACTCCACTCTCAGTCGTGTGATGTTGCTTAACTTTATCATGTTATAAATATAAAAACTCCACATTTTGAGTTTTTACCGCAGTATGTTAACCGAGTTTCTTATTGTGTTTTTGACGTTTTAATCGGGCTACTTGTCCGGTCGGGCAAGTAAAATTCTCTTTCACTTGCCCCATCAAAAAATCCACAAGCGTTAATGTCGACCCCTGCAATTCATGATCGTAACAGGCCTAGCATCACAACATCAATCGCGTACACTCGTACCTTTGGGTGAATCCCCTCGATGGGCACCACCTCCATCCCACACTCCTTCAGCCCATTGGTGAACATGGCACGAAACACCGGCGACGACGACGCCAACACCACCTTATGAGCCACGAAGTCCACGGCCTGGAGCTCGTTGTATTTGACCCTCAGCGTGACGTCGCACAGCTGGCGCTCCATCCGCAGCTCGTTCATGATGGCGAAGGCGGCCGCCGTGTGGCTCTCCAGCGTGTAGCTAAACACGCGGTGCCCGTTTCGCTCCGACGGCGTGACCTCCGCCTTGCACTCCGTCATCCCGGACGCCGCGTACATCGTCACCGGCCGCGGCCCGGCACTAGCATCCTCGCTCGCCAGCGCAGGTTCAGCGGCGTCAGACGGCAGACGGATGAGTTTTACGCGCTCTTACGGGTCGCTCAGGTGAAACGTGCTGTTATAGAGGCCTATAATCTCCTGATGGTTTGGGTCTGTGACACTTCTCCATTTCATACGCAATCTGTTTGATTTGACTGGGGGAATTTATGAAGCAGGAAAAGCACAAGAAGAATCCAACCGGTTTGTTGCTCACATATCTGTGTCTCTTCCTCAAGCGGAGGAGAAACTTTTATTGCATGTGAAGTGAAACTGTTTTTCTGTGCAGGTTGGGCGTGAAGGTGAAGACAAACGAGTCTAAAAGGAGCATCTGAAACTGAACGCCGGACGTTCCTTGACTGTGAAGGATCATGCAGACTTTGTGTCAGAACGAGTCCTGGGATAACTGTCACACGTGTGTCATTTCAGGAGTTTAATGGTGTTTTCACTGATGACTGGGAGTCCTGAGGGGGAAAAAAACTGATTTAAAGCAAACATAAGAAACACAGCACAATCATAATCACAACTATAGCAGTAAATCAGTAAACTCATCTCAACATATTGAGGAACAAAAGAACAATCTCACTGAGGAGAATGTGTCCTTAAAACAAACATTAATAACTGATTCATATTCCGTTAACAAAAAACATAACATTAAAAAGCAGATGAGGACATAACACAACCTGTGCATTTTGACATCCGTCTAAATTGATTCAACCCGCCGCAGTTTTATTGGATGTACAACCTCTGACATGAACAACTAGAGAGGGTTTTCTTCTCCAGTTTAAAAATTAACAAACCTATTCATATTGCTGTACTACAGACGCAGAATTACACGATTTAAATGGTTATTAAAACAATGTGTCTGCTGTCAGTGATCCATCAGAAGAGACTCACTGATCCAGAAAGAATCACTGAGCGGAAAAGCAAACAATCAAGAAGATTAGATAAGACTTGGTTTTAGTAGGGACTGCATTATATAATGAATGTCCTCACAGATAGTCATAGAAATGTGTGTGTGATTGCAGTGCATAACAGATCTGCTGCACGAACGGCAAACTTTACCAAACAGCAGAGAACGTTTGAGAAATCAGGACAGATTTAAACAAATGTGTATAGTTATTCTGTGAGTGTTTAATCTCAGTTTTAATTCACATTTAATAATTTAGCCTAACACACATTTAATTAATAATTATAATATATAATAATAATCAAAATTATGTAATAATTAATATTCCAGTTTTTTTATGGTGACTCTAAAATCAGATTTGACTGAAAAGCTATCTTACATATTTTCTGTAAATATAAAAAAATCGCAAAGCGCCACTTTAATTCTGAAATGTCAACATGTAAACAGTGATGGGCCCGAAATCCCCGGGCTGGAGTTTAAATTCTATCCGCCCTCCAGCAG
>JAVALU010002467.1:105000-267500 GCA_030770095.1 Gila robusta
GCCATGAGTCTATCAGGGCACTGAATCAGTTCAGTCTCTTGTGTGTTACGTGAGCACAGCAATAATTTGCTGGCTGTAGTTCACTTAACAGCCACCAGTGTCACTATAACCAGGGTTTTTGAATTGTGCATAGAACCTTTAAAGGGGTCCTATAATGCCCTTTTCACAAGATGTAAAATAAGTCTCTGATGTCCCTGATGAGTGTGTATGTGAAGTTTTAGCTCAAAATACCCCACAGATATTTTTTATAGCATGTTAAAATTGTCACTTTTTGAGTGTGAGCAAAAACGCACCGTTTTTGTGTGTATCCCTTTAAATGCAAATGAGCTGCTGCCGATACAGAGGGCGGAGCTTCAACAGCTCGTGTGTGTTAGCAGCTCCGATTACCTCACACAGACACACTGAAAAACTATACAACTTTTAGCCTTTTATGTACAAACCGGATTTGGACAAAGATGGAGAGACTCAAGAAGAAGTGTCAACTTGTAGAAGCAACAGGACATTTTTGAATGGTTAGTTGATGAATTTATGAAGCTGATGTGAAGTTAACTATTTTCTAGTCATTGATTAGCATATTCTGTCACGATAATCCCGGGGCCGGGTTTATGTAAATGTTAGGGTTTGTGATGTCACTAACTCGTGAAGAAACTCATTGCAGTTCCTACCAGCCGTTTGTTAGTCCTTAAAAAGCGATTTCTGTAAAGGGAAATATCTCTCTTTGCTTTGAACTTTGAATGTTGTAACTTTGCAGATGTGAATGCTCAAACAGCAACATTACACACTAACTAAAGTTAAAATAGTGAAATCAACCACCCCTTTAAGACGTTTATCCTTATATAGACTCTTTTTGGCATATAAAGGGTTCTTTAATATCAAGTCAAGAACCCTGGAGTTTTATATAGAACCCCATTGAACCTGATAAGATAACTGTGACTGTTTAGAAAGAAAGTGTTGATCTGAAAGAACAGATGTGTATTCAGGGTAATGACATATAGATGAACAGAGGATGATTGGCAACCGGCTTGTTTATACACACATGATATTTTCTACCTTTCAGGTTTCTCTCTTTCATGTGACTGTCAAACTTCATAATTTTTGAACTGTATGTGAAAGGCATGAACAGGCTACATTGTTTCTCGGTTATCTTAAAAAATATTTAATGTCAAATAAGAAAAAATATAACTTAGTAATGAGATTTTAAAAAAAGCTTAAAAAAAACATCATGTCAAACATTTACAGTACAAAAGAATCTGTACAAACAAATCTTAAATGCTTTTGTGTTAAGAGATACTTACAGTTAAACATTCAATAAGAGCATTTCTGTTGAAGTGGAATATTTACAGTGAGTTTCCTCATGTTACTGTGAAGAGTTTGTATATTTTACAATATCAGAATCTACAGACATACTGTACATGGTTTTATATCCCAACAGGGCCGTTTGCTGTTGAGCGCAGTCTGCAGAAAACTGTCTGTTTGAAGGCTTTGCATGCACTGCAGATCTCAATGATACAGGTTGATGAACTGATATATCATAAAACACAAAATGCAAAGATTGCTACTCGGGTATGAAGTCCGTATCTCGGTGCTCTTTGGATGTGAGACATTTCTACCTTCAAAAAACATATGAAGCCAAGGCACTCGAGAATTTAGAATATAAAAAGGCATTATTTATTCATGGCCATGAATAAATAAAGGCTTTTATATTTATTTCTAAACTTATATGTTTTTTGAAGTATGTCTGCATATTTTTGCAAATGTAATTGTGACTAACTCAGCTCAAATGTAAAAGGACATGTGGCCCAATGTTGAAATGCTGGAAAACACCTGCGTAGAAAACCTCTTTCTGCCCACAAAATCTTCATTGGGTTACATAACGCAAGCAAAGGGGAATATTGCAGAAGTCCGATTGTTGTGTTTGAAATGCTCACAGTTTCTTTCCAGCTGTGGTTTGTGACTGTGATTTATTATGATTTATTAGTCCAGAGCCTGAATGTGCTTGGGTTTGTATGTGCAACAAAGTCTGAGTCCTCAGGATAGTTTCTTCAGCACTGAAGATGTCATGGCCAAGAACACTTTTTACACTGTGTCCTAACGAGCCAAGGAGGGACAAGTTCCAGCCAATCAGAAGAGAGTGTGGGCGGAGTCTCTGCAAATGCTCTGTACTCGCAATCAATTCAACATCACAGCCAATCAGAAGAGAGTGTGGGCGGAGTCTCTGCAAATGCTCTGTATTCGCAATCAATTCAACATCACAGCCAATCAGAAGCGAGTGTGGGCAGAGTCTCTGCAAATGCTCTGTACTCGCAATCAATTCAACATCACAGCCAATCAGAAGAGCGTGTGGGCGGAGTCTCTGCAAATGCACTACTTTTGCAACGAAATGCACAAGTACATCAAATTCATAAATATTACACAATTTTAACATTAATAAAAATACATACTGAGTGACAAATAATCTTTGCCATGGAATACTCTTATTTGTTCACATTGAGTTCAGTTCGAAAGTTCTTGTTTCCTTTAACTTTGCAAGATCAGAGGTGAATTATCCATTGCCACTTTCAACACGGCTATAAAGGTCATGCAAAATGATATTCAAACTCACTTTAGATGCTTTTACAAAAAATGAAGCATATAATTACTACCTGAGATTATCATTGTCATACTTCGTATGTTGTTCCAGGCATAATATCGCCATTTCTAAACTAGAATTGTGACGTTTCGTCATTGTGGTGGATTAGGAAAACTCTGATTAACATGGAAAAGATGCCTCTTATCACATGTTAAGGTTAGGACATGGCGTTAGGTGATGACTGATAACTTGAGCTTCGGATAGACGTATTTGACATTTACGGTTGTGGCATTTCCCGATGAAACGGTCGTCTCCTGCCCGGGCCGGTTTGCGTCAGTCTTAGTGAAGCTAATCTTAATGCCGATATTCCTCACTTGCCCGTCTTTGGTGGTCAGACAGCGTTTGCAGAGCAGCTTCAGGATGGCCCGCCGTATGTCTCTGCTAGTCATCGTGTAAATAATCGGGTTAATGAAGGAGTTAATCATGGCCACGCCCAGGAAGTAGTCAGCTTTGTATAGCACCGGACACTTTTTCACTTTACACATGAAGTCCAGGAGAAGAAGCACAAACAGAGGCATGCAGCACAGAATAAACACTCCTACCACGATGGTGACCGTCTTTAGCAACGCCATGTATTTCCGCGAGCGAAGCCCGTAGGCTTTGCGCGGCATGTAGCTTGGGTTCTGCGTGTTGGACTTTACGAAGTGAAAGATTCGCGCGTACAGGGCGACGATGGCCAAAAGGACGGCCATGAACACAAACACACAAAAAAAGATATAGCTTTTGGCGTAGAGCGGCAGCACGACTGAGCACGAGTCCAGGTCATCCAAACAGTTCCATCCCATAATTGGAAGGGCGCCTAGCAACACCGACAGCGCCCAGCTAACCCCGATCAGAATGAACATGCGGTTGCGTTTTGCGCGGTAATAAGCCTTCGTGTTGAGCATGGTGAAGTAGCGCTCGATAGCGATAGCCAGCAAGCTCATAATAGACGCCGCTAGTGTGACAAACACGCAGCCTTCTCGTATAAACCAGAGCAGTGGCGTCAGTTTCAGCGTGTTTCGCCCTGACAGCATGACATTTAGCATGTAAGTGAATCCAGCTAGCATGTCTGAGAGCGTCAGGTTTCCCAGCAGATAATACATGGGTATGTGGAACTTTTTGTTTCTCCAGATGGCCATGAGGACGATGATGTTCTCCACAACGATGATGAGGCACATGAAGAGGCAGACGTAGGCTTCCGGTTTGAGTTTATCTTTGTAACGGTCCTGATCCAGTTTTCCCGTGTAGTTATAGTGGCACCGGAGGATTTCATTGCTCTGGTAGGTCTGGAAGCTGTGGTAGGGACAGGTGAACGCGTATGAGGACGAGTTGGACGTCCCTGCGCTGGATGAAGTGTTAAGCACAGCCATGGGTCACGTCTTCTGGATGTTAGTCTTCCTCAGCTCATCACATTCATCATTGCAGGGGGAAAAAACGTAAGAAGAGTTGAGTTTTACACAGGCAGATTGTGCTGTTGAACACGGAGCGACCAGTAGTTGGTGCAGGTGATCAGATCTGCGTCATTCGGGTCCATCACTTTAGTCCTTCAAACACAAGAGCATGAAGACATCATTAGCTTACTAAACAAAGTGAGCAGAAACAAACCGAACACCCTAATGGCACCGTCTCACTTTCTTTTTTCTTTTTTTGTTTTGTCATCCAAACTTTCCTGGTTTCCTGGCCTGGTTTCACAGATAGGGATTAGATTAGGATTAGATTTTTAAGGTCCTTAGAAAAAAACATTACTGGTGTGCATCTCCAGACAAAACAATGGCACTGACTGTTGCTTTCAGTTAAAACAGCTCAAACATAGGAGATAAAATAGCTTGATTCCCAACTTATTTTCACTCACATTTTCTTGCTATTAAACCTTTAATCATTTACTGTTTTTCCTAAATTACCCCTTTTTATACCACGATTTGCTTCTCTTGTATGTATGCATGACTATTTCCAACTATTCTTAATGTATAGCTTACTGAATTGACCTTTTATTATTAATATTATGTAAAAGAGATGTAACTATTTTAAATTATAATATTGTTGTAATATGCTGCCATAATTTGTTACATCTCAATAAAAAAAGTGTTCAATAAAATAAAATAAAAAATCAGCTCAAACATTAACTAAAAACTAGCTTAAGCCTCCTCTGTAAAAACGGTGGTACTTTTACTTTAAGTCATCTGAGTAACTTCCCATTCGGTCAAACGCTACTCTTCATATTTAATGAAGTTTAGATTCATTCGTGATTCATTTCAATGACCAGAAATCTTTAGTCTTTAGTTCACATGTGTGTGTGTGTGTGTGTGATGTGGAGCCGAGGATTTCTGGGGCTCCAGACACATGTTAACGTTTAACAGTATCATGTTACATTAGAGGACTGCGTATGTAAAAGATTGATGCTTGTTTGACACAGGAAAACAACTCAACTGATCGTAAAATCTTACATTAAAAAGAAAAAGCTCTCGCAAAGTCTGTTGATTTACAGTTTGTATAATGATAAGGACACAACAAATTTAAGACAATCAGTCCATTGAAATATGATTTGATTCAACACTTTACAATAAGGTTAATGAGTTAGCCTACACTTTGTTCGATGGTCCACTTTACACTGTAAAAAACAGTGCTGCCTTAAAATGTTTAAATAAAAAGTACAATCAACTTGGATTTTTAAGTCATTTCAACTTAAATTACATTAAACTGACTTTAAAAGGAGTTGAATCTTATAAACTAAAAAGTTTAATGAAAATTGCTTTACTCATTTTGATGAGTTAAAGCAATGTAAAAACATAATGTCATAACTTATTGATCATATTTTTTTTACAGTGTAGACATTCTACTAACTATAAGTAACTTTGAAACATGCTCTCATTAGACGGGTTTGGGTTAGTAGTTGACATTTGCAGAGTTACTTATGCCTAAAGTGGACCATCGAAATAAAGTGTTTTTAATAGTTAATATTAACAATGAGCATGACATTTTTTTACAGTATTTATTAATCTTAAATGTTAGTTAATAAAAAATACAGCTTTTCATTGTTAGTTCATGTCAGCTCAGGTCCATTAAATAATATTAACAGATACAACTTTTAGCAATATATTAGTAAATGTTGAAAATAACATGATCCAAGATTAATATATTCTTTAGAAGGTTTTTTTTAGTTGATAACTGATGTTATCAAATGGAACCTTGTTTTTAAGCTTTCACTTTGCACAAAGTTAATCACAGAGACACTAAAATCGTTTAAATTCTTCTAAATCGGCCATATGCATTTGGTTATTTTATTTGTGTGTATTACATTTTCTGTGCATAGATTGTGTTACCTTGTTTTAAATTTTAGATTGTTGGATGTCAGATGTCTTTGGTTCTTAGTAAAAGGTTTACAGAGACACATAGGGTTATTAATAATAAGCATATAAACAGAGCATCTGCTTCTCAAAATAGTGGAGTGATGTTATTCTGTATTGTCCCTGTCAAATCAAACAATAGCTAATACACAAACTGGAATGAATCATTCCAGGGAGAAAAACTTTCTCTCACACCCTCTCTCTCTCTCACACACACACATTAGCATAGCTTGCACTCATTCATCTCCTCTCACAGAGTTTCTCACCCTCATTATTCATCGTAATTATTTGTCAGATATCGCTTACCGTTTCTAGATGTGTGTTAGTGAAGCTTCTGCTGTGGCATGAAGAACTTCAGTGGCAGAAAGAAACACGACTCAACATGAAACTAGAGGAGCTGCACGTTACTGACTCTCTCTCTCTCTCTCTCTCTCTCTCTCTCTCTCTCTCTCTCTCTCTCCTCCTTCAGAGTCAGACCTTCAGTGGTTGATGAGGGTTTAACACTTTTTATGTTTGTTGGTTTCCGTGAGTCATAATATAACTCTGACATGGATCTTTCTACAGGAGTTACAATAATGCCCACTGATAAAACGCGTCAATTAGCGCAAAACGCGGTTATCAGTCTCAGCGATGTAACCGCTAATGACACTTACAACAAATCGAACGTTCCGTAAAGAATCTTTAACATTCCATTCCACAAAAGGTTTTTTATTAGTGCAAAAAGGTTCTCAAAAATGTTCTTCTATGGCATATCCCTCCGAAAACCCTCTTTTAACCTTTATATGAAAGATTTTTCATGACTTTAATCGTGTAGCTGAAAGGCTGCCCGCTGAGACACGACTGAGCCGAATGAAGGTTCAGTGGAAGGAAATGATCGTTGGATCAGACTCGAGTTTAGACTTGTTTTCTCTAGTTCTGCCTCAGGTATCAGAGTTACTGTTTCTGCATCTCTGAGCTTCCTGTTCACACACCTGCGCATTTATATGTGTGTGTTTGAACTGTGTCACAGTGTCGTGAGGGGAACCTCCAGTGACACAGGACTCGACACACACACACACACACACACACACACACACACACACACACACCTGTGTTTAAACTTTATCTGGCAGACGTTACAGGGCAAACAGAGATAATCTGATCCGGTTTAAATGGAAAAGCAATTATTTGTTATTATGTTCATGAAGATAAAAGTATCCTGAAAGGCAAATTCTTTATTCATAAATGTCGATTATCCAAATCTTCTCCTTCATAGGCTACAAGGTTTTCTAACGAACTTACTCTTTTAATGAAGTCTCTTAAAGTTGCAAAATGTAAAAGGGAATTCTATTGTCACATATTATGAATCTGTATTTGGTGTCTTCTGAATGTCTTTTTTTTCCCTTTTGTTTTATCTTTGGGGATTTTGTCTTTGATGCCTGTTTTTTTTTTGTAATGTTGTTTACAAGTAAAAACAAAACAAAAAAGATAATCTGATCCGGTTTCTCTCCGGCCAGATCCTGCAGAATGTCTACAGTAAAACCGGCTTAAGATGTAGTTCTCACTGGTGTATCGGGTGATGAAACATAAGCAAGTGTGTTTGTTTGTTAGTTTGTGTAGTTTCGTTTGTAGCATGAATGTTCAGAGTTTTGTTTAAGATCATCCACTGATGGTTAGATGCGGCTGATAAAGAGTTCAGAGGTCAGACAGGGCGTCCAGTTTGACCTTTGAGGTCACATTGTGTACAGTTAAACAGTGCAACATGTAAATAATGCAAAATTGAGAAAAGTTAAAAACACAAGATATCTTTCATTAAAGAAAGGACATTAGATTTTAAAGGTCGGACCAACTAAAAAAAGACTTGTCTTTCTTTATTTTTCTTGAGAATGCAGTGGCGCTGCTGTGGTTGCAGAGCTTCATTAATATATTGTGGTAAACGAGGATGTTGTTTCCTGTATTTATGCAGTTGTTTTGCATTCTGTATTTATTTGATAGAGCCAATGCATGTTAATGAACATTAGTAGCCTATAAAATACAAAATGTAAACAAGCCGGATTATAGCAACATTGCTAATTAACATCTGCACACAAAGACACATATTCAAATATACATACAACACCACATAAGAGACAAATACCCCAGACACATTATTTACAATTCTAAGTAAAATGTTTACACAACTGATTCGTTATAAGCCACTGGTATAAAACTTTCATTTGGGTCCAATTCTCACTATTAACTAGTTGCTTATTCTCATGCACATTACTAGGATATTAGTATTTATAAAGCACATACTAATGTCTTATTCTGAATGACCACATTCGCAATCAAATCCTAAACATAACTACTACCTTACTAACTATTAATAAGCAGTAATTAGGAGTTTATTGAGACAAAAGTCGTAGTTAATAGTGAGAATAAGACCCAAAAATAAAGTGTGACTGCCATTTTTAAAGCTGATCTTTAAAAGTGTCTTATTGAACACGTTAAGCTATTTTAATATTTACTCCCTATTATAGACAACACTTTCTGTTCAAAAGATGTTGGCCTATATGTCACCTCACAGTCCCTGCTAATGATAGGCCTATAATACTACAACACGTCCTCTGTTTTATAAACTCATTTACCGGAGGTGGAGCAAGTCCATGCCAGACCTTATAAATAAAACAAGCATATTTGACGTTTTTAAAATAAATTGTGATTTTTAAGAATGTTACAGTATAATGAAATGAGTGGGATTTTTTTATCCAACACTTTTATCGCTTTCTTATACAGTAATTGTATTAACTTAAGGGTTGTGCCACCTATAAATGACCAACTATTAAAACAATTCTGAATATGTGAAAAAATCATTGAATGTAAATACAACCTGGCAGCACCGACTTTAAATTTTTTTTACTAAATGTACTTAAAATTCTTTTAATTAAATTTTACAATTTTAGACAACTTATTGCATGACTTTTAAACGTTAGAGTAGAATCCAAGGTGTAAAGATACCGAGGATACGTAAACTCTTTAACATTTTCAAGCTCCTCCTCTCTCAGGAATACCTTTGAATGTTTCATCTCCACTAATTGTTTTGCAAACATCATACACACAGTTTTTTTTTGTATTCAATAATAAACCTGATTTGGTAAGTCAATCCTGAACATTTGTCATAGTAGAAGTCAAAGTAATCGAAGCTTCTTTAAAATTATTTGCATGGGTAAAAAAGACTAAATCATCTGCATAAATCTGAATACTTACATATTACAGTTTTTCTTGATTGACTATAACTAAAATTTCAAAACCATAACGTCATTTATCAAAAAGCACACCAATTTCCCTAAACTAAACAAAACCCTGTTTTGACTCATAAGTCAGATTTGTTGAACTGTCACTGCAAAACTCACACCCCTTCATTTCTCATTGCCTACACCATGTTGTCATTTAGAAAGCTTTAGCATTCAATATTGTTCACTCAAGTTGTTCACACAGCTTCAGCTCAGTTAGCATACAATTACCCAAGTGGAAACACAAGAGTCAAAATTGATCACACACACCAATCAGAGCCTTCAATAGATAGATAAAAGGGCCAGAGTCAGTTCATTGGGTTTTGGAACAATGGATCCAGAAAGACATGAAGAAAGAGGTTGAGGACACTGGAGTGGAGGAGGAGAAGAAGGAGGAGGAGGAGTAGATGCGAGTGGAGGAGGAGAAGAAGGAGGAGGAGGAGTAGATGCGAGTGGAGGAGGAGAAGAAGGAGGAGGAGGAGTAGATGCGAGTGGAGGAGGAGAAGAAGGAGGAGGAGGAATAGATGCGAGTGGAGGAGGAGGAGGAGTGCCTGTGTGCCGGCGGGGAACAGAGGACTTCACTCGCTGCCTGGGCTAATACAGCCTGTGATGGGGACGGGATTCTCCAGCCTGACCCAGACCACAGACGGGATTCTCCTGCCTGACCCAGACCACAGACGGGATTCTCCTGCCTGACCCAGACCACAGACGGGATTCTCCAGCCTGACCCAGACCACAGACGGGACCCAGACCACAGACGGGATTCTCCAGCCTGACCCAGACCACAGACGGGATTCTCCTGCCTGACCCAGACCACAGACGGGATTCTCCTGCCTGACCCAGACCACAGACGGGATTCTCCAGCCTGACCCAGACCACAGACGGGACCCAGACCACAGACGGGATTCTCCAGCCTGACCCAGACCACAGACGGGATTCTCCAGCCAGACCCAGACCACAGACGGGATTCTCCGGCCTGACCCAGACCACAGATGGGATTCTCCGGCCTGACCCAGACCACAGACGGGATTCTCCTGCCTGACCCAGACCACAGACGGGATTCTCCAGCCTGACCCAGACCACAGACGGGATTCTCCAGCCTGACCCAGACCACAGACGGGATTCTCCGGCCAGACCCAGACCACAGACGGGATTCTCCGGCCAGACCCAGACCACAGACGGGATTCTCCAGCCTGACCCAGACCACAGACGGGATTCTCCTGCCTGACCCAGACCACAGACGGGATTCTCCAGCCTGACCCAGACCACAGACGGGACCCAGACCACAGACGGGATTCTCCTGCCTGACCCAGACCACAGACGGGATTCTCCAGCCTGACCCAGACCACAGACGGGATTCTCCAGCCAGACCCAGACCACAGACGGGATTCTCCGGCCTGAACCAGACCACAGACGGGATTCTCCGGCCTGACCCAGACCACAGACGGGATTCTCCGGCCTGACCCAGACCACAGACGGGCTGCTCCGGCCTGACCCAGACCACAGACGGGATTCTCCTGCCTGACCCAGACCACAGACGGGATTCTCCAGCCTGACCCAGACCACAGACGGGATTCTCCAGCCAGACCCAGACCACAGACGGGATTCTCCGGCCTGACCCAGACCACAGACGGGATTCTCCGGCCTGACCCAGACCACAGACGGGATTCTCCGGCCAGACCCAGACCACAGACGGGATTCTCCGGCCAGACCCAGACCACAGACGGGATTCTCCGGCCAGACCCAGACCACAGACGGGATTCTCCAGCCTGACCCAGACCACAGACGGGACCCAGACCACAGACGGGATTCTCCGGCCAGACCCAGACCACAGACGGGATTCTCCGGCCTGACCCAGACCACAGACGGGATTCTCCTGCCTGACCCAGACCACAGACGGGATTCTCCAGCCTGACCCAGACCACAGACGGGATTCTCCAGCCAGACCCAGACCACAGACGGGATTCTCCGGCCTGACCCAGACCACAGACGGGATTCTCCGGCCTGACCCAGACCACAGACGGGATTCTCCGGCCAGACCCAGACCACAGACGGGATTCTCCGGCCAGACCCAGACCACAGACGGGATTCTCCGGCCTGACCCAGACCACAGACGGGATTCTCCGGCCAGACCCAGACCACAGACGGGATTCTCCGGCCAGACCCAGACCACAGACGGGATTCTCCAGCCTGACCCAGACCACAGACGGGATTCTCCGGCCTGACCCAGACCACAGACGGGATTCTCCGGCCTGACCCAGACCACAGACGGGATTCTCCGGCCTGACCCAGACCACAGACGGGATTCTCCGGCCTGACCCAGACCACAGACGGGCTGCTCCGGCCTGACCCAGACCACAGACGGGATTCTCCTGCCTGACCCAGACCACAGACGGACGGGATTCTCCGGCCAGACCCAGACCACAGACGGGATTCTCCGGCCTGACCCAGACCACAGACGGGATGCTGAGGCAGAGTATTATTTTTTGTGATCAAAATTTTGATTTTATTTTATTTACCATACCAGGAACATATCAAAGCTCACATGAACTATATACAGCCAGATGCCATGAAAACTGTCCACATATAAACAGAGAAGAAAAGAAACAAAAAAAGATATATATGTAGAAGGGGATATGTAGAATGTGGGGGGAAGGAAAAGGGAGAGAGGGAAATGTAGGATGTCAAAATCTCAGCTTGTAGAGTACCACATGTTCCTGGATCAACATCTTTGTTGATCCTGGAACAACTTTCAGATCAACCAATCAGATTTGAGGGACAAGTTTACAGTTTATGTCAAGTTTAGGCTTAGAACCAGGGTGAAGTACTTCAACATCAGTGTTATTCTCCTATCATTCCCCTCTGATTTTAGCGAAAAGTTATGGGTAGGGTTAGGGTTAGGGGTAGGGATAGGGTAAGGACTACATTTTGGGACAGGAATGTTATTCCAGGATCAACAAAATATTCCAGGAACATGTCTCCAGCTCTGAATAGTCTTGTCCATTGCACTGTTGACCTTGGCAGTGGCACCTTCCAGCAATACAATGTCTCTAAAACAAGACAGCCAAACGAAAGTTGTAGGTATGCATGGTTCGAGGCAGAGTATTTTTTATTTTTTTTGGTGTATAAAAAACGTGCCAATGTATCCATTGGTTGTGTCTTTTGTGTTCATCGTGTAAAAAGGTTTGTGAGGGGGGGAACCACAAGCAACATAACGTACCAGTTTTGGAAATGTTGTTTTGAATTTATTGCAGCAGTGTGTAAGACTATGTTGTAGTGTGTGTGTTTGTGAGGGCTTGTGTATGATGTCTGAGGGCACAGTTTGGTTTTTCAGCAAGAGTGAATGGTTTTGAGTGTAGAGCTTCATTTTGAGAATACAAGGCATAGGTTCAAGAAATGTGTTTAAGCAATCGAGAAAAACTGTAACATTCTCCAGGTAAAGCATTACATTAACGTCAATACACACATTTTTTTCCTATTTAAAAGGTGATATTGAATGTGTAAAGGTCATGTGAATCACCAAGCGTTAGATGCCGGCTGATAAAGGGCATCCAGTTTGACCTTTGAGGTCACATTGTGTATAGTTAAACTGCAACATGAAAATAATGCAAAAGATATTTGATTTTAAAGGAAGGACCTACTAGAAAAGACTTTCTTTTTTCTTTCTTGTAAATGCATTAGCTCTGCTGTGGTTGCAGATCTTCATTAATATATTGCGGTAAACGAGGAGGTTGTTTCCTGTAATTCTGCATGTATGTTGGGCTGCATCTCAGAATCAGAAGGTTTTACTCATTCAGACGACATTAAGCATTTCTGTTTGCTCTTGTGCAGGTTTGTGTGTGTGTGAGTGGGAATTTGGTTAATGATGGTTCAGTGTAGTAACATGTTCTTCATCACTCTTCCTCCTCATAGAGCAGCTGTAAAGAGAAGGAATGATACTCTAATTTCAAACACATTTGATGAAACTCCCACACTTTGTTTCTTGTTCCCTTTATCTTTTTATCTGTACTATTTACAGCTCATTTCATGGATCGTGCGTGTGTGTGTGTGTGTGTGTGTGTGTGTGTGTGTGTGTGTGTGACATATGGCTGTTGTGTCCGTGTGATTGGTTGTTGGTTTTGTGTTCACAGCTAACAAAAATATGTTCTAAGAAGGTTTTGCTAATGTTCACATCATGTTATGAAAATGTTATTTCTGAATGTTGTCTAAACAGTTTTAAAAAAAGTTATTTCTTGGTTATGTGAACTTTAAGGGAACATTCCATTTCCATCATTTAACATTATGTGAATGTTACTTTTGTAAGTTCTCTAAATGTTCCGAAACAAGTAGTAACATTTAGAAAACGTTTCCGAAAAAACGTTTCATAAGCGATGTATAAATAATGTTTTGCGCTAACGTTTTGAGAACATTATTAAAGAGCAGATAACTTTGAATGAACGTTGAACATCACTGGAAGAACTTTTGTTCATAACTTTGAGAAAGCCTGGTCAGAACGTTCCGTTAACTTCGGTGTTCGTTTTGACCTTTAGTTCAGAAGAGTTTCATTCGTCTGTGAATCTGTGTGTCTAAACCAACGCAACACGATTCTGCTTGTGTGTCTGTATAAAACCTCAACACAAGAAACCTGAAAACATGAAAGTCATGTGCAGAGACCAGCCAGCGCTCACACTCACGTCTGCTTATCTGTCGTCTGTCTGATAGTTGTAGTATCTGAACATCTCTATTTCTTTCTGTTTAGTTTGTTTTAAGGTTTATGAGACTAAACAAACCAACCGTCTTCCTGCCCTCTGCCTAAACACAAGCAAAACAAACATCAAAACACACACACACACATGCACGCGCACACACATACACACGCACACACACACATACACATGCACGCACACACACACACACGCACACATGCATGCACGCATGCGCACACACACACACACACACACACACACGCCTGATTATTACAAAACTTCCACATGTAGCAGGAAATGTTACATTATTTTTGTAATTACTTTAGAGTGTTTTAGTTTGTAAATGACCTTGTAACGGTCATGAGGTCATCGCTGTGATTGACAGCTATTTATGTTGCATTTTTATTTATTTGGACATTAAGTTTTATTTTTGCAATCTTTTGATTGGTTGATTCCTCAACTAAAGACACTTTTATATTAATCTCCGCTAAAACACACTTTCTTCTTTCATTTGTTCAGCGGTGGACAGACGGCCACTCTGACATGAACAACTTCACCGCATCTCAAACGATGTTTCTTGTTTGATAACATTCTATAAACTTTATTGCAAAGATAAACAATATTAGACAAAGAAAAAGAGAGCTGTTTTTCCGAATATCAGCACGATTGCAAAAGTGACACTGATTTTATACAACTCAAAAAGTTAATATTAAACGAGTTACATTTTAGACACAGTATTGTCTGCCTTTGTATTGCCATTGAAAATTGGCTGAGCGAATGATTCAATTACACATCCATAAAATAATCGGTCACTGGCTTCTTTCCTTAATGAATCAGTCTTTTTGTACAAATCAAATGATTCAAGAGTCAATGTGACAATACGATTCCTCTATAATAGAACAAAAACTGTTTTTTTTTCTGTTCACCTATGGACAATTCCAACTCAATACAAACACGTGTGTGTGTGTGTGTGTGTGTGTGTGTGTGTGTACCTACTTAACTATTTTTTGGGGACAAATTTGTACCCAGAAGTTGCCAAAACCTGCCAAAATCTCCAAAAACCTCCGTTTAAGGACGTAAAATAAAAAGAAAGTATAATTAAAGGGTTTCTTTTATTAAAAATGCAGAAAGTTTTGTGTGATGGGCAGGTTTAGAGGAGAGAATATCGCTACAGTTTGTTACAGTATAAAAAAAACATTACATGTGTGTGTGTGTGTGTGTGTGCAGACAGTGATGTCATGCTGATTTCACACATTCACTGAGCTTTATTAGGGTGATTCACACACACATAAATGCAGGCTGAATGTCTCGTCGATTACGAGTGTCTGATTGTCTCACACTCTTGTTTGTCTGTGGATCACACAGCAGCCCAGAGAGAGAGCGAGAGAGAATAAATGTAGGGATTTGCTTAATAAAATGAACATTAATATAAATTTGTCATTTGAGGCATAACAAAAAAATGATTTACAAATTAAAATGTTGGAAATGCATATGTCGCTGTCCTTAGATTATTCCATTGAAAAACAGTAGTTTTCATTAAAGTCGGCATGAAACGTTTTTTAAATTTTAATGACGTTTATTGGCGCGAGGGCGGGGCTATAACCTGTCACTCACATGAGATCCACCAATAGCAAACCACAACCATCCAATCAATTCCCCACAGACACAATCAAGCCCCGCCCACATGTGTTCTTGTTCCAGAAGCGCTTCACTCGATATACGACACAACAGAGGAGAAAACACTATAGCGCAACTTGTAGAGAATAGCCATACTGACTGTTGATGAGGTTCACACTGATTCCTTTAATCCATCATCCGGTGCAAATTGTTTTTTAAATGGCAATCAGTTTTTTATTATATATTTTTAATTGTGGTATTGTAATTTCAGGGAAGAAAGAAATAATAACACAGATAATTGAAATGCACACTCATACAAAGCTTAGTTGCGGGACTGTCCCTTCACCCTAATTTAGGCGTTACCGGCCCTAGAGAAGCTGTACATGAATCACTCGCCCATGTAGAGAAATTATACATTGTTGCCAGATATTCATTACAGAAAATCACCTGAATGTGCCAAAATAAATCAAATCAAATCAACAAAAAGTAAAGCAGAACTGTAGACTTTCAAGTTTCATCTGTGTCATGTTCAAAACATCTCAAATGATGTATCGGGTTTGATAATTACATTTTAAACATGTTTTGGAATAAAAAAACAGACACTTTTACTAAGACATAAACATATTCCCCCACACAAAGTACAGATTATCTGGCAACATGGATTAGAAACGAAACGTAATGTAAAAAGGATGAATTTTATGTACAACTACTCTGGAAATTGGGTCTGTTGGTGTTCTGATCACTCATGAGTGAGTTTCCCGTGTTTCTTGACATGATGAAACATTTCCAGACGAGGTTCAGATCCCGCATCGCTGATGGATGTTGTCTTTGACATGTAAAGTGAGAGATGTTTATGAGGCCTGTGCAGCTTCAGTGAACGTGAATCCTGAGGGTTTCAGAAACACACTGATGCGAAACTAAGACTCAACACGACCCGCAGTGAAGCTTCATCACATCTCATTCTGAAGCTGAACGCAGCAGAAACAACCGCGAGATATTCATCATAAAACATCAGACACAACAGCAGTTTCTCCTCATGATTCAGTGAGTTCATGTTTTTTAGCTTCTGTCAGATATGTGTTCTCACATAATCCCAGCTGACAGAGAACGTTCTCAGAACCTGTAACGTTCTGGCAAGGTTTTCTCAATGTTATGAGCAAACGTTCTTTCAGTAACATTGAATGGTAACGTTCAAAAGTAATATTCCCATAATATTTGCAGAATGGAATTGTTATAGGTCTGCCAGGTTCCTCTCCTCTGTTCCCACTTGATCACACACACACACACACACCTCATCATTACCTTATTCCTGACGAGTTTACTGCGGTTTTGAATTATGGGTCGCACTTCCGGTTTAAGGAACTTAAAAAAGGCTGAAACGAATCATTTCAAATCATAAGGTTGCCCTACAATAAAGCTCATTCGTCAGCTTGACTGGATGAGCTGTCAATTTTCTTTCATGATTTATTTTCAGACATCATGAGTATAACGTAACACTTGGCATTTTAACGTGACATGTTATAACAAGAATATCTATGGCAAGAGCTCTTTTCAGTCGCTGCTTACTTTTCCTCATGATTATTTTCTCTTTTCCCTTTGCAATCCACTGTTAAAGTACGAAAAAGGACAACATACACTGCACATTTGTGGTCTGTTCTCCCGAATTTAATTATGCCATTAATAATTCACTGGAATGCACGAAGAATATCTCGGTTTTCTCCTCAAATCTTCACTTCTCTTTCCAGGTTTTTTTTTTTTTTTACAGGTAATTATAATTTATATTCTGTCAAAATGACGGAAATCACTTGAAATAGTATCACGTAATGCCGAAGTTAATGAACATTTTTGATTAAGTAGGCAACATGTTACATAATAGGCTACAGCTATTACTACAGTGATTTAACCCGTCCGTTATTGCTGTGAAAAGAATTGCTTTTGGGGTTATTCATGGTCTGTTAAAAGTACCTTTTTGATGCTTTTACACTTTTAAATGTCCTTTTTAATGTTCGATGGTTGAAGGGTGCGTAGATTAATGTTATCTCATTGTGACACTTTTTTTTTTTAACGTAGGCTATTGCGTTCATAGAGCGAGCCTTTTCCTTTACGGAAGTTAAACACCCATAATTCGCGCAAAGCGTCATGGGGCATAGAAATAAGGTCGATAAAGACACACTCTTCACCAATGTTCACTGTCCGTTCTCGATCATACGAAGATGACTACATTTACATTAATACATTTGGCAGGCGCTTTTATCCAAAGCGACTTACATTGCATTTCAAGGTACACATTTACATTCTTATCAGTTCTTGCTTTCCCTGGGAATCGAACCCATGACCTTGGCGTTGCAAGCGCCAATGCTAAGCAAGGACTAGCCTACTTACTTAGCATTGTAAGTAAATTTCATCTCATGAGATGAGATGAAAGCAAGTGACTACTTAATGCTAAGCGCGGACTACTTACCCTGCTAGCGCTAACCTTGATTCTCCAAACGACCGTTCTCCAGTCTCCATCTCCATTGTCTCCAGTGTTCTTCGTTCCAGCCACCGTCTCACTCACGATCTGTCTCCACACCTGTGAAGAACATCCATCGCCTGCACACCGCTCATTGTTCATATCACTAGCCTTCTGTCTCCGCTCAGTGCTGTCAATAAACTCCTGTAACTTCATTATCCATCTCTTGAGTCTGCGTCCGTTACAGGAATGCTCTCTTAATGTTCGCATAACCAAGAAAAAACATTTTTAAAACATATAAAAAGCTGGACATTTTGAACTTTAAGGAAAAATTCAAGAGAAATAATACTAGCAAAACGTTTTGTTATATATGTATCAGACAACATCTAATATATGGTTTACTGTTTCATTCAGATCTGTTAATAAAAAAGCTTTAAAATGAGTGTAAATCAACACAGAAAGACTGACATTCTGGATAAAAACTAATGTTTTATTTTAAAACTACTTTTATATCAGCTGTACAGTGTACATGTAATGTGATACAAACAGAATATACCAGTGTGTGTGTGTGTGTGTGTGTGTGTGTCAGGGCTGATTTGTTGGCATTGGTGTTGGAGAGGTTCTGGTTTCAGTGTAGACGTACAACTGGTGTGTTTATCAAACTGGAGCTGTCACAGGACTCCTGACCTTTGACCTCTGATAGTAACTCCTACAAAAAAAGTCAAAAAGTCAAACACCATGAAACTAGAGAACAAAACAAAACACAAGAGTAGCAATGGGACTGTTGACAAAAGACTGGCAACATGTGTGTGTGTGTGTGAGAGGGTGAGACTCTACAGCTATGATTAATGTCCATAATGTGAATAAGGCAAATTTGTGATTAAACTTTACCTCATGTAAACACAATACTTTAATCAAATTGATGTAATTAAGCGCATGTAGTAACCATAAACGCTTACATGGCATCTCTTCCACTCTGACTGAAGTTTGCATGTGTTTGTGACGAACACGGATGATGTTTTCATGCACAGATCCGTAAAGGTGAAAATCACATTTTTGTTCACGTTGAAAACGTTGCATGACATGAATATAATGCAGTATATCGACGGTCAAAAACATCGAAATTAAGAGATTTTAGGCGCATCACTGACAAAAATCCAATACATTAATAGATATGTGTTTTGAATTCAGCATAAGTAGATTAAAACACTGTCCAGTAACACAGACTCTATGTGAGTTCATCATTTGTTCTGTGCATGTGTGAATAATGCGGTAAAAATAACCACAATTCTTAGAAAATAATCAGAAATACATGCATGTAAACAGGAGTGAAGAGGTTTCTGGAAATAATCACATTATTGGTGCACATAGGGTTCTCAAGTTTTATCAAAAGCTTGGAGTGAGATCACATGCGGTTAGGGGAGGAGCCCTAATGGAGCCCCGCCCCCGTCCCGCCCAGCCCCGCCCCCTAATTTTACCCATTGTTCATAATTAACCAGCACAAATTGAATTGGTAAATCTGATAAATGACAGAGCAATTCATCACATCAAATATACTCTTTAATGTTATATTTCAAAATTACAAATATACAAAAATTACAAAAATATAACAATTGCTCCAAACAGTTTGGAAAAACAAATCTTTTTGCATTTTCCCTGACATCTTTGAAAAATACAAATGCAATGGCAATGATTAATGTATATTTTGACAGGATATAAAATATTACCCAGAGCACTCTGCTTTAATACATGTAGCCTTAATGTAACTAGAAAGACTATTCATACAGTATAATATATCATTTAAAATAAAATGAAGAAATATTCCTTCCCATACCCACTAACATTTCCCTTAGTTTCAGATAACGTAAGCTAGCCAAACTGAGCCGAAGCTTCTGGCCTGGTTGCAAAGTAGTTGTAGAGTTTTTGACTGCATCAATAATAATGTATACGATGGGCTATATATTAAATGTTCTAGCCTGAAAATATTAGACGAGCTTTCTTCCAACTTACCCTCTCCAGTAACGAACGTACGGTGGCCGAGAATGTTCCGTCAACTTCCGTGTGTTCGCGTATCTATGTTGCCTAGTAACGAGCGCAATCTGGCCGAGATACGTGCTGGCGGTGGCAGGAAACTTCACTTTGTGTGCCTGCGCCTCGTATACAACTTTATATATAAAGCTTGCAGGGCAACTTGGTTGGCATTGCCTTTTCAGCGTGAGAAATACACGATGTGGCGTGTGAACTGGTTGAATTGGTGTGTCTCACGGCCAAAGCGTGAGACTTGAGAACCCTGTGACGGACATCAGAGCTCGAGTTTCACACTTTATGCAATTTATACAGTGTGACAATGTTTATGATACACATTGTCATTCACACACTGCAAAAATAGCATAAATTGTGAAACTCGAGCTCTGATGTCCGTCTACAGGGGCTCCTGAGAGACTCCTCTCACACACACACACACACACACACACACACACACACACACACACACACACACACACACACACACACACACACGCACACTCACTGCACACACACAAACACCACACACAGGCATGCACACTCACACGCATACTCACACGCACACAAACACCACTCACACACACACTCGCACGCACGCACGCTCACACACACACACACACACACACACACACACACACACACACACACACACTCACAAGCACGCACACTCACAAGCACGCACACACACAAACACCACTCACACGCACACACACTCGCACGCACGCTCACACACACACACACACACACACACACACACACACACACACACACACACAGAGAGAGACTCCTGAGGGCTGGTCACACTGATGAATGACACACACGTCATCTCAGACCTAAACAAGGAAAAATCCTCGATTTCTCACTGAAGGCAACAGACTTTTTGTTTGCCATCACACACACAAACACAAACACACACTTGTTTCATACTATTTGGTGTTTCGGATTCTTTCACTTCTCTGGATGCAGGTTCAGTCGACAGAGACATGATGAGGGTGTTAAACCACGACCACATGTTCATGTCACAGTCCTGCAGAAAGTCACAGTTAGTTACTGATAGTTAAACATTTCCTCAGCTCTGATGTAACAGCGTTTGCTGGTTAGCATCATAGCCTGGGTTAGTTAACCTGTACCTGTAATAAAACACTTGCAGGCAACAGATAAACCACAAACACTGCACTATATTTAAGTCAGTTTTTAAGGCTCTTATGAGTATGAAAGTTTTTTTTGTATGAAAGTTAAGTTTTTGACATCAGTGATCAGAGGCTCGTGACCATCTGACAGTAACAGCTTCAGATCTTTGATATTTTCCTATCTTTATTATTTATGAGTGCAGCTGCAGGATTTTAATTGTAATGGCAGCTGATGTACAGTAACATGCAGTGGTTGTAAACATGAGAGCATCATTAACTATGACAGTGTAATATACTCATTATTCTCTACAGATATCAGTTCTGTCACTGACTGTGTTCCTTGATTTACATGCGGCTCTGTTTAACTGTCTATTTGACTATCTCTGTGTGTGTGTGTGTGTGTGTGTGTCTGTCTGTCTGTATCTGTCTGTCTGTGCGTATGTATCTGTCTAAATAGGAAAAATAGTGTGTGTTTGTGTGTGTGTGTCTGTCTATCTGTGTGCGTGTATCTGTCTAAATAGGAAAAATAGTGTGTGTGTGTAACTGTCTATCGGTTGTGTTCTGTCATATACAGTGCGGGAGTGAAACAGCATCAGAGCTCGACCTCATTCAACCTGACACACATTTGTACCTTCCTGGAACAAAATCAAACAGTGAGTGATTTCCCTCCCATAATGCAGCTTTATTGTGGTGTGTGTGTGTGTGTGTGTGACACTGATGATAGACCCTGTTATTGTCTCATCTGATGGCATACAGCAGCATGTGCCAGAGAAGAGTAGACAGACAGACAGACAGACAGACAGACAGACACACACACACACACTCCTATTTAGCACCAAAACTTTGGAACAATCTTTCTAACATTGTCCGGGAAGCAGACACAGTCTGTCAGTTCAAATCTAGACTAAAAACACAACTCTTTGTCCTAGCATACACATAACACATTATAGACTTCTATAATTCAATGTTAGGCTGCATAGATTAGATCAGCCGGATCCGGGAACACTTCCCATAAATCCTGATGTACTCGTTACATCATAAGAAGGATGGCGTCTACGCTTATATTAGTCTCTGTTTATCCCGAGGTTTACCGCAGTCCGCCGGATCCAGGCCGTATCCAGATCTGATGAAGGACCAGCGCCTGGAGACACACACACACACACACACACACACACACTCTCCAGATCTGATGAAGGACCTGCGCCTGGAGACACACACACACACACACACACACACACACTCTCCAGATCTGATGAAGAACCTGCACCTGGAGACACACACACACACACACACACACACACACACTCTCCAGATCTGATGAAGGACCTGCGCCTGGAGACACACACACACTCTCCAGATCTGATGAAGGACCTGCGCCTGGACACGACGACAACGCATCCTGAAGTGTCACTAGTCTCTCCACTGTGAAAGCCTCCTTCCCTTTACTGCTGTGGGTACGTGGACATTATACATTTTTAAGGCCAGACAAGCAGTTTGTTGAGGGTTGATTTGTGAAGGACTACACGCCTGCGCACATATATATTCAAACGTGCATACCTATCGACTGAACACATGATGCGCATGTGCGCGCCGTCTGCGTTTCCGCGAGTTTGCGTTTTTGAGATTTCTGCGTTCTCGAGACACCAGACACTGTTGTTGTGCGGATGAGGAGCCGGAGCGCATTAAGGGTTTTCTGTCGTGTTAGCGGCCGCTAAGTTAATAACTAATTAATGAATCAATCAAAACTAACTTTAGCTGGACAATAACTTTATTCTAGAGCTGCTGTAAAGCCAAAACAATCTCTAAGGTAATTTCTATTATCACTGTAAAGCTGCTTTGAAACAATCCATACTGTTAAAAGTGCTTTATAAATGAAGGTGACTTGACACACACACACGCACGCACGCACGCACACACACACACACACACACACACACACACACACACACACACACACACACAATATCTGTTCTAGCATTGTGATAATCTGGTTGTCTTGTGAAAATTTTAATACTGTTACTCATGCTTTTCTCATTTGTAAGTCACTTTAGATAAAAAATCTGCTAAACGAGTAAATGTAAAAGACAGTGTTTCCTTTCAGCTAAACTCAGATCATCGTTGCGGTATCTTCACACACACACACACACACACACACACACACACTAAAGAGACAAAGCCTTCATTCTCAGCGCTGGAGTTTTTCCAGTTCTTCACAGACCCCTTCACCGGGATTAATGCGTTTCCCAGCCGCAAACTCAACGTCAGTCATCTGTGTGTGTGTGTGTGTGTGTGTGTGTGTGTGACGTGTGACACATGAGCTCATGATCATACGGACTATATAATCTTGTTGTTTATGAATGAGGGCATGAATGCAGATGTGACATGAGCTCATCTAGAACATGTCAAAGCTGGAACACGTTTATCTAACCTTCCCATGAAGTTATGAAAACACTCCCTAAACATTCCAAATCACCAGTTTTTAAAATGTTACTTTTAACCCTCTGGTGCTCTTCGGTTATTTTAGACTGAAAAATTGTAGCGTACTTTTTTTTTACTTCATCGAAATGGTACGAAACTTTTACGAAAAAGTTTTGGCAATTGCTGTGTGAACGCAAAAATATATATATGTATTATTATGGACTTGATTCGAAAAGTTGAATGGTCCTGAAATTTTTTTTACACTTGTATTGCGGTCGGTCAAAAATGAGCGCATTGTAAATGAATGTGAGACGAGTTTCCTCTAGTGGAAGCGTTCGGTACTGCAGCCGAACACACACTCACTGAACGCTCATTTACTGAGATATCAACCTCACATTTGGAACACAACTTGTTTAGATTTTCTTGCAGTTTTAGAGTAAAACGTGTTTTTGAACATATAGATTTCATATAAAAAATTTCAACAGTATTTTTGTGCATTATTCAACAATAAATGTAAAATTCTGTCACTTTTTTTAAGTTCACCTTTTCAAACTTTTTTTCACTTTAGCAATAATAATTCCTTTAATTGAAATGAAAAAACAAATTCGGTAATTTTTGACCGACACGCGAACAGCACCAGTTTTTTTCTAGGTTATGTGAACATTACGGGAACATTCCATTGTATAATTCTGCAAACATTATGGAAATGTTGCTTTTGAATGTTCTCTGAACGTTCTGAAACAGTTTAAAAATGTCAGACTAATGACAAAATAAAACATTTCAGGAAAAAAAAAGCTCCATGAATGATGTGTTGTAAATAATGTTTTTGTGCTAAAGTTTTAAGAACATTATTGAAGACCAGATAACTTTATTTACAGTACTGGAAGAACGTTTGTTCTTAACTTTGAGAGAATCTTGACGTTCCTGATCGCTGAAGATATGTGCAGTTTAATAATATTGTGAGGATTTTGAAGGGACAGTGTGTAGGAATTTCTCCCATCTAGTGGTGAAATTGTATTTTGCATTCAAACGAATTGTGCTCTCCAGCGCCTCGCTTTTTCAAATGCGTGTTGCATCTACGGTAGCTGTTATGTACCAAAAAGCTATGACAGGATGTCTTCTAACAGCACTTCGTCGAGTTTTCCTTCGGGTGAACAGGTTTGTTATTTCAAACAAACTGCAACTTGACACAACGAACAAACGAATGTTACAGTATGAATAATAACAGTGCAATTGTAACGGGCGTGATCAGGTTATGAAGGACGACTCACGAGATGACTTCTTTTTCACAATTTATTGGCTCCTGTAGAACACAATGCACATTAATTGCCTTCTGTCTTCCTTTTACTGCACCTCTGCTTCCCTCAGCAGTGTAAAACGAGACTGCGACTTAATGTATTTAAAATACATTACAAATACATTACTTGAGGTATTTTGCTCAATGTGCACATTACTCATAGAAAGCCATTAACACGGTCCAGAAAATATTAAACATTAAATGCAACAAATACATAAACACAGTACATGTTTCCTTAAAGAAAATAGCATAAAAGCAATGCCCTATGGGCTGAATAAAAAGTGTGTGTAAAGTAAGAGATTACGAAAATTACATTAATAAACAAAAGGAAAATGCATACCTGTAGAACACAATGCACATTAATTGCCTTCTGTCTTCCTTTTACTGCACCTCTGCTTCCTAAACATACATAAATACAGCGTTTACTCTAGATAAAAGTGACGCTGAAATCTCAGACAAGCTACATTGTTCACGTGGCGCGGCCCACCTGCCGTGGTGAAATGGCGGCTAGAAAGTGAATCTGAAAACACTGCTAAAGCTTATTTTAGCGGTCAAACTAACACAAGACTGCTACATAGCATTATTGTATTAACATCAGACAATATACGTTAAAAGCCATAACTTATTTGATTCAATTTCCGAAGAAAACAGTATATTAGTCCAGCAGCACATTTTCACATAACTCACCCTCAGCAGTGTAAAACGAGACTGAGGGAGACGAAGCACTACGGAAGCTTAAGAGGAACAGAAGGGATAGTGTGCAGGAAGGGTCATTTCCACAGGAAACAATCGCAAAAATAAAGATAAATAAAAGTAACTCAATGAGATAAAATTCACAGATATTCAATAAAATCACTAAATGATAAATAAAATTCACAAATGCTGATTTGAAAATAAGAATTATTAAAGTGCATTTTTTAACTCCGTTACACCCACCCCCACTGAATTTTATCGAACTTGGGCACCTAGTACACAAACACTGAAGAAAACACTACAAAATGACAAATTACAGAGGGTCAGCATCAAGAAAACCAACACCTAATGTATCCCATAAGGATGAAGTGGCATGAGGGCAGCGCTAAACCCACAATCCAGCAACTGGCAACACAGGGGTGCCTTGTACACCCCACAAGACCCTAACGCAGTGCAATGTAGGCCCATGATAGTAAAAAAAACGTTTGCAGTTTTTAAAAGGATACCAAACATTAATACGAAGAAACTACAGACCAAAACATAAGCTATATGGTAATGCCTTTGTCAGTAAAAGCCTGGAACATGGACTTGCAAACAGTCTTAACATTAAACTTGTCCTGAACAACGTCCTGCCTGGACATAGTTTGTATGAGTCTGTTTACAGGTTTGACTAAGCGACCAAATCTTGACCTAACCTGTGTGAGTGCACTGGAGTCACCAGAGTATATGAGTGAGGTCTGAACAGTAGTGTGTAAAGTGTCTGACAAATTGTCTGCCTGTGTCTCAGTGTCAAGAGTGTGGTCCTGTTGTCTCAGAACGTCCACAGCAATCACAGGTCCAGAGTCATAAGTCGGGTTGCCCTCAGGCAAGACTGGGGAATCGTGAGGGTCACAGGTCACGCTTGTTACATCAGCAACATCCACTTCTGGCTGACTAGGTGCAGACAACTGTGTGATCCATTCTATGGTTCTTCTCTCAGAGTCCACAGGCTCTGGAAACGTCAAGGGGCTCTGTCCCTCTACCACAGTCATAGCTGAGTGTCCATCACTTCCATCAACAAGGCTGTCAGTAGCCGTACAAAGAGTCCTGCTCACTCTCTCAGAGAAGTTCTCTCCTGCCTCTCTCACATCATCAGGTGTTGGGGCTGAGGATGCAACAGACACGAATGAGGCACGGTCAGACAGTCCAGATGAGTCACCCACAGGTAGGAAATTGACCAGCATCAGCAGGTTCCTGTGGATCACTTTCTCCTGTCCAGTGATTGTGTCGCGGATCCTGTATGTGTGTGTCTCTGTGTTCATGTCCACCACAGTGTAGACTGTTGATTCCCAGCGGTCAGCAAGTTTCTTTTTACCCCTCTCTTTCCTGTTGGCCATGAGCACCCTGTCACCAATGTCAATTTTGGAGCCCTTCACTCTCTTGTTGTACAGCTGAGCATGTCTATACTGCTCTTTGGCAGCATGGTCTTGTGCTATAACCATTGCTTCTTTCAGATCATCGGCGAGACATGTTACGTATTTGTCGTAGTTTGTCACAGCAGGGTCATGAAGGACACTCCGGAAGAGGACGTCAACAGGTAGGCGAGGGATACGACCAAACATGAGGTAAAAAGGGGGGTAGCCGGTCGTCTCATGTGCTGTGCAGTTGTACATAAAAGTCAGAGTCTGTAAGCGTCGCGGCCAATCAGCTTTATCTTCAGGAGAAAGTGCGCGAATCATGCCACCCAAAGTTCTATTGAAACGCTCCACACTGCCGTTTCCCATAGGGTGGTAAGGGGTTGTGTGTGACTTCCTCACACCTGAGACTTTTAGGAGCTCACTGATTAGCCGACTCTCAAAGTTTGCACCCTGATCACTGTGGATCCTCTCTGGGAATCCAAAGACACAGAAGTACCGGTCCCAGAGAACCCTTGCCACTTGCTTAGCCGTCTGGTCTTTACATGGAAACGCCTGAGCCATCCGTGTAAAATGGTCTGTTATTACCAAGACATCGACAGACTTGTTTCTGGAATCTTCTGCCGACCAAAAATCGATACAAACAAGCTCCAGTGGCCTGGTTGACATTATACTTTCCAAGGGGGCCCGTCCCTCAGGCTCAACTGTCTTGCTGACGATGCATCGCTGACAATGACGAACATAGTCTCTCACATCTCTGTCGAGGTTTGGCCAGAAGAATCTCTGTCTTGCCAAACTGAGGCTCCTGGACTGAGCTTGATGTCCAGCTCTGTCATGAACTCCTCGCAGAACATCAGTCTTTAGTGAGTCAGGAACCACATATTGGAAACGCTTTGCCTTGGTTCTCTGGTCTCTTGAAACCCTGTACAACACGCCGTTGCTCACAGTAAGCCTGTCCCAATGCTTCAAGTACCTTGTGACATACACTGACTCTTTGAACCTTTCTCTCCTAGAAGGCCTCCTACGTCTCTCAACATAGGACAGAACACGAGAGAGTGTTCCATCCTCCAACTGCTTATCACGTAGTTCCTTTTCAGTGTAGGCTGGTAAGCTGTCTTGCCCAGGTGGAACCAACTGAGGTAGGTGTTGCAACACTGAAACAGCACGAGCCCTCGGACCAGCATCCCACTCAATGTGCGACTGTAGCACAGCAGACACATCCTCCACTTCAACAGACTGGGTGTGCATGCGAAGTCGACTGCATGCGGACTGGGAGTTGTTACTGACTGGGCAAGGTTTCCTGTGACCACTGGAAGACCGGAAGGCGTTTTGGACAGAAGTACTTGACATGTCTTTGACCTCATTCAAGAGGCCAGCGTAAGGTTCAGCGAGCAGCCTGCAGCCAACACTCTCCTTGACAAATAGTACACGGCTCAAGGCATCAGCAACGATGTTCTGCGGACCAGGGACATACTTGATATCAAAGTCGTAACTCGCCAACTTGGCAACCCAGCGTTGTTCACAGCAGTCTAGCTTTGGCTTTGTCAGGATATGAGTCAGTGGGTTATTGTCCGTCCAAATTGTGAATTTGTGGCCTTTCAGCCAATGGCTGAACTTGTCACAGACTGACCATTTCAAAGCCAGAAACTCCAAACGGTGAGCTGGATAGTACTTTTGTGACTGAGATAACGACTTGCTGGCGAAAGCGATGGGCCTGGCACGTGTTTCACCTTCCTGAACTTGAGACAGAACAGCACCTATTCCATCCAGAGATGCATCAGTCGACAGCATAAAGGGACGGGTGAAGTCAGGATGAGCCAAAACAACACTGTGAACCAGTGATGCCTTCAGGTTTGCAAAAGCCTTTTCCTGCTCCTGTGTCCAGTCAGATGCACACAACTTCCTGCTTGACAGTTTGTTTTTCTGTTGCTTGCCCTTTTTTTTTTCACCTTTCAGTAGTTGAAACAGAGGTTGGGCGATGGCAGAATAGTTGGCCACGAAGTGCTGATAGTAATTAATCATCCCCAAAAATGATCTTATCCGCTTCTGCGACGGAGTAACACCATCAGTCTCCATGAGGTCAGAGCTCGTCATTTTTGTGATGTTCTCAACCTTACTGGGGTCCGTTGACACTCCATTCTCATCAATTTTGTGGCCGAGAAACTTAACAGACCTCCTGAGGAAAAAGCACTTCTTGGGGGCCAACTTTAAGTTGTGACTGCGCAGTCTGTCAAACACCATCTTCAGGCGCAACAAGGCAGTCTCTTCATCAGGAGCAAACACCAACAGATCATCCAAGTAGCACAGTAGACTCAGGTAGTTTTGGTCTCCAAAGATGCTGGTCATCATGCGCATGAAACTTCCAGGGCTGTTGCATAGGCCCTGTGGCAGACGATTGTACTCATACAGGCCCATGGGAGTGGTGAAGGCAGAGTATTTCCTATCGTCCTCATGAAGTGGCATGTTGTAAAAGCCAGAAGTCAAATCCATTGTGCTGAAGAAACAGTTGCCTCCCAGCGCTGCCAAACAATCTGCCTGGTGAGGGAGGGGATGAGCATCCTTGAAGGTCCTCTTGTTCAACCAGCGAAAGTCTGTACAGATGCGGAGATCTCCGTTCTTTTTCCATACGAGCACCAATGGTGACGCATATTCACTTGACGATTTTCTGATGATTTCTTTCTCCTCCATCTCGCTCAGTACCTGGCGAAGTTTCTGGTACTGGCCAGGGGGCACTCTCCTGTATGGAAGCCTGAATGGTCTGCTGTCAGACAGGTGTATGCGGTCTACAAAGGCCTTCGCCTCCCCACAGTCCAGGTGGTGGCGTGAAAAGACGTCTTCATACTGTAAAACAAGGTCCGACATCCTCCTCTTACAGTCCTCTGAAACTTCACATGATTCAATGTCGACAGCACTGAGCCCAACCGACCCGAGCTTGTCCTTGGCGGCATTTCCATCAGCAGTACATGATGCAGCTGACTGGGTGCAGCTGACCAGTGGAGCCTCTGAACGCTCAGTAACGTCCATGTCCTCAATAGACACACAGGAATAGACATCTGCCAACTTAGCATTGCGTCTCAACAGCACCGGCCTGTCAGATGAGTTGATGAGCTTTAGTGGGACCCACCTGTCTCCCCACAGGGAAGTCACAATCTTCGCAACCAAAACACCTCTTGGTGCTGAGCGTGATGACGTGGGCTCTGTAACGATGGTACTGC
The DNA here is from genome assembly GCA_030770095.1 of Gila robusta. Taxonomy (NCBI): domain Eukaryota; kingdom Metazoa; phylum Chordata; class Actinopteri; order Cypriniformes; family Leuciscidae; genus Gila; species Gila robusta. Next base: position 135,133 of record JAVALU010002467.1, read on the forward strand.
CTGGGGAAACAGCTGTGTTTTTGGGTAGTTTACCCCAGATGAGATACTCACGGCCAGGATCGAGGCATGTAGCTGAGTTACACCTGACTGTCCCGATTTTGATAGGAACATCCTCACCTCTCCAGGGGTTCAGGCCAGACAGCATAGACAGGAAATGTTCAACTTCTGGGTCTCTGGCAGGGCAGGGGCCGGACACTGTCTCCCAATAGGACTCACATAACTTAGACTGATGCAGGATGTGCTTTATAACATTGGTTCCTATTATCAACTCATCATGTTGTCCTGGAACAACAAGCGTGGGGACTAACACTTTACAGCCATACACTTCCATTAACACTTCAAAAGCACACTTTGGCTTAACACGAAGTCCACCACATCCAACAAGTACAACATTCACATCCGTCAGCTTTCGGTCTGTTATCACTCCGGCATCTCTCAGTTTTGTCTCAGCTGCCTCACTAATGCTGCAAGCCATTGAACCACTGTCCAACATTCCGCCCATTTTCACTGAATCACCAATTATCACAGATGTGTAGAAAAGACTGTCACTATTGCCAACTTTGTGAATGTTCTGATAAACAACAACAACTTCAGAGTCATTACATGCGTCTTTCACAGATGTGTAAACTGTCTCAGCATCAACCATGTCATCGGCGTGGGAGTCTAAAGAATGACCTGTACTAACTCCCCCTGGATACAGGTCCTCTAGTTTCCCTTAGACTGGGAATGAGAGGAGTTGTTAGCGGGACAATCCTGTCTGGTATGGCCTGGAGCAAGGCAGACAAAACACAGTCTCTCCGACATGCAGTGGGAAATTGTGGTGTGACTGGGCCCATTACAAACTCTACAAGCAGCTTCTCTGGGACGCCTCTCTCGCGCCATTCGCTGAAATCTCCCACCTCGGAATGGCTGGGAAATATTGCGCTGCTGTATTCTATCCATCATCTCCTGAAACATGTCGACCATTCGAGTGAGAAGTCTATCCTCTGACTGTTGGAGGTTTTGAGCAACAATTGGGACAGAGGCATGGCTTGGAGTACATTGGGACTCACCTTGAAAAGGGACAGGTGCTGGAGAAGAACAAGGAGGGGGATGACACCCATGGCGCTGAGGATGAAGAGAGGAAAGTGACAGGCTCGAAGCATTGCGTTGCTCTGACAACGTCAGACTTGAAGGTGGTAGAGAGGCCCGCTCAGAGGTGATGGTGGTGATGTGGCTTTTCAGATGAGCAGTGCCAGTTGATCTGCAATTAGCCCTCAGCTCTCTCTGATAATCATCAATCCTCTGCTGAACATCACGTGAGGTCCACTCATGAATTGGCTTACACTTAAAGGTGCAAGACAGCTCTGGGTCAGGGCAGTGTTTGACAAACATGAGGGCCACTTCATCATTCATATTCTCTGTCTGCTTCCCTTGTCTCTGTAACCCTTCAAGAGCTAGGTCTGCTGCCTTGTTCAGTCTAATCCAGTAGTCGACTGGGTTTTCTTTGTGTTTAGGTAGAGTAGCATAAAAGTCTGCGAGTGGGAGACACGAGGGAGCCTCACTGAAATAGTGGAGAAGCACATTGTATATCAGTTCAGGTTTACGTTTAACATCAAGTCCAGGATCACTACGCAGGGCAATCTTCACAACATCTCTGGCCTTGCCCATTAAATGGCTTATAATTTCTTCTGCCTGGTCATGCACAGGAATCTCTTGTTTTCTGAGATGAATTTTAGTCATGTCAATCCAGTCCTGGACTGAGTTTTTGTCAGTGTCGTCACCTCTGAAGGACTGAAGTCCTTTATCAGATTTAAGATGAACCGTCACATGTGGTAGGTCATGTCTATTAACATCACATTGTGTGTTCTGGTCAGGAGAAGTAGTCTGATGGTCACCAGTCATGTTTACAACACCAGCTGACATCAGCTTTGCAACAATGGATTCACCTATTTGAGCACCTAGCTGCCCTACCATATCTGTGAGATGGTGAATGACATCACCATCACTGCCAGGTGTGGAGGTGTGGGGACCATCCCTAAAATACCCACTAACAGGAGTACGTCCCAGGCTCTGACCTAGCCCTGTATCTGTATAACCAACATTCACACACTTGGAATGTCCCACATCCCTACTGTCAGTAATATCATGTAGCCAAGCACCCCTAACTTTTGGCAAACTAGGACTAGCAAACGAATCCATTGTTATTATTTCATCTGCTTTCAATTTATCAAATGTACTTGCGTTGTGTGTGTTCATAAAAAAAATAAACAATTGAGTACTAGCAGATTAGTCTGAAGAACAAAAATTATGTACAACATTAACAAAAGTCACTAATGAACTGATTTGGAGTACTACACACTAGCTCACAGTTTTTTTTTTTTTTTTGATTGTCCGTTTTGCTTTGTTGTTTTAACCTGACCACACAGTAATCTTGATTGCAGAACAGGACAACAGCATCCACGGCGATGAGCATCAAGCTGACCTGTAGATCCGACAGGTCACGGCACCAGTGTAACGGGCGTGATCAGGTTATGAAGGACGACTCACGAGATGACTTCTTTTTCACAATTTATTGGCTCCTGTAGAACACAATGCACATTAATTGCCTTCTGTCTTCCTTTTACTGCACCTCTGCTTCCCTCAGCAGTGTAAAACGAGACTGCGACTTAATGTATTTAAAATACATTACAAATACATTACTTGAGGTATTTTGCTCAATGTGCACATTACTCATAGAAAGCCATTAACACGGTCCAGAAAATATTAAACATTAAATGCAACAAATACATAAACACAGTACATGTTTCCTTAAAGAAAATAGCATAAAAGCAATGCCCTATGGGCTGAATAAAAAATGTGTGTAAAGTAAGAGATTACGAAAATTACATTAATAAACAAAAGGAAAATGCATACCTGTAGAACACAATGCACATTAATTGCCTTCTGTCTTCCTTTTACTGCACCTCTGCTTCCTAAACATACATAAATACAGCGTTTACTCTAGATAAAAGTGACGCTGAAATCTCAGACAAGCTACATTGTTCACGTGGCGCGGCCCACCTGCCGTGGTGAAATGGCGGCTAGAAAGTGAATCTGAAAACACTGCTAAAGCTTATTTTAGCGGTCAAACTAACACAAGACTGCTACATAGCATTATTGTATTAACATCAGACAATATACGTTAAAAGCCATAACTTATTTGATTCAATTTCCGAAGAAAACAGTATATTAGTCCAGCAGCACATTTTCACATAACTCACCCTCAGCAGTGTAAAACGAGACTGAGGGAGACGAAGCACTACGGAAGCTTAAGAGGAACAGAAGGGATAGTGTGCAGGAAGGGTCATTTCCACAGGAAACAATCGCAAAAATAAAGATAAATAAAAGTAACTCAATGAGATAAAATTCACAGATATTCAATAAAATCACTAAATGATAAATAAAATTCACAAATGCTGATTTGAAAATAAGAATTATTAAAGTGCATTTTTAACTCCGTTACACAATGCAGCTTTTAAACTTGCCGGGCCGTGAAGCGCCTCTCGCTGCTCTGCTCCTCCGTTTCTGCTGCTTTCAGTCACGTGACGCTGGCTCTGAACGAAAACGTGTTGTGGAAACGCGTTGGTCTAGTACTTTTTGTCCCCCTCTGCTATTATAGTTTTTCAAGATGGCAGAACGACATGGAAGCCTCCGTGGACCTACCCGTCACATGTATATAAAGATAATAAATTCTTCGTTTACGAGGATAAGTCAGATAATTGGCAGAGGTATTTGTACATCATTGAGGACATATTTATGAATAAAAATATTGATTTTAGATAATAAAATACCTAAAAAACTACTCATAGTCCCTTTAAAGGTAAATTGTTCAGTAATTATTCCTGATAGTATTCAGCTGCTGGACATTCTTCTAGAGCTCCAGCTGAACAGGACCTGACAGAGACACACACACACACACACACACACACACACACACACACACACACACACACACACACACACACACACAGAACAGAACACGACAAACAATTACTGAATGAATGTATGAAAGCAACAGGGTTTGTGTTGGTCATTATGAAGAGCCTCATGTAAAGCAGTGTGTGATATCTGTGTGTTCAGATAGCTCAGTGAGTGAGTGAGTGAGTGAGTGTGTGTGTGTGTGTGTGTGTATGTGTGATGGGTATGTTTAAGGGTAGGATTTGTGTGTGTGTGTATGTGTGATGGGTATGTTTAAGGGTAGGATTTGTGTGTGTGTGTCTGTGTGTGTAGGAAATGTGTGTGTGTTATCAGATAACCGAGCGCCCGTGAGGATCCGTTCAACGGCCCGTGTGCGGTGAGAGAGACGGCTGATATCTGCGTCAGACACACTCTTCGCCTGTCACTCTAGCAGATGAAATATAGTGAAGGTTTCCTGTTCAAACAAACACACACACACACACACACACACACACACACACAGTTAATCAACTACTTTAGTTCAGTCCAGTTGTTCTGAGCTAGATTTACAATGACACCATTTGTTTAATATCATTATGATTGATCAATCTGAACATAGTGTTTGCAAAAAAATTATGAGAAGATTTCTTTCAATGGGACAGTTAATAACAAATTGATAATGAAAGTTAAAAACTCAAAGTTGCAGTTTTTAAAGACTTTTAATACATTTGGGAACTCGCATGTCTCAAAATCCAGCTGTCAATCACTGATTGTGAAAGTGCACAGATATGTCATTACAGTGAGGAGCAAGGTTATTATAGTTTTGCATTTTTAAATGAGTTTTTATTTTAATATGTTTGCAGTTCACAGTTAACTCTTGTGCAAACCTCTATAACACTAAAATACTTGTTTGAGATTGAACACAGAACCAATACAGCTTTAAAAGTATAAAAGTAAAAATTATTCATTCAAACTAATTTATATTAAAGATGAAATATTGGTGTATAAGAAATTATTATGATTATTCTTTTATGGTTAATCCTTTTCATTGTATTGATCCATTTATGCTTTTTATCTATTGTATCTTTTAATATCATATACTCACAGTTATACTCAAATTCATGACATTAATTTACTTTTAATCTGAAAATGTACGTCTATTTGTGGGCTAGACATGATCAGTGTGGTATCTTGTCTAATATGTGCGGTTGTTTATTATTAAGTTTCACATGAGATGGTAATCTTACCTGGAATTAATGTACAGCTGTATTTGCATATAAGGTCCGTCTAGTGTGTTTACATTGAAAAATAAAGTAGCACAGTGGAATGGAAAAAACTATTATTATTTTATTTCAGTTAGTTTTTCAGTAACTGTTGTTAGTTTAGTTTAGTTTTAGTTTTTCATTTATGTTGAAATCTATTTTATTTCAGTCTATGAAAATACTATTTGACCAATAGTTTTAGTCTTAGTTTCAGTTTTCGTTTACGAAAATAACCTTGGTCAGGAGCGTGATATGTATCGTTGACAATAGTGATAGCATGCACTTTCAACAATTGCTGAAAGAGAATTAATTCAACCAAAGTCAATGGCCAAGTGCACAACTAAAGGGAACACTGATCACCATAATGATGACTCCAACAACCTTTGTACATGTGCCATATGAAAGAAATAAAGCCAAATTGGTTTGTAATACGCGAATATGATTGTTTAATCATCCTCTGGTGAGATATTGATTTTATTTGCAGTTGATTGTACGATTGTGACTGTACATCCGTTGTTGTTGTGTTTCTGCTCATCTCTTCTTTTCTCTGTTTTTGTTGTTCCTCTAATCTTCAGTGATTCAGCTTGTTAACCACAGGTGTTTTCACTAATGCACAGTCATCACTTACAGTGTGAATTTACTTTATTTTCACTTACTTCACAAAACATACCTTACATGCGTGACCAGCAGTGAGTTTATGCTTAATACAAGAAAAAATATCTGTCAATGTAGTTAGAGTTTTTTTAACATTTATTTTTCTGACCCCATTAGCAGATATTTTTTATCTTGTTTTAACTCACTTCATTTTGACACATTTTTTTTCAGAATAAAAGACTTAATACCTTGACATTAATAATGTAATTATGCATCTCAAGTAATTTATCTTGATTTAATAATGTTTATATATTTATTTACTGGAAAACAAGACATAAATACTGTGAGGAAATCATATTTTGCAGTGAGAGAAGGAAGAATGAGTGCTGGATTGTGCATCTCTATGATTTTTCCCTTACACATGTAGAACCTATGAAAGCTTATTTCTGTAATGGAAAAAAAACATTTTAAAATTTTGTGACATTGTATCTCACAATTCCCTAGTTTACATCTCACAATTTCTGAGAAAAAAAATAATTGTGAAATAAAAACCAACGGCCATATGACCCATTTGACCAGTGGCTACCCTGAGCAAATCTGTTACTTTCTATTTTTTTAACAAACCTGTTTTGATAGAGTTAGTATATGAAGAAAAAGGTTTTTAGCATTTTGAAATGTAGAGTTTGTATTTATTTAACAAATGTAATTTTGGCCAGAAAATGAACTATTTTGGCCAATTGTATGATGTACGTAGGTGTGTTGCTGTGTTAAGAGTTTAGAAAAAAGTACTTTAAGTATTGATAAACGCTTGTTAGCAATTGTGAAAAACTGCAATAGAACGTTTGTTCAAAGTTATCTGGTCTTTAATAATGTGCTCGGAACGTTAGCACAAAAACATTATTTATACGTCGTTCATGGAATGTTTTTTTTTTTCCTTTAAAGTTTCAGATGGATGTTCGTCTAACAATTCTTTAAATGTTACATCGTTGCGTCCGAAATCGTGTAGCCTACTGTCTGAATAGAAACTACATTTGAATTTGAACTTACTTCGCGACTGTTAAAAAAGTATGTTCTATATAGTATGAATGTACATCAGACATAGGCCTACATCCGCCATGTAACATTTGTTGCCATGTAAAACATTTAAAAAACTTTGAACATTTAGTAACATCCAGGATTAACATTTTCATATTTTAAAGGCAATGTTAGCTAAATGTTCTTAGAACATATTTTTGTTTGCTGGGTAGATATCAGTAGCCTACTGGAAGTAAAGACAAAAATAGGCAATTGAGTAGGTATTTTTTTTTTTTTTTTTTGCCTATTGAGTAGCCTAAGAACTTTTTTCCTTACATATACGTCGTTACGCCATTTATACATCATTGCACATGCGCAGAACATTCCAGTTTCAGTTTTCAAACGTGATATTCGTGTCCTATTGAACGGATTAGAAACGGTTTAAAGCTCCTCTTACAATCGGAATGAAATTTAAAACGGATCTTTCCAATTCATTCCGACTAACAAGGTTAGACTACACGTGACTTCTCTATCCGGACTGGACTAGGCTATAGTCTGATTATAAATGGATTATGTGGGTCCATGTAGTTGGTTGGTTTCAGCGGCTCAGATGATTTTTGATCATGATCTGTCCAGGCACGTCTGGAATGTCTTTGTGATTTTCCTGTGTAACCAGAAAAAGGCCTATCACAGGTCTGTTATTATCAGTGGAAATTCAGTGTGATGTCTGTGAATGTTTGCGATGACATAGCTAGGTTACGCCTGAAATTGCACTTGGTTTTGCAAATGCTTTAAAACGACTCCATCTGTAGAGCCAGATCAATCTCACTAATTCACGCAAAAAACATGCATGAAACCTATAATTCACTTGGGTAAAATATATAAATAGGCCTATATTCATAAAAGGCAATTCACGAGCGCAAAATAAAATTATAAGTAGCCTATAGCCTATCCATTAGAAACATTCACAAAATCCAAACCAAAAACAAGCTCAGCCAAATGTGTGATATTTAGAGTGTATTTAATAGAAAAGGCCCGTTTAGTAAAGCATAGTGAATGCATTAATAGTGTTGTATATGAACATCTGTTTCCCGCTCTTTTAATCACATATTTGGTGTTTGGCGCCCTCTGGCGGACGATACTGTAAATACACTATGTAACTATGAACAAAGAAAACAGAGAAAATCGTATATTTCATATTAAAAATAGGTAACGCTTTAGATTACAGCCCAGAAAGTACTGCGTAATTAAGGCGAATTTACAGCGTAACTTTCGGTAATTATAGTGTAGCCTACCTATGAAGTACTTGCATGTAAGTATAAGGGAACACTATGTTAATTTGTAACAACCAGGATAATTAAAAAAATGTTATACTGTAAGTATTATAGAACGTATTTAGTACTTATTCTGCTATTATGGCACAACAATCTTACATTTGAGAGCAATTTAGAAAAAACATGTGTACCTTTTTGTAATAGGCTAATTGTGTACCAATACAAACTGTATTTTATTTTCAAAAATTAAAGGGTAGCCTACATATCTATGTATTTAAACATAGATTTTTTTTTTTTTGATAGCAAAAGTGCCGATGTTTAAGTTTGGGCTTACATGTTTCAAGGCAAGTAAAGCTAAAACTTTTGCAATTTTTTTAAATACTGGGAAACATATAGGCTAGGCCTATTATGGTATTAGACTAAGCCTATAATACAAGATAATGAATTTCAAACCTGAACCAATTATTCAAATGTATTTAATGTATTTTATTAGCCTACGTTCAGATTTATTCCTTTAACAGACGCTTTTATCTAAGGCGATTTATAGTTTTAAATTAGGAACAACGTAAACAATTAGTCACAAAACTCAACATTTATAGTAAAAGATTAGTACACAGAAGATGCAGAAAAGAAGAGAGTGAAAAAATATTATGGAATTATATAGAAATTATTTAAGAGACTCACTAAACCAAAGAAACCCAGTTTCATTTACAAAAAATATTGAAAGATTTGCCAAATGTTATTTTATGTATATGAAATAATAAATGATATTAATAAATGATCAGTCGAAAGGTGTAATTCTGCAGCTAATAAACAGAGTTAGTAGCTAGTAGAGGACAATAAAACACCAAATAATTCTTTAGAAAAACCCAAAACATAAATAAAAAGATTATGTTAGATAAATGATAAATCTTGATACAATATGGTTACAAGTGTATCATTTTTTGGTAACGCTTTATTTTACAGTGTCCTTGTTATGCATACTACATGTAGTTTCTATAGTAATGACTAAAATTATGCATAATTACATGCAAGTAACCCTAAACCAAACCTAATTGGAATCATAACCATAGCCTATAGTAAATAAGATACATGTAGTTAATTAATATTACTCACTTAAATGTATAATTACACTGTTACAAGGACACCTTAAAATAAAGTGTTATTTTAAGGTGCTATGCATTTAAACTTTTTTTGCTATGCAATCCTTAATGATTTTATCATCCACGAAGCTGTCAGTCAGAAAGAAGCGGTTCCGCACACTAGCATTTTAATAAACATACAAAATAATGTTTTAATTAATTTGTAAAAAAGTTTTTGTGAGGGGAGTCACTTGTTTGGTCCATACTTTTCTTTTTTTTTACATGTTTTTGTTGTTAAATTTTGATTGTTTGTGTTGTATTTTGTGGTTTTAAAATTTTGTTTAGCTGATTGTTCGAGACAAATAAACAAAATAAAAAATAAATAAATAAATAAAGTTCTATATAAATGAAGTTATTATTAGGGGTGTAACGATACACAGAACTGACGGTTCGGTTCTTCCCACGGTTTTGACGTCTCGGTTCAGTTTAGAAAGCTAAAATTGCTTTTTTTGTTGTTGTTTTTTAAACAGTGGTTTTAATGAAAAAATGGTGTCTTTGTTTTTAAATTAATTCAATTACAATTAAAGGTTTCGCAAGGATTAAAATAAAATTGCTTTTTTTTATTTAAAAAAAAATTAAAATTAAAAAACAAATCCTTGTTTCGCAAGGATTAAAATAAAAAACATTTGTGTGTTTGTGTGTGTGTGTGTGTGTCACACACACACACACACACATACACACTAGACTTTTAGCCTAAATTCAGATGCTATTTAATTTTTAGATATAATAATCAACACCACACACATTGAATGAAAACATGTAAATTGAACATTTTTGCATTAACTTGTGCTTCTACTTGAAATATAATAATTTATACAGTTGCTGTCATTTTCATGAAAGATATTTTAAACATACATTAAATAATCAAGATATCATTAACAGGTTAAGTAAAATATAATAGGCTATATAGGCTAATATAGTGCATTTATTTATGCCATGAGAGGGTTCTGTATCGCGGTTTTTCGGTTCGGTTTAAATATCGTTAACTTACACCCCTTTATTATTAAACTGTCCCTTTAAGAAAGGATAGGCTTTATTTTTCTCAAAAGCAATGGATTGCTTATTATGTCATGTTGTGCTGGGACTGACAGGTTTGTCATATTTCTCTGAATGGCCACTCGTGATCTTTTGTACAGGTTTTACATTTTTTTATTGAGTTCCTTCATAGGGTTTAAAACCGAAATACTCACATGAGGTCTTTCCATGTTTTGACACCGGATCTTCTTCTGCATCTTCATTGTCTTCGCAATCAAGGGATGATTTTTACAAACTAACACGTTTCACACACTGTTCTCTCATCCGTCTTCACTGTTTCTTATAAACAAGCATTAGACGGGCGTCTTTGACTATTGTGATCTCGCTGTTTTTTCACTCTTGCTCATGTGATATTGCTTAATTAGCTTTATCTATAAACCACAAAAATCTGGTATTAATAATCTGTATTAATAATCTGTATTAATAATTAAACATTTATCATTTGTTTATTATAATTAATATCCTCGTTAAGTAAATCTGTGTGTTTTTATAGTGTAAATCATGGAATATGACACATGTACACACACACACACACACACACACACACACACATATATATATATAATACAATTACCCTGCCTCATTGTTTGATGTATTTAGCTAATATATTCTGTCGAATGGTTTATTTTGTTTATTTATATATAGGCAATTATGTAACGGTTACATATGTATTGTAATACAATTAAAATAACATTTATATGATGTTTTATAGTATTGACACAGTAGTACTGTGAGTGTTAGGCTGGAGAGCGTAGCAGAGTTGTGTGTGTGTGTGTGTGTGTGTGTGTGCAGAAAAGGTCAAAGGTCAAAATGTGGTTTTCATAATTTAGAACCTGTTTATAAGTTAATGAACTACAAAATGAGTTTGAGACCAATTGTTTAGAAAATAAGTTAAAGCGTGGATCATTGTGATGGTGATTTGAGCAGGTCCAGTTCTGCAGATGAAATGGTTATTAATTAGAGATACGCAGAAATACATTACAAATACTTACTCTTCAAATGTATCAATAAAATGTAATGTATTGGTGTGAGGAAATGTATTTATTAAAAAAACAATTACTGTATAATTTAAAAATTCAAAATGATCTGTAATTGATCTAAAACAACATGTAGAAAAATACACAGTCAGTTACTGATTTCCATCATGTTCTCAATATTTTAGTAATAGCCTCTATAAATAGTTCTTCTGTGAAAGGCAGAGGCAGCAAGATCTCTAGAAAAGCTTACGGTATACCGTGTAAGACGCTCTTTAGAGACTAAGCATAAGTTAAGGCTATTCTATTGGTTGGGATATTGATATAGGAAACGTTGTTGTTGTCAAATGTCAATAACGTTTAATTTATATAAAACTATATCAAATTTCATACCAGTGTCCCTCATACCATGGCATGGCTAAAAAGAACAAAAGTAGCAAAGTGACTGATCATAACGAGCTCGTGAGATGGGGAACATTAAACCAGAGGTTTATAAAGCATTAATAGAGATGAAAATGTGTTTCGCGCTCCTTCATTCAAACTCTTGGTGTTTGGCGCCCTCTGGTGGATGATGCTGTAATTAACACTAGAATAACACTTGTAAACTATTAAAGTGACTGGGAAATGAAAATGGACAATTTTGTTTTTTATGGAATATTGCAGTGTTTATTATAATTGATTTATCGGTGCACACCATTATTGTTTTAATAATCTTGAATCAGAATAAGTTCCTCTTGCAGCATCTCTTTTCTCTGATGACGAGGGCGGGGCAACCTGTCAATCACATGAGATCAGCCAATAGCAAACCACAACCATCCAATCAATTTCCCACAGACAAAATCAAGCCCCGCCCACATTTGGACTTCTGTTTCATTGTAAAAAGATGTTTTTCTTGTTTAGTCAAGTCAAGTCACCTTTATTTATATAGCGCTTTTTACAATACAAATTGTTTCAAAGCAGCTTCACAGAGATAACAGGAAAATAATGTTATAATAGTATTGTTAAATTCAAAATTAAATGTTAAATGTCCCCAACTAAGCAAGCCAAAAGCCAATGGCGACAAAGGCGAAGAGAGACGAAAAAGGCAACAGTGGCAAGGAACCAAAACTCCATCAGGTGACAGAATGGAGAAAAAAACCTTGGGAGAACCCAGGCTCAGTCGGGGGGCCAGTCCTCCTTTGGCCAACGAACGAACAGTGAATGATTATGATTTAGGCAGCATAATGTCAGGAGTCAGATGTGATCAGAACTTTCACGATATTTATCCAGTTCACCTGGTTGGGGTCGGAGTCATCACGCCGGTGTGGAGATGAGTGTGTTGAGGTGTCCATGAGGCCTTCAGTGTTGATGAGGCTGGCACTTCAGGGATGCGTTGTCGTCGTGTCCATGCGATGGTCCTTCCTCAGATCTGGATATGGCCTGGATCCGGTGGTTTGCGGAAAACCTCGGGATAAACAGAGAGACTAATATTAGCGTAGACGCCATCCTTCCCATGATGTACAAAGTACATCAGGAATCATGGGAAGTGTTCCCGGTTCCGGCTGATCTAAACTGCCTAACATTGAATTATAGAAGTCTATAATGTGTTATGTGTATGCTAAGCCAAAGAGTTGTGTTTTTAGTCTAGATTTAAACTGACAGACTGTGTCTGCTTCCCGGACAATGTTAGGAAGATTGTTCCAAAGTTTCTTTCTCTCTAAGGATCTACCGCCAGCAGTCGATTTAGATATTCTAGGTATTATCAACTGGCCAGAATTTTGAGATCGCAATAGACGTGAAGGACTATAATGCGTTAAGAGCTCGCTCAAGTACAGGGGAGCTAAACCATTTAGTGCTTTGTAAGTAATCAGCAATATTTAAAAATTTATACGATGTTTAATAGGCAGCCAATGCAGTGTTGACAGAACCGGGCTAATATGGTCATACTTCCTGGTTCTGGTAAGAACTCTAGCGGCTGCGTTTTAGACCAGCTGTAGTTTGTTTATTAAGCGTGCAGGGCAACCACCCAGTAGAGCATTACAATAATCTAGCCTTGATGTCATGAACGCATGAACTAATTGTTCCGCATTTGTCAGTGAGAGCATATGACGTAATTTAGATATATTTTTAAGATGGAAAAATGCGGATTTACAGATACTAGACACGTGACTTTCAAATGAAAGATTGGTATCAAAGAGCACACACACACACACACACACACACCCAGGTTCCTAACCGACGACGAAGACTTAACAGAGCAGCCATCAAGTGTTAGACAGTATTCTAGGTTATTACGTGTGGAAGTTTTTTGTCCAATGATTAGAATCTCTGTTTTTTCAGAATTTAGTAGTAAGAAATTACTGGTCATCCAATTTTTTATATCAGCTATGCATTCCGTTAATTTGGTGAATTGGTAAGTTTCGTTAGGTTTTGAAGAAATATAAAGCTGAGTATCATCAGCATAACAGTGAAAGCTAATTCCATATTTCCTAATGATATCTCCTAATGGTAGCATGTACAGAGTGAACAGCAACGGTCCTAGTACTGAGCCTTGTGGTACGCCATACTGAACTTGTGATCGATAAGACATCTCTTCATTTACTGCTACAAACTGATAACGGTCAGATAATTATGATTTAAACCATGCTAGTGCAATTCCACTAATGCCAACATAGCTTTCTAGTCTATTTAAAAGAATGTTGTGGTCGATAGTATCAAATGCCGCACTAAGATCGAGTAACACTAATAGAGAGATACGACCACGATCGGATGATAAGAGCAAATCATTTGTGACTTTAATGAGAGCAGTCTCGGTACTATGGTACGGTCTAAATCCGGACTGAAAATCCTCGCAGATATTATTTCTTTCTAAAAAGGAACACAGTTGTGAGGATACTGCTTTTTCTAGTATCTTTGACAGAAAAGTCAGATTCGAGATTGGCCTGTAATTGACTAATTCTGTAGGATCAAGTTGTGGTTTTTTAACAAGCGGTTTAATCATAGCCAGCTTAAAGGTTTTTGGTACGTATCCTAGAGACAAAGACGAATTAATGATATTTAGAAGAGGATCTATGACCTCTGGAAGTATCTCTTTCAGTAGCTTAGTCGGTATAGGGTCTAACCTACAAGTTGTCGATTTAGATGAATTAACAAGTTTGCAAAATTCTTCCTCTCCTATAGCAACAAATGAATCAAAATGTTCCTCATGGAGACTACAATGCACTCCCTGATGCGCTACTGTAGTAGACGGTTGCATAGTTATAATTAGGGCTGTCGCGATAACCGCAATATTGTAGTACCGCGCTACTGACAGGTCAACCGCAGAGGAATGCAAGTAACCGCAGCAATCGCGAACCGCGTTTTCTTTTTTCATAAGGCCACCCTTCGTAGTTCGTACCATGTGTATTGAATGTTAAATAAGTTAATAATGATAACAAGACTGTTTATCATGGTGATTTGTACAGAGGATTCGTGGATTTGGACTTCAGCCTAAACAGACAGTGAATGAGATCGACTGAGCGCGTGCGACTACCTGCGTCTGTCTTTGAAGTCAAGTCATGTATATTCATGAAAAGGTTGCCGTTTCCAAGGAAAGCGAAATATTTGTCGTGGGCTATCATCCTTTTAACGTGTAAGGGTATTTACCATGAATGGCGTCAGCGCTGGTCAGCATTACACAGCGCGAGGAAGCCGTGGGGGGAAGCAGCGAGTCACGCATTGAATCAATACAGTCTCTATTAAGTGAAGCATTGCTTCAGCTTTGCCCAAAAGTGAAGCATTGCTGGCCAGCTGAGCCTTGAAAAGTGGAGCTCAAAGTTAAAAAATAATTAACACCTTGTTTCATTACATCTATCATTTAAGGAATCAGCTTTTTTGAACGTTTTCGTTGAATGAACGGTTTAATGACTCACTCAAAGACAGTCCGTTAACAACTGCGCGCTGAGTGACAGTCTTTCAATGCGCAGAGACGCTGTTTAGTTTCGGTTACATTGGTTACATTGTTTTTGTGTATGCTGACCACATCATAACACGTATTTATATAGCAACAAAAAAATATAAATAAATAAATAAATGGCGGTAAAACCGCATATCGCGCTATTGAGCCACTCAAAATTACCGCAAGGGAAATTCCTTCACCGCGACAGCCCTAGTTATAATTTTGTCCCTGATATTATAGATCTTATAAGTGAAGAAGTTCATAAAGTCATTACTGCTGTGTTTCTTGGAAACTTCTGGGCTTGAAGCTTTCTTTTTCGTTAGTTTAGCCACTTGTTCAAATAAATACCTAGGATTATGTTTATTTTCTTCTAATAGGGTCGAAAAATAAGCAGATCTAGCAGCTTTTAAAGCCTCTCTGTAAGCAATCGAGCTCTCCTTCCATGAAATCCGAAATACCTCTAGTTTTGTTTTCTTCCAGTTTCGCTCCATTTTTCTGGCTGCTCTCTTAAGGGCCCGGGTGTGCTCGTTGTACCACGGCGTTGGACTATTTTCTTTAATCTTCTTTAAGCGCAACGGAGCAACTGTGTCTAAAGTGCTGGAAAAGAGAGAGTTAAACGTTTCTGTTGCAATATCGAGTTCTTCTAAGCTATCTGGGATGCTGAGATGATGAAACTGATTAGGAAGATTATTGATAAAGCAATCTTTAGTGGCAGAAGTGATAGGTCTAACATATTTATAACATGGAGTCGGCTTTGCAGCCTTGGCTAAATGTAATTTACACGAGACTAGATAATGATCTGAGATGTCGTCGCTCTGCTGCAGAATTTCAACGGCATCAACATCTATTCCATGTGATAGTATTAGATCTAGCGTATGATTACGACAATGAGTAGGTCCTGACACGTGTTGTCTAACTCCAATTGAGTTTATAATGTCTTTAAATGCCAATCTCAATGTATCTTTTTCATTATCTACATGTATATTAAAATCACCAACAATTAGGACTTTATCTGCAGCCAATACTAATTCTGATAGAAAGTCAGCAAATTCTTTGATAAAATCTTTATGGTGCCCTGGTGGCCTGTATACAGTAGCCAGCAGAATTCTCAAACGTGATTTATTGTTTACACTATATATTTTTACATTAAGCACCAACACTTCAAAAGAAGTAGGCCTATATTTAAAACTAGATTTCTTAGTGGTTTTGAAAATATTACTATAAATTACAGCAACACCTCCCCCTTTGCCTTTCGGACGAGGCTCATGTTTATAACAGTAATCTTGCGGGGTGGACTCATTTAAAGTAATGTAATCGTTTGGTTTTAGCCAGGTTTCTGTCAAACACAGCACATCTAGGTTATAGTCTGTAATCTTATCATTAATTATGAGCGCTTTTGAATTAAGGGGTCGAATATTCAACAACCCAAGCTTTATCGTTTGCTCATCTGTATTATATCTGTTTTTTATTTGTTGAACATCAATTAAATTTTTAACCTTAGAAAGGTTTGGCATTTTTTTGGATTTCCAAAGTCGGGGAACAGACACAGTCTCTATATGATGATATCTAGGTGAAAGAGTCGCTATGTGATGGGATTTATCTGACCTTGGTGACGTGAGACAGCTGGCAGACGGTCGGTTTAGCCCGTTTGTCTGCTTCCTGACCTGAGCCCCAGATTGTCATGTTTTATCTCTAAGACTATGAGCCAAATTACTAGAGAGAAGAGCAGCACCATCCCAGGAGGGATGAATACCATCTCTTTTCAACAGGTCAGGTTTGCCCCAAAAACTTTTCCAATTGTCTATGAATTCTATGTTATTTTGCAGACACCACTTAGACAACCAGCCATTGAGTGAACACAATCTACTAACTATCTCATCACTCCTTCGAACAGGAAGAGGGCCAGAGCAAATTACAGTGCCTGACATCGTACTTGCGAGTTCAAACACCTCTTTAATATTAATTTTGGTGATCTCCGACTGGCGAAGTCGAACATCATTAGTGCCGACGTGAATAACAATCTTAGAGAATTTACGATTAGCATTAGCCAGCACTTTTAAATTTGCTTTGATGTCAGGCGCTCTGGCTCCCGGCAAACATGTGACTATGGTGGCTGGTGTCTCTATTTTCACGTTCCGTGTAATAGAATCGCCAATTACCAGGGCACAATCAACAGAATTCTCAGTGGATGTTTCACTGAGTGGGGCAAATCGATTTGTTATGGTAATCGGAACGTAAGAGTGGTTTTTTGATCCACGACTAGAGCGATCTCTGACAGTCACCCATCTGCCTGGCTGCACAGGCAATAATTCAGCCGGAACCGAATCATGTAAATGGTTCACTATGCTAGGCGCATCCAAAGTAGTATCTAAGGCTCGAGCACACTTACTATCCTCAATTAAAGTTTGGATGCGTGTCTCTAATTCTGAAATCTTCTCCGTCAGCCTGACTGTCTCCTTGCATTTATCACATATAAACCCTATGCCGACGGGGAAGGCTATAGTAAACATGTGGCATGAGATGCAGGTGACAATAACAGGACAAGACATTACTCACCGTGTTTGTTGAATGATTCTTACTCACCTGTGCTTTTTATGAACTCAGAGGCGCGGGCGCGCACGAGAAAAATAAATAAATAACTGAACGCACGGGCGGCGCGTTAACAGGCTAGCGAGATAACGTTACTAGCGTGTTGTGCTAACAATAACAGAAGCTAGCGATGTTTAGGTTAGTCTGAGATGTTAGGTAAACTGTAATTAGTAGTATAAACAAGTAAACAACTAGAAATTATCGTAAATTATGGTTCAAAACAGAAAGAAATACGAGGCTTAGACGGAGCTTACAGACTCGGAGCAAACACACTCACACACAGCAGGCAGCGAGGCAGCAGTTTACAATTAACTATGAACAAAGAAAAAAAATCATATAGAATTTCATAGTAAAATTTAAATAAATACATCAATGAGTTAAGCAAAAATGCATTTTTTATATTTGCAAATATCTTCAATAGTATTTAATGTCGATTTAATATTATTTATTGCATTTAGATTTATTCATTTAGTAGACACTTTTATCTAAAGCGGTTTACAGCCCTAAATGAGGAATAAACATAATAAAACTCAACATTTATAGTAAAAACTAGATTAGCACACAGAGGAGATGCAGAAAAGAAGAGAGTGAGAACTTTTACCCTAAAAAAGGAATTATATAGAAATTATTTAGGAAACTAACTAAACCAAAAAAAAAATCCAGTTCCATTTTCTTCTTAATTTACTAACTCTTTCAGAAAATATTGAAAGATTTGCCAAATGATATTCTATCGAAATATGTAATTCTGCAGCTAATAGAGGACAATAAAATACTAAATGATTATTTCGAAATTCCAAAAGAGAAATAAAAAGATGATCTAAAATGATAAATCTTGATACAGTGTGGCTACAAGTGTATCTTTTTTCTAAGTAGTAATGATTTCAATGTCCAGTTACAGGAAAACTAATTATTTAATATGTTTTTTTGTTTAAAAAAAAAAAAATTTCAACTTTACAAAAGCTTACAATGACATTTAACATCAAACATAAGACAAACCGATTTTGGGGAAAACATATAACAGATCTTACATTGTATAGAGTTGTAAAACATTAAATTCTTCAAACTATTTTTTTCAAAATATGAGATGTTTTTATGCACTTCTTATTTCTAGTGATTGAATTCAATGAGTCATGGAATATTTTAAGATCTTAATATGTTTATTTGAGTATTTCGAAATTCCAAACATCGTGACTTTATCACCCTGCGTCATCACGCCTGGTTGCTATTGGCCGGCTCATGTCACGTGATCAAAACAGTGTCATGGCGGCGTCCGCAGCGGTCCGGGCGGGCGTGAGTTTCACTCAGCGGTTCGTCCGAGTTTCTCCGGACTGCAGCATCTGCCCGCTTCACCGGTTAAAGGTGTGTACGGGAGCCGCTGTTGGACGAGCGGTCGACGGGTTTTCAGCTCCCAACAGGCGCCTTCAGACCAGCATCGGTGCGTCCTTCACACATACACACTTCAGCCGCTGATGGCGTATTCGTAGTTTGCGTAACTGTGTGTTTGTTTGTGTGCGTCAGGTGTGTGTCAGAGTGAAGACAGCAGCTCACCCGAGGAGGACAGACTCGAGGATGTGTGAGTTTACATACCCTGCTGTGTCGAGACTCTTACAAATGTGCTGCTGGACTGACTGTTCATTTGATCCTTTACTCTAGTGTTAATGTTGTGTATATCGACCGGTCTGGACAGAGGATTCCAGTCAAGGCGAAAGTTGGCGATAATGTTCTGTACCTGGCGCACAAGCATGGCATTGATCTCGAAGGTGACTTCAAATATCTTCACTCTGTCTTTGAGTTTCATATTCATAATATGCAAGAGCGTAGGTTTGATTTTGACATTGGTTTGCATTTGTGATAGACATTTGACTGCAGGTCATAAAGCCTTTATTTATAGTTGTTCTGTGCTGAAAATACCTGGCTGACCTTTTAAATTGCTATTATGCAATAATATCACAAAATACTGGATTCAGTTTTTTTGTTGTTAACTTGCAGGGTTCGTACAAGGTGCTTGAAATCCCTTGAAAACCCATATTCAATACATCCCGTATTTATAATAAGGTACTTGAAAAGTGCTTGAGTTATTGAAAGACAATTTATGTGAAATTAGTGTTTGATTTTAATGATAAAACCATTTTTCACACAAAATGAAAGCTGCAGCCCATATGATATAGTTATAGAGCCATTTGGCATGACTAATGAGTGTGATATTGCTCATAAATATCCAAGTATATGATACAGATTTCATTCTTCAGGTCAATCATATATTCATGGAGGAAGAAAGCGATATCTTTGTCATTGTCTCCTTTCAATTGTAACGGTTACCACAGTTGTTTTGCATGTGCTGTACTTTATTTGTACCATTTTGTTTTATTAGTTTATTTTTATTGATCTTTTTTAGAATTTGACATATAATGAAGATCTTGTTTTCCGGTGTGTGTTCTCAGGGGCCTGTGAAGCCTCTCTGGCCTGCTCGACGTGTCACGTCTACGTGAACAGAGAATTCTGCAATAAACTTCCAGATCCTGAAGAAAGGCAAGTAGGACACAACGCATAATGGTAGAGCTGCACGAGTAATCGTCAAAAGATCGCGATCTCTATTCAAACACCCATGCAATCTAGGGGTGTGTGATATATATCGTCTGCGATAATATCGTAATTGTTGTTTTAACGATGTGCGATTTGACATTATGAGTATAGCCTAGTCCTCACACACACCCAGAGAGTGCATGCATGTAGTCTTGTAGATTAGACTAGTGCGGGTGTGCATTTAACGCGCACGCTTTCACTGCATGATTTAGTCTTTATTATCATTTAGTAATAAATATCACAAGAGTGCAGTTTTTCTTCAAATATCAGCATGATAACAAATGTGATATTGATTTCATACAAGTTTAATAAACAAGAACTTACATTTTAGGCACAATATTGCCTGTTTTTGCTCTGTTTCGCCAATGAAAATAGTTCAAAAAGCCATGAATGAATCAGTTGAATGAATGATTCAATGACTCAAATGCTTCGTTCCTGAATGAATCGGTTGAATCTCAAGGATTTGCTCATTGACAGTGACTTGCTGCCCCCTACTGGCGGTTTCAATTTCACATTTAAAGTATCTTTTCTTGTTTTAAATCATTTTAAATGTCAATATTCAATATTGCAAAGATGACTTTTTTTTATACTGATTTCGTTTGATTGGTAACAGCCCTATTGTGTCTTATTTTTATAATTGAATTTGATTAAATTTATGAAATTGACAAAAGATGATGCATGCATATAATTAGGTTTAAAAAATGGCTTTATAAAGGTAAAAATCAATTGAAACATATTGGAAAAAATAATAATAGGAGTCGGTTGTCCACGACAGTCCTAAACCTGCCAAAGTACCAACACAATAAACACACTCAGCAAAATATCGTCTAATAATCGTTATCGAGAAAATCACAGAAAATATTGAGATATAATTTTTTGTCAATATCGCACACCCCTAATGCAATCTTCTACATGACAATTATTCGGTTAAGTGTATACAATAATTCAAATTATCACAGAAATACTGGGATTATAAATTCATAGTCCGGATATAAACATTGATGTCTACTGTAGTGATCAAAATTGAGAATCACATTTTGAAAGTTTCCAATAAAGACGTTGTTACACCAGTATATGGCGACAAGTGACTGTTAAAAAGTGTATTTGTCGAGTGAGTCATTGAATCAATCATTCAAGAGATTCGTTCAAAAACGCTGATTCATCCAGTGATAAAACAAGTGAAAGGTGTGTTCGACTTGAAGCGGCGTTGCGCAGATCGATCGGTTTATGACGTACGGAGCCGTTTGCTCTTTACTTTAATATCATACACCGATTTCTTCAAGTCGAACACAACTGAAGTCTTTGAGTCAGTCATTGCATCATTCATTCAAGAGATTCGTTCAAAAAACTATGATGAAACAAGTGAAGTCATTGAATCATTTATTCAAGGCTGCGTTTAACTCCACTTTTAGACATGCACTCGCAAAATTTCCTAAGCACTTTCCTTCGGGGGAATGGTGCTATTTTAAAAGTGTGTTCAACTTCGTCAAGCGGACGAGGGAAGATTATCTGGACTGACCCTCGAACCCTCGATATTGACAAAGGGAGCAAGTCTACTCATATGTACACTTCAGGCAGATCCATAGACCACAATGCAACACGATTGTGACGTCACAGCAAATTAAAACTTTGACATTTGAGTTACTTTGACATTTAACCACATAATACTTGTAGCTACCTTAAGCTGGCTGTTTTACACAGTTATTGTGTTATTGTTAACATTGCAAGCCTTACGTGCAACAAAACTAATGACGTACATCTGAGTGAACGAGATGCTGGGAAGTAAGCGAGGGCAGGGCATACAAAATTGGACTTAAACGCAGTCAACAAGATTAGTTCAAAATGGCAGATTTATCCAGTAATGAAAGAAATGAAGTAAATTTTTTCATCTCTTTTATGAGTAAGAAATTCATTCATTCATTCATTCATTCATTCAAGAGATTCGTACAAAAACACTGATTCATTTTAGTAATAAAACAAGTGAAGTCCTTATGAGTGAATCACTTATTCAAACCAATTTTCAATACAAAGTAAAAATTTCTAATTAATTAGACATTTTTAAATAAGCCCCTTTCACACAGCGCGTTGATCTCGGGAAATTGCCAGAACACCTTCTGTGTAAACGCAAACACGACCCGGGATTGATGCCGGGTTGGGGATCTAGTAACATTGCCGTGTTCAGTCCCGGAACGCACGCTGTGTGAACAAAAGCCGTAATCCGTATCGTAATGATGGCGCCGAAGCCGGGATCGTCCGCCAGCGTGAAACGGTGCGTAATGCGCTAGTTTATGATCGAATCGGAGAAAGAAATGCACAAGCGTGGTTTCTCGAGAGAGAAATCGCAGCTCATAAGCAAACTATAGACGCTGCTGAGACATTACATCTCACATCGATGTCACGTGTCTTTACGGGATTTTTACGGGTTGTGTGTGAACGCACTCTCTGATTCCGGAAAATCACTGGCAGTGTGAATGAACCAAAGTCAAACGAACCCGGGTCAAATCCCGGGTCACTTTATCCGTGTATTTTCGGGAATCTCTGTGTGAAAGGGGCTTCTGACTGCAGCAATCAACATCTTGCAAGAACCTTCATCGGATGCCCATTTTCCACAAGTTGGTGTGATTCTTCAGGGTCTTCATGTAAAGTTTGTAACACACTTTGGTTAAAATTCCTCTATGGTTGCGTAAAACACACCCTTTTACCTCCTCAAAAACAGCTCTGTTCACATGTCTCTTTAAATGATAATGAGCAACTGCCCCCCCTCTTCCATGGGGGGTGTCGAATGGGTGAGGGTGGAAATATGCTAATACGGGAAATATGCTAATACGGGAAATATGCTAATACGGGAAATATGCTAATACGGGACAGTCCATCAGCGGTTGTGGGCGGGGCATGATCAATATGACATCATATTGCTCAGAAATCCAAACGGCTTGATTATTGAGTGTTTAGACTTTTTGAGGATTAAAAAAAAGGAGTGAATGGATTTTTTTCCTTGTATGGTGGTTGTGTCCACACACTGCAAAGACACATTTATATGCAAACACCATATAAAAGTGAATTTTGCATCCGATGACCCCTTTAATAAATTACATGTTATTTAGTTTATATTTCTGTTCAGAATCGTGTTAGAATCATGATCTCTATTTTAAACAAAAATCATGATTCTCAATTTATCCAGAATCGTTACATAATGGTTTTCATCATCACTCATGTAATGAGCGTCTTTGTGTGTGCGTGCGTGTGTGTGTGCGTGTGTGTGCGTGCGTGTGTGTGTGCGTGCGTGTGTGCGTGCGTGTGTGTGTGTGTGCGTGTGTGTGTGCGTGTGTGTGTGTGCGTGTGTGTGTGTGTGCGTGCGTGTGTGCATGTGTGTGTGTGTCTGTGTCTGTGTGTGCGTGCGTGTCTGTGTGTGCGTGTGTGTGTGTGTGCGTGTGTGTGTGCGTGCGTGTGTCTGTGTGTGCGTGTGTGTGTCTGTGTCTGTGTGTGTCTGTGTGTGCGTGTGTGTGCGTGTGTGTGTGCGTGTGTGTGTGCGTGTGTGCGTGCGTGCGTGCGTGTGTGTGTGTGTGTGTGTGTGTGTCTGCGTGCGTGCGTGCGTGCGTGCGTGCGTGTCTGTGTGTGCGTGTGTGTGTGTCTGCGTGCGTGCGTGCGTGCGTGCGTGCGTGTCTGTGTGTGCGTGTGTGTGTGTGTGTCCGCAGGGAGGACGATATGTTGGACATGGCTCCGCTGCTGCAGGAGAACTCTCGTCTCGGCTGCCAGATCATCCTCACGCCGGAGCTGGACGGCATCGAGCTCACGCTGCCCAAGGTCACCAGGAACTTCTACGTGGACGGTCACGTGCCCAAACCTCACTGAGCGCCGGGTCACGAAGGAGAGGTCGAGCGACGCCAGGGGTACAGATCGCAAAGCACTGTGGGATACTGACACTAAACACGAGCAGGTTATAGTCGTGTAAGCGTGTTCGCTGCGTGACGGCCGGTGTGGGGAATCTCTCCAGATCTCTGGAGCTCCCGCTGGAACTGGGATTTCCACAAGGACTGCGCAGTGTTTGTTCATTATTCTTCGTATAACCAGTCTGATTTACAGAACATTTATAGAGGTATATTTCTGGCTTAAATGCACTGAACACAGCAAAATCCAAGACCTGTTTCTCTCTTTTATTTCTTTTGTATGAATAAAATTAGCCTATTTTAAGACCATTACGTTTTTTTGGCATTGTGACCGTTTTTATGATAATTATGCTCCCGTGACTGTAACATTTTTCTTGATGGCTTACTGTACTGCAGGAAAATGAGTTTTTCCAAATTTTATTGATATACACTACCGTTCACAAGTTTGGAGTCTTGAAGATTTTTAATCTTCTGCTCATCAAGGTTGCATTTATTTGATCAAAAATACAGTAAATATTGTGAAATATTACTACAATGTAAAACAGCTGACGTGAATATATAGGAAAGTGTAATTTATTCCTCTGATCAAAGCTTTTCATTACTCCAGTCTTCAGTGTCACATGATTCTTCAGAAATCATTCTAATGCGATGATTTGATGATCAAGAAACATTTATGATTATTATCAGTGTTGAAAACTGTTGTGCTGCTTCAGATTTGTATGGAAACTGATATATTTTATTTTTCAGGATTCTTTGAACAGCATTTATTTGGAATAGAAACCTTTTGTAACATTATAAATGTCTTTACTGTCAATTATGATAAAAATAATGCATCTTTGATTAATACAATATTAATTTGCCAAAGTTTTGGACAGTAGTATACACTGTTTAAACGATTTGGGGTCTATTTAACAACGATTCCTGAAAGAATTGTTTACATGGTTAAAATGGTTTACACAAAATTAAGTTATTATCATCATATTATACTGATTTCTGAAGGATCATGTGACACTGAAGACTGGAGTAATTGAGTAAATTCAGCTTTGATCACAGGAATAAATTACATTTTACTTTATATTCACAACAGCTGTTTTAAATTGTAATAATATTTCACATTTTTTACTGTATTTTTGATTAAATACATGCAGCCTTGTTGAAAAGAAGAGACTTCTTACAAAAACAACACATTTTGCAGACTCCAAACTTTTGATGGTAGTGTAAGTAAAAAAGGCAATTAAAGTAATTAAAGGCAGTGCAATGATGTATAAATACATAAAAACAGGCTTTATTTTATTCATGCAAAATATAACTTCTTTTT
This sequence comes from Gila robusta, assembly GCA_030770095.1. Taxonomy (NCBI): domain Eukaryota; kingdom Metazoa; phylum Chordata; class Actinopteri; order Cypriniformes; family Leuciscidae; genus Gila; species Gila robusta. Next base: position 160,639 of record JAVALU010002467.1, read on the forward strand.
TTCAGGGTGAAGTATGACATGTTTCATGATGTTCACCACAGAATACAGAAGCATTCCACATTACAAATGAATTCTGGTTTTCATAAATATGAACATGTTCCGACTCTTTCTGTGTGCGACTGTAGAGAATAACCCATGAGAGTTATTGACTGCAGAAACAGCACTTCTCCTCGTTTGCTCCGGTGTTTGATGATCAGTTCATAAACAGTTTTTCAGTAGATGCTTTTCTGTTCATTATTAATAAACCCTGAACACACAAACCTGTCAAACGTCACATACATTTCTCCTGTCTCCGCTCAGGTCATTGTGCGCACAGATTAAATTATTTATCAGACTTAAGAAACCACAAATCTGTTAAAGCTTTGTACAATAATGAAAATCATGCTTGATTTTTGATGTATGAAATAAACAGTAATGTGTCATATTACATGTGTTTGAGTCTGAAGATCCACTTCACACAATGTTCTTTAGTGAAAACTCACTTTAAAATAAATGTTACATAAAAAGTAATTAAAACACTTGAATCTAATTTAAGTCTCATTTCTTAACATGTATTTTTTGTGATATTGTTTATATTTGTTAATGTTAGTAAAACTTTTGTTTGTTCATGTTAGTTCACAACTAATGTTAACAAATACAACTTTGGATTTGTAAAGGTTGAAATTAACATTGAGTAAGATTAATAAATGCTGTGGCAATGTTAATTTTTAGTTCATGTTTGCAAATAAGGGCAGGTGAGATCCGGAACACCTGCTCATCATCACGTCACGTGACAGTCCGAATTACATGTGAAATGATTCCGTTCCTCACCGTTCTGCTATGAGTCACAGCGGCTTGTTCTCATGTGGTGAGTTTATTTACAAACACACACACACACACACACACACACATCACCTGAACATCTTCCGTTGATGAATCAGGTTAAACTGCTGAGGAACGTGAGCGCGCGCCGTGCGCGGGAGTTTTACTGTTACTTTGTGGCGACTCCTGAGAGAAAACTCTCTGATCTGTTACATTGTAAGTAATGACGTTTTTGACCAATTTTAATCTGTGACTGAAATATTCGAGTGCAGAACTAAATTGTGAGGGAATTTATCTTCAGTTTCCAATATATTTTATTTTTGGCAGTTTTGCATCAGTTCAAATGTAAATGTGATTGATTAAACCCCGTATTCAAGAGTGCCATTACAGTCAGTCTATAAAAGATATTTGATATCATATCTATTATATAACCCAACTTATGGATAATTCTGTATGACAGTCTTTTCTGTGTTTTTACGATGGTGGGATGCGTCTTTAGTTTTCTCCATAATCTTTACTGTAGTGAACAGATGAGTAACTCTCTCAAAATACATCACTTTTTGACGTTGAGATGACTGGGAAAAAGTCTCAATCAAAGGTTTTTTTTTTTTTTAAAGAAAGTCATACTTTTATTCAGCAAGGATGCATTAAACTGACCATAAGTGACAGTTAAGACATTTATAATGTTACAAAAGATTATATTTCAAACAAATGCTTGTCGTTTGAACTTTCTATTCATAAAGCAATCCTGAAAATTAAATGTATCACAGTTTTGTGATAAAACAGTTGTAAAACAGCTAAACTGTTTTCAACATTGATAATAATCAGAAATGTTCCTTGAGCATCAAATCATGATTTCTGAAGGATCATGTGACACTGAAGACTGGAGTAATGATGCTGAAAATTCAGTTTTGATCACAGGAATAAATTACATTTTACTATATTTTCACATAGAAAACAGCTGTTTTAAATTGTAATAATATTTAACAACATTACTGTATTTTTATTTAAATAAATACAGCTTTGGTGAGCAGAGGAGACTTGTGATTTGTGTTTAAAGGGATATTGCAACCAAAAATTAAAAGTTCTTGTCTTCATTCAGTCATCATTTACTCTCCCTCAAGTTGTACCAAACCTGTATGAATTGTTTCTTCTGCTGAACACAAAAGAAGATATTTTGAAGATGGACCCCATTAACTTCCATAGTATGGAAGACAAAAAAATTACTATGGAAGTCAATGGGGTCCATCAACTGTTTGGTTACCGACATTCTTTTGTGTTCGGATGATGAAAGGGCCCAAAAAAGAAAGTCATACAGGTTTGAAACAACTTGGGGGCAATTAAATGACAGAATTTTAATTTTTGGGTGAAAATCCATATTTGAAAATCTTCAGAAAGGCTTGTCTCAGTTTTTGTCCCTCTGTTTCCCAGCAAGCCGATGAGGGAACATGATTGCTCATGCACGTTCTCCTCGTGACCCTGCAGAAGATGCTCGGGTCACGCAGTCCACGATCCTCCTCCTGCTCCAGGAGGCCACGAATCTCGATCCGCCTGTGGATGACGGGATCTCCAGCTCGGGAGGGAATCCAGACGGCAGCTCCGGCCCTAAAGACCCTGGTGAAAAAAAATATTTACACGACAACTGTGTTTTGGGGGCCTGAAAACGATACCGTTATTGTCTCTGTGTAAACTACAAAAACACTAATTTGTGTTTTTTTAATGCATTGTTGTCATGTAAACGTACTTTTGGTGTGGGTCGGGAAACACTGTGTTAGACGAACGACTAACTAAAACGTCAGAAATAAAACGTTCCATGAACGATGTATAAATAATGTTTTTGTTTTTCTGAGAACATTATTATTAAAGACCAGATACCTTTAAACGCACGTTCTATTAACTTTACTGGAAGAATGTTTGCGTATAACATTAACATTTTTATACATTTTATTTAAAATCTTTTTATAAAAACATATATATAAACGCATTTTTGTTAGCTGAGGACTTAAAGCAATAATTCGTTAAATAATGAACATTCTGTCAGCATTAACTGAACTTTTCCTGGTGAAAAAAAATATATGCTTAGTATACTTGCAGCCAGACTAATTCAGTATACTTCAGGTATAAAGTATATGCCTGTAGGGAGTAATTACATGCTTGATTAGTGATATTAAAGTTTACTTTATTTGTGTCACAAGTACATTACAAATTAATTACGAGTGTAGCAATATACCATAAGTGTATTATATTTGAGTAAAAGTATAAGCTCAGTAATACCTTTGGCTTATTGAATTGAATATTGAATCCAGACGGCAGCTCCGGCCCTAAAGACCCTGGAGAAAAAAAATATTTACACGACAACCGTGTTTTGGGGGCCTGAAAATGCAAACTTTTGAAAATGGGTTTCAAAGTGCAAGTTTTTTAACACTAGAACTCCCGGAATTCTATAACTACTAGAACGACCACAGCGGTCATTCTGACCGTTCATACTTTGACGGTCATATGGCCGTACTGAACATAATTTTCGTCATATCTACATTTGAACCTTTCTCTTTAAGTTTTCCAATGATGCTTTTAATTCCTGTCGTCATGTTATAACGTCATTGCCCTTAAAACAACCACAAAAGAAAGATTGCCCCGACAGGTCTAAGGAAATGTAAGGAAAATTTTGCGTCAAAAATATATTTTTCACCACACTCACCACGTGAATAAACATGCAAAAAAGTTAGGAAACGTCAAAGCTTCATACCGTTTAGTACAGCCCTGTTTGTAAATAAGTTCAATAATCAATTCAAAATCTAAAAATAAATGGATATACAATGTTACGATAAGTAATAATAAAGGGCTAATTTGAACGGCCTAAAAAAAACCCGCATCATTCACTAACGCGTACGCAGTCCACACAAACACCGCATTTCGTGTGCAGCTCCCACACACTACTTTGTGACATTTGGCACATGTCTCCTTGGTTTTATTTTTTTCGCAGTTCCTCCTTACTTGGCACTGCCTCGTTCTCTCCATCAGCTGCTGCTCCTGCCCGGGTCCTGGCTATCGCACCACCAGTTGTGTGGCTTTTGATTTCATGTTGTCGGAGCGAAGTTCGCTTGCCAGTCGCGGGATGAAGTCCCTCTGAGAAACTTGCTCATTTGTGCACTTCTTGAACAATATGTGCGCGTTGATGGAGGGAAATGTAACGGACTTATGATATCTATAATGCGTGCGGTCAAAATGACCGCCATGGCCATTCTAGGTAGAAATAGTCAGAACTGTTTTGTGATTTTAATAAAATAACAGTGTCAGAATAAAATATACACATATTTAGGAAAAGTCAGAGTCCTACAGCCACATTGATTTTATTTTAACAAAGTTATTACACTGTCAAATTTAAAAACGGTCAAAACGACCGCCTTGGTAGTTCTAGTGTTAAAACAATACCGTTATTTTCTCTGTGTAAACTAGAAAAACACAAATTAGTGTTTTTTTTTTAATGCATTGTTGTCATGTAAACGTACTTTTGATGTGGGTCGGGAAACACTGTGTTAGACGAACGACTAACTAAAACGTCAGAAATAAAACGTTCCATGAACGATGTAAACACTAACTAAAACGTCAGAACTAAAACGTTCCATGAACGATGTATAAATTTGGTTTTTACTAACGTTCTGAGAACATTATTAAAGACTAGATAACTGAACACACGTTTTATTAACATTACTGGAAGAATGTCTGCTTGTATAACATTGAAATAACTTTCTGAGAACGTTAGCTGGTTACAGTCACTCATCTCTGTGAAGAAACATCAGTTTTAAGTGTTTAAATTATGTTATAACCATCATTATTATGTACATACAGCCAGTTGTTATCTCAGAATAAACCCCCTTCAGGCTGATGGAAGAGCTGATCCCGATCACCCGTCGGGGTTTATTTTGAGATGATGCATTATCCCTTAATTAACTAATGGACCTTATTGTAAAGTGTTACCCTTTTTTTCCACTAGGGGACTCAGAGTTCATGGGCTCTTTCTCTATAATGCGAGAGTCTGACCGCAGCAGCGCATGGGAAGTGATGCGTCTGATCAACCAGCAGTGCGAGCGGCTCCTGCAGTCCGAAGGTCCTGTTGATCTCGACCCGTCAGACACCGTAATAATGTCCAAACCTCCCGAGTGTCCCGCTGTTTCTTCCGGCAGCGTCCCGTCCAATGCATGTTTCTCAGTCTACAGCTCAGAGCCTGCGACGGATGTGGAGGAAACTAAAGGAAGCGATGATCTCGCTGAGCTGATAAAGACCAGCATGAGTGACGTCAGTGAAAAGTGTTTGACGGGAAACATGCATGTCGAGTCCAGAGACGAGGGCTTTTCGGATCCAGGCGAATCTGTTGTCAGGTTCACAGGAAGTGATTCTCCTCTTGACTTCACTTCCTGTTTAGTGTCTGATCGAGATGCTGAAAGTGCATGGCTCGCTCTGAACGCCTCTGAACATGCATCTTCATTTGACCTCAACAATAATCTCCATGGTCCGAATAAAGAGATCCAGGATACGCAGGAGGTTCTGCCGGCCTCATGGGACGCTCACAGACGCACCCGGAGGAAACAGCCTCGACCCGCCCGGAGCCCCGACCCGCAGGACCCGGATGTGCAGGGCGTCACGTTCAGCATGTGTCCCGAACTGGACATCGACACGGATCAGAGCAGACTGATCATCACCTCCAATTACAGGTGAGATGCACGATTCTGGATACATTGAGAATCACAATTTTTTTGTTTAAAATCGAGATCACGATTCACCCATGATTCTGAATGGACAATTAAACAAAATAAGATTTAATTTCCTAGAGGTTCTTACAAAGTGTTAATTCCCCTTTTCCGGGTGTTTGATTGACAGGCGATCTGACCAATCATAACGCCGAATCAACCATTTTGTCTGACAAACAAACCAGACGAGAGTTAGTAGATTAACATGGGTGAATGATTCAATGACTCGCGCATAAAGATGCACCTGTTTTATTACTGATTGAATCAGTGTTCTTGTATGAATGATTCAAAGACAAATACTTTTTTTTTTTTTTAAGTCACTTGTCGCCTCCTACTGGTGTAACGATGTTGTTGATACAATCTTACAATCTTTATTTGAAGCATCAATTTACTTTCAAAAGGTGATTTGCTCTATTTTGATTACTACTATAGACATCAGTGTTTATATCCGAACAATAAACTTTTATCCCAGTTATTCTGTAATAATTTGATTTATTGTAAGACAAATAATGATACTGTGTAATGAACTGCTCTCTCTGGGTGACGACACAGATTTGAATGTTCGCTGTGATCGTACTTGTCAAAGATTTTGTAGACATTGCCGAATCGCTGTCATTTAGGAATTAGATCAACGTGTGGGTGTTTGAATCGAAATCACAATCTTTTAAGGATTAATCGTGCAGCTCTTGAATGAAAAGAGTATTTCTGTACGATGAGCCTGATGTTGTGTTGTCCTCTGCCCAGCGAGGAGATCAGACGCTGGAGACGAAGCCGGAGCAGCCGCTGCCGATCTCTACAAACCTGCCAGAGGAGCAGCTCAGAAGAGGAGAGCGACTCCTGCCAGTCCAGTCAGTGCCACACACACACACACACACACACACACACACACACACACACACACACTCTCATCAGTCAGTGCCACACACACACACACACTCGTCAGTCAGTACCAGACACATCCACCAGTGGGCGTCACTCACAGGCTCTCATCATAGACAGTAAAAGAAATGGACACAGCAACCGCCTTGATTTCAACGGAGAAACGTTCGGAGATAACTCTATCTATGGGCTTCTCCCTTGACTTTATGCCTCTATGTCCTCCCGATTGCCTCATAGACAGTAAAAGATTGCCTGCGAGCTTCTCCTCCTGTCTATACGGTAATTTCTCTACTGTGCGACAGAGAGTCGCGTGGTTATGACGCAATCGTTAGCCTATTTTTACAAAAACGGCTTCTACGGGGCCTTAACGTAAGATACAAAGTAATGGAGCCTTTTATACATTTTCGTGTTTCTTTAGAAATAAATAATGGACAAACACATTCTCTCACTCTCATACGTGCTCTCACTCTCACACACACTCTCTTTCTCTCTCTCACACACACACACACACACACACACACTCACACACACTCACTCACACACACACTCATCAGTCAGTACCAGACACATCCACCAGAGGGCGTGCGTCACACACACACACACTCGTTAGTGCCACTCACTCGCTCATCACTAGCTCTAGTACTCATACTGATCAAACTTGTTGCAAGATGTCAAGTCACATTTATACAGCGCTTTTTACAATACAGAGTGTTTCAAAGCAGCTTTACAGAGATAACAGGAAAATAATGCAACAAAGCTTGTTTCCAGAAGAAAATAGTGTCACAGTCCAGTTTAAGTAAGTTCAGTGATAGTTCATTTTTGTGGTAAAAAAAGTTATTAATTTAGTTAATTTATATTTATATATATATATATATAGCCGCTCTGGAGAAAACCGTGATGTCATCGTCCAGTTCAGTTCTCATATAATGGTGTCAATGCAGGAGATTAATAATATTGTTGAATATGTCCCCAACTAAGCAAGCCAAAAGTGACAAAGGTCAGAAGTGTTAAAGTTGTGTGTTTGAGCTCCAGACATGAATGATTCCTCAAAGCACGTGTGTTGATGAGGAGAGATGAACCGCTTTAACCTGCTGGATCAAGGATTCACAAAGTCTGTTGTCAGCCGAACCCCTTAAACATAAAATATTTACTTGAAGCCCCCGTGTGATTTTATTTTTATGTTAATATTTTAATAGTTTAACAACACATTCACATGCTCACAGTTCTGTAATGTAGGTTAATGGTCACATGACATGCAGGTAAAGCTATTTTTATTTCAAAATATTTATATATGGGCTGCACAAGAAATTATATTGCAATTATTTGTCATAAATGGTGATTTTAACAGTGATGCGCTGAAACCAACCAGACCTTTAACAGGGTCTTTATTATTAATATTATTATTATTAGACTATTATTATTAGTTTGGCAACACTTTACATCTAAGTTATTATTTGTTTACATTAATGCAATAATTTAAGATAACAATGAGCAATGTATTCTTACAGCATTTGTTAAACTTAATGTTAGTTAATACAAATGTTCATAGTTGGTTCACAGTGTTCACAGATACAACTTTTGACATTAAATGTTGAGATTAACATTAAGATTAATAAATGCTGTAGAAGTTCATGTTAAATAATGTAGTTGACAAATTCTTGTAAAGTGTTACTATTAGTTTTAACTCTAATTATAAAAATGACGCATATTACAGTTGTATTGTAAAATAAATGAATATATTTGATAATTATAAAAATTTGTAATGCGTAACACGCTCATTGTTAATATTAGTTAATGCAACAATCAACGTTAACTAATGAGACCTTAGTTAACGTTGATTGTTGCATTAACTAATATTAACAATGAGCATGTGACTCTTCATTGCTATTAAACAGAGCGTTGGCGCTTGCAACACCAAGGCCATGGGTTCGATTCCCAGGGAAAGCAAGAACTGATAAGAATGTAAATGTGTACCTTGAAGTGCAATGTAAGTCTGCCAAAATGTATATCCAGTTATAAGTGTGTATTCAGAGGGTCGTTCAGGGTCTGTTTGGGCGTTTGTAGAGTCACACTGAGTGTTAGTGTTGTGGTGTTGATGAAAGTGAGGAGTGAAAATATAAGGTGTGTTTGTTCCCCAGGGAGTAAGATGTGTGCGTCGTGCTGTACGAGGAAGACTCCTCTCTGGAGAGATGCTGAAGACGGGACGCCCCTCTGTAACGCCTGTGGGATCAGGTGAGGATTCATGTTCCTAGTTTTAAAGGGATAGTTCAACCAAAAATGTAAATTCTGTCAGTAATTACTCTCCCTCATGTTGTTCAACCCCGTAAGACCTTCGTTCATCTTCAGAACGCAAATTAAGATATTTATGATTAAATCTGAGAGCTGGATCACTCCTCCATAGGCTTCTTCAGGGATTGAACTTGCCGGCCTCGAAAAGTTATTAAAGACATCGTTAAAATAGTCCAAGTGACTACAGTGGCTCAATCTTAAGTTTATCAAGCGACGAGAATACTTTTTGTGCGCAAAAACAAACAAAAATAACGACTTTATTTCAACTATTCATTTCCTTCTCTGTGGGCCTCGAGTGAGTTCACTAGTGCTCAAACTCAGTGCTTTCAGAGAGTCGCGTTTACTACTGATCACAGAGCCGAACATCACTGACAAGCTGCGCATAACAAATAATCGCGATAAGCCAAATCGGTTTAAGTGCGATTTCATGTAAATTGTGATTAATCGTGCAGCCCTAGTTCACACCAAAAACAATAACTATATTAGCCTCCACACCGACGCACGTTATCGCTCTATTCAGGGATGCACCGATATGCACATTTTGGTCGATAACCGATAATTATTTATATTTAAAAGTCGATATATCGGCTGATAAATCTAAATCCAAATTTTTATATAGTTTTGAGAGCCTGATTACAAAAACAAAAGTCTCACCATTAAAATCCATGTCCCAAACACACAATTATCATGTTTAAATTATAATTTTATTGACAGATTTTGTGCTGTGCATTAACTGTATTTTCCTTTTTTGAAGTGATTGCAATCATATTTCAAGCAATTCATGGTGAGAAAATAATCCATTGTTTATTGGCTTTAATATATCAGCCAAATGTACTTATTGGGCCGATAACGATAATAGTAAAAATTAACATATCGATTTATAACATATCAACGATTATAACGATTAACATATCAATTAACGATACCGATATGGTGGCCGATATATCGTGCATCTCTAGTTCTGTTTATTATAAGCGCTCAGAATTTTTTTCCCTGTCACTTTAAATCAGTGTTTCTCAACCTCTCCTGCAGGGACCCCCTGACAGGACATGTTTTTGTTTTAACCCTGAAATGGCACACCTGATTCAATTAGTCAGCTACACATTAAGCCTTTGAGCCTTTAATTAATTGAATCAGGTGTGCCATTTCAGGGTTAAAACAAAAACATGTCCTGTCAGGGGGTCCCTGCAGGAGAGGTTGAGAAACACTGATTTAAATGCTGACGCTTCTAAAGCAGGATGGATTCTAATTGGCTGTCAATGTTTTTATTGTTCATCAGCTGAAAATTTTTTTTCTGAAAGAGTTTACAACGATATCGTTTATCTGTGCCGTTATCTTTATAGTTGTGGTGAGAACTCTGATATTCTTCTATATTTCGAACGATTTTAGAACCATATTGTTATAGTTATCCTCCTTGGGTCTTTAATGATTCATTCTAAAGAAATAAATGTTTGTCTACATAATCTTTGATCGAGAGATGCAATAACTCACCCACATCTGAAACAACTTTCCTTAAAGGGATAGTTCAACCAAAAATGTAAATTCTGTCAGTAATTACTCTCCCTCATGTTGTTCAACCCCGTAAGACCTTCGTTCATCTTCGGAACACAAATTAAGATATTTTTGATTAAATCTGAGAGCTGGATCACTCCTCCATAGGCTTCTAAGGGATTGAAACTTGTTCCCCGAAAAGTTATTACAGACATCGTTAAAATAGTCCAAGTGACTACAGTGGCTCAATCTTAAGTTTATCAAGCGACAAGAATACTATTTGTGCGCAAAAATAATGATTTTATTTCAACTATTCATTTCCTTCTCTGTGGGCCTCGAGTCAGTTAGCGTAGTGTGATAGCGTAGAGCTACGTCACACGCAGGCTCGCTATTGGCCGACGCTGGTCATGTGTGTGATGCGTGTGACGTACAACACAGAAGCGCTGCGCTGTTACACTAGTGAACTCACTCGAGGCCCACAGAGAAGGAAATCAATAGTTGAAATAAAGTCGTTATTTTTGTTTGTTTTTGCGCACAAAAAGTATTCTCGTCGCTTGATAAACTTAAGATTGAGCCACTGTAGTCACTTGGACTATTTTAACGATGTCTTTAATAACTTTTCAGGGCCGGCAAGTTTCAATCCCTTAGAAGCCTATGGAGGAGTGATCCAGCTCTCAGATTTAATCACAAATATCTTAATTTGTGTTCCGAAGATGAACGAAGGTCTTACGGGGTTGAACAACATGAGGGAGAGTAATTACTGACAGAGTTTTCATTTATTTTGCATGTCAAAAGTTGGTTACACTTTATTTTAAGATGGCCTTGTTACATCATACCATAGTAATAACAGTAAATTATGCATAATTACAAGAAACTAACCCTCTACCAAACCCCAACCCTATAGTAAGTACATGTTGTTAATCAGTGTTGCTCAGTACTTAAATATATAATTGCACTGTAACAGTGACACCCAAATAAATTGTAACCGTTCTGAATAATGTTAATTAAGTGCATGTACTTACTATAGGGTTAGGGTTTGGATTATACATACTCTAGTGATAACTATAAATTAAGTGTGTTTAACAGCAGGGACACTGTAAAATAAAGCATTAAATAAATGTCTGATGAGATTGACCTGTCCTACACTGTTCATGTTTACTAGTTTGAGGTTTATGCAAATCACTTTTTTTTTTTTTGGAGGGGGAAATGAGGTTACACTTTATTTTAAGGTGTCATTGTTACAGTGTAATTTTATATGTAAGTATAAGTTTGGTTGAGGTTTAGTTGCATGTAATTATGCATAATTTACTGTTATTACTATGGTAAGTGCATGCAACATATGTAACAAGAACACTGTAAAATAAAGTGTTACTGGAAATGATTAGTAAATATTCTTCTAAATAAGGGCTGATTTGATTCTCACTCTTTTGGTTTTTGCAGGTACAAGAAATATCGCGTGCGATGTCAGCAGTGCTGGAACATCCCGAAGAAAGAAGCCAACACCAACTCTCAGTGTCAGAAGTGTGGAGACGTCCTGAAGATGAAGTGGTAGGACTGTCATTACCGTAATCTTCACCTCTGCTGAAGCTCTCAGATCTGAGCTTTTCTGAGAGATGCACGTGTGACGCTTCATCTGACGCACGAGAGTGTGTGTGTGTGTGTGTGTGTGTAGATGTGATTCAAGCTGAATCATTCTCAGGGTCTGTTATTGTGAACGGACTGATTTGCTGTAGACATTTCTCCTTGAGCTCTTCAGTTTCGTTCTGTACATGACCATTGATTGTTCACTTATTTAATTTACCCATTTTTTTTGTTTGTGAATTCATATTTATTAATGAATTATTTATTGATTAATGTATTTTCTTTGGTCACGGTCATCTCTCTGATTTATTTTTCCACTAGCTGACTATCACATGTGTTTGTGTTCAGAGGTTGTTCTGTGCAGGAATAAAATATATTAAATTGTATTTATTATAGTGCTCTATTGTCAGTATTTTCTTAAACATTACATAGACGCTTAAAGTCAGCATGAATAGGAAGTCACTCTTTCTGTATATCCGAGTGAAGCGCTTCTAGAACAAGAACAAATGTGGGCGGGGCTTGATTTTGTTCATTGGGTATTGATTGGATGGTTGTGGTTTGCTATTGGTGGATCTCATGTGATTGACAGGTTGCCCCGCCCTCTTCATCAGAGATGAGAAGAGATGCTGCAAGAAGTTATTCTGATTCAAGATTATTAAAACAATAATGATGTGCTCCCATAAATCATTTACAATAAACATGTTCCATAAAAAAATGTTTGAAAAACAATTTTGATTTCATGGTGACTAATGTCCTCACCGACGATAGAATCAGCTGGTTTATGTGTGTGTTGAGTTGGGTTTGTGAGCGCAACTCAATCGTTCTGCTGGAAATATGACTAATCGACTCTTGCATTTGATGGGAATTAAGCATTTCATTCATTTACTTTGTTTTTTTTTTTTTTGTTTTTTTTTTCTCCATGCCAAAAATCTCAAAACCAGACGCTCCAAGCTGTGTTTTTGATCACATAGCTTGTTTTGTTTTTCTCTGCTCTACCCGCTCCTCGTCGTCCTGCTTAATCTGAGAATGATTCAGTTCTTCAGATTCACATGTTCTGTACAGACTCTAGGGTTCTTGACTCAGTTTTAAAGAACCCTTTATGCCAAAAAAGGCTCTATATAAGGAGAAATGTCTTAAATGATTGCATGCATAATTATAAAGTATGTTTACGAGCTGTCAATTCAAAAAATTTAATGAGTAAAAATTAATTAAAACAAAATTAACAAAATTCTTAAAATGATCCCTAAAAGTGCCCGTTGGGACCCTGTAAGGTTTTATATAGAATTATCTTTTAAAGGGGTCATTTTATGTTTCCTGAAGTGCACTGATATTGTTTGTATGATTTTTTTTTATATATAAAAAATTTAGAATTTAGAAATAAATGACACTCTTTTTTTTTCAACCCAGATTTTAGCCTCTGTTTTAAACACTCTGTTAGTAGGGGTGTGTCTTCAATGTAAACGCCCACTCCTGTGATTGGCTAACATCTTTGCATATGAAATGAGTATTACATGTGGAGCTCTCTCAATCTTTATTTTTACATTTTTACTATTACAGCTCCAAGATTAACTAATCGTGAAGTGTTGATTATGGCGTTATATTTCGATCTACTCCTGTCGCATGAACGCTTGCAGCAATGACATTCACATAGTTTAAATCAATAAGCACTTTCCTAACATTAGGATCCTTTTGAAGGTAATGTTATTTTTAGTCCAGTGATCCTGCGTCTCTTCTCTCCTGTTCGTCTTCTGAGCTTGATTTCAATAAAAGCTGTTTTTGGACTAACAAGGAACTTTTGAGTTCTGAAGTTTACAGGATGTTTTTATAGCACAATGACCTCTTGTATGCCAAAAGATCAAGGAAAATTTGATTTCTCAGTTCATGACCCCTTTTAAAGTGTGTTTGTTCCTTTGCTCTTTGCCAGTTTATGTTCAGGTCCCGGATCAGAACTGCAGTGGTTGTGTGTGTGCTGTGAATCTCCGTTGTGTGACGCCATGATCTGTGTTTTTTCTGTTTGTTTAGATTACAGTTTGAAATGTAAGGAGCTGTGAAGGGGAGATGGTGTCAGAAAAAATATAGAAGGGAAAATTATATTTCAATGCTTTTAGTTTTGTGCTCTCTCCCAAACAAGACGGTCAGCGAGAAATTAAATGCAAGATTTAGGATTTTTATTTATTTTCGCGCGCGTGTGTGCGTGTGTGCGTGTGTGCGTGTGTGTGCGTGTGTGCGTGTGTGTGTGTGTGTGTGTGTGACGGGTCATGACTGACATCTTCGTTATCAGTAAAACCCGAGGAATCATTCAGTACATTTAAATATCGAAGAGCATCAATGAATCATAAGAGTAATTATAATTCTGTCGTGTGTCAGAAACAATTGTTTATATGCATGACGTCAGAAAATTGTTGAGGTTGTTTTTACCATTTGGTTTCAGTAAATGCTCTGAAAGTTTGAACTCGCAGTGTGAATTTGCAGTGTGTTTCACTGAACTCAACAATCAAGAACAATCTGATTCCTCATGAAATCAGCCCTTAACAGTGCCCCTTTTATACTTTTTGAGATTTTCTTTCATGTAGTGTATAATTCAGCTGTTTGCAAATGTAAAAGGTCTGCAAAGTTTCAAAGATAAAAGTGCAGATAAATTTGTTTTTTTCTAAAAGAAAGGGATTCTGAACTAAAACGAGTCGTCAGTAATTCTTCTCACTTCCTGCTGAACCTGCATAGGCTTAACTCATTTGCATAATGCTCTTGATTGGCTGAACAGCGTCTCTTAGCCCCGCCCTCAATCACTGTAGTGTATCTGAGACCGGAAGAGTTTGGTTCGTGTTGTTCATGTCGAGAAGACGCTGTTTGAGATTGATACGGTAAAACCCACGGCATCGTTACTGTTCGTATCACTAGGAGCGTTTCAATTACAGATTTGTGCAAAACTTTTGCAATTTTTTTCTAAATGTCGACAAAATAATATTGCGAAATGACGGCGTTTCCATTAACCGATGTTATGCGACTAAAACGTTTTTTTTTTTTTTCCTCTCGCGAAAAGTCATTCCAAAAATCATGGCGACGGATGTTGGTGGGTTTACGTATATCCCAGGCACTGCACTGGCCATTATTACTAATCCAAGGAGGTGTGTGTGTGTGTGTGTGTGTTATTCAAGCATTAATGGCAAGGAAAGACCCTTATACTCGAGAGCGGCTCATATGAGGAGTTTCTGGGAGTTTCTCACTCATTTCTGCTTCGAGGTCTTGATCGTGGCATTTCTTTGAGTTTTAGAATCCAGTATTCCTGTAATTCTTTTGTCTTTTATGAGTTTAATTAAGAACTCTGTCCTCAACACCGTGTCATCTACGTCAGGTGACTGTAATTGAGCAAAAACTGTTTCCATTGCAGTTTTGCGAAATATTGCTTTTTCGAATTGACTGAAAAACCACCTCATGCGAGCGTAAACTTTTTTGCGATAAATGGTAGTTATTGCGAAATTGACGTGTTATTTAGGTGTATATTAAATTTGCGCAATTTGAAGGGTAATGGAAACGCGGCTACTGTGTATCAAGATCTGAGATTCAGATATGATAATGAGCGTTTGGTTTCTGACCAATCTCAGCAGACTTGACCATCTGACCAATCAGAGCAGAGCAGCTCTCAGAGAGGCGGGGTTTAGAGAGACTGAATCTTTGATCAAAGCGTTTCAGACACCGTGAGAAAAGAGCTGATGCTGCAGTGGATATTATGAGAAAAAACATTTAAATTTTGACCTTTGCATGTAAACCTGTTTTAGGAGACCCAAAACACAATTAGGAACCTTTAAAAAACAGCATAATAGGGGCGCTTTAAATAACCTCATCTTTATCTACACGTCACCATTCAAGTTGTACGTTTGAACTCCTGTTGTCCTTTTGAACGATGCTAAAGCTTTTATGAATTTGGCCCCGTCCCATCGCCTCCTCCTCGTTAATCGGAAACCCGGCGGCCCCTTCACAGCGTATTAAGAAATGAGTTATGAATAATGAGCGTTCGTGCGCTCACACCTGTGACCGCGGCAGATATATCCTGTTTGGAAAATGGCCGACGGTCTCGCCAAACCCTCCCGCCTGAGCGCTCCAACAGGAAGTGTGGACAGGAAGCAGCTGTCGCTGACTTCCTGCCTCTGCTGCTCCAGGTGCATCCTGGGTACTCAGTGCTCAGCAGCGCAGACACAAGCTTTATCTGTACAAGTCCGTTCGTTTTCAGCGAGCACTGACCGATGGTGTGCAATGTGATTTACAGTCCAACCAAAATTTATTCAGACACTTTCAACATTACATTAATATCCATCACATTATCACAGTTTATTCACTATGGTTTATAAAATGTTAATAAAATGACAAGAACTCAGAGTTATTAAATCAGTTGATATTTCACTGGTTTTGTCCGTCCTTCTGTTAGACTCTCACACATGAATTATGTTGAATATCTGTCAGATGTTAAATTTAACTACACAATTAGATGATACCAGTTTAGCTCAACCAATTACCAAGCAATGCTTCATGTTGTTCAGTCTGTGGTGTAAAACGGTCACATTAGTAATTAAAGAAAAAACACTTCAGCAAAACATAATTTTTGGGTATAATGTCACAGTTTACTTTATTTTGCTCTCCTCACTTACATAAATGAACTATAGTGTCCTGCACCCACTAGTAAAAAAATATCTGGATTGAACACGCAAACGCTTGTAAAATCTGATTATCTCGCCGTTTAACGCAAGAGCAGTCGCGCATAAAGGATATATTTAATCGTACAGTGGTTTCTGCATCTTATCAAACCACATGACTCTTGACTTTTAGTCCACGTTTGCTTCATAATGTTTCTGATGTTTCACTCATGAATCGTTTCATTTTTGGTGGATTAAAACTGGCTGAACATCAGAGCTAATGTGTTTTAATCAAATGTAGGATATTTGAAGACTATAGTCTTGTGTATGGAAGCTTAACAATCCCCCCCCCCCGAGTTTATAATTCGTTGAGTTTATCTCGTTACTTGCAATTGCGAAATTATTTCTCACAATTGTTTTTTTCTGCCTCAGAATTGAGAAACTCGAAATTGCTACGGAAAAAATAATCAGAATTGTGAAAAACACACAATTAAAGATAATTACGACTCCCATATTTCTGACTTTTTTTCTCGCAATTGCAAGTGTATATCTTGCAATTCTGACTTTTTCTTCAGAACTGTGAGATTAAAAGTTGCAATTACCATTTTTATTTTTATTACATGGCAGAAATAAACTTCTGTACTCGTGACATTTCAACTCTAAATCATATTTTGTCATTTAACGTTAGCTAGATTTCTTTGTTTCGGAATGCTCGGCTGTTGTGGGTGGTTGCTGGGGTGTTGCTATGGGGTTGCCAGCTGGTTTCCAGGGTGTTGCTTGTATAACTGGTCTGTTGTTGTTCTATGATGTGTTAAATGGTGCATCTGATCAAAATGCAGCTAAAGCAGCAACACACTCCTCAACACGTGATTTAATGAATCATTCATGTCTTTAGCTCAAACACACACACTCGTGTGTGTGTGTGTGCGGGTTTGCGGGAGAATAAAACGATTCACTGGACTCCTGCAAAATAGAAATATCTATAAATAAAACATCTAAAAACGAATAAATTGTTATTCATCTTTTGCACAAAAGCAACAAGAACTAAAACAAAATAGAAACGATTTACAGGCCAGAGTTTCTATTTATAAACTGTTTGCAGCGTTGAACAATGTAGCCAATCACAGACATATGTTGATTTCTTGAACGCAATAATGGCCAATCAGATGCAAAACCGCTCAAAACTGACTTTTTGTTCAGTGCTGAATTCTGCATGCTGACAAATCCTCTGATTATAACAAACAAAGTGTAGATATTATGAAAGATTCATTGTTCAGTCAGCTTCATTGATAATAACAGAGATTTGTGAGATCACGATGAACTGAGATATCAGCTTTTTAGGAATTATTAAAGGTGCATTGTGTAATATTTCTGAGGATCTATTGACAGAAATGCAATATAAGATCCATAACTATGTTTTCAGTGGTGTATAAAGACCTTACATAATGAACCGTTATGTTTTTATTACCTTAGAATGAGACATTTCTCTCTCCATAACCGCGGGTTCCCTTACATTGAAATGCACCGACATGTTTCTACGGTGGCCCTAAACGGACAAACGCGTTTCGTTACTATGTTGCTCTTCGTGCAAGGAAGCAAGCTTAGTTCAGCGAATAAAACACTGACACAATGATGAACAAGTAACAATAACATTCGCAATAACATATAGTTTTACTGAATAATTAAGTAAACATAATTTCTTAATTTATGAAGAAACCTCATTGCTGAACTGGCTCCTCTCTCCTGTCTCAGACGACGACATCACTTCCTGTCGGCCACCGTAACTTTTGTTGGTTGAAATTCGTAACCTCACCACTAGATGCCGCTAAAAATCACACACTGCACCTTTAAGGGAGTGAACTTTGCGCGCATTCTGTCATGCCAAACCATGTATACCGTAGCCTGCTTGCTTTATGCTAAATTAACAGTGGTTTGTGAATGTTGATGCATTAATAACAAATAATTTATTGGGAGCATTTATGCTGATGTGTAAATGGTGGCGACACGTAGGCTAACTTTAAAGTATTTCATGGAGGTACAGAAAAAATCTATTTAAACTTTTTTTGCGGTCGGGAGCGGGACAAAACATGAATGTTGCGGGCGGGAGCAGGAGAAGGTAACATATATTTTAAATGAATATATTATTCATTTGAAAAATCCGTCCCGCGCAGGTCTCTAGTCTGGAAGAGTTACGCTAGTTGGTGGAAGTCAATCAGCACATGTTGGTTAGTCGGATTTGACAGATTTAACAAAAAATTTGCGCCTGGTATGATGAACAGAATGTTATTCTTTATTTAGCTTCAGACTGTGATTCCATCCGGTCGATAATAACAGACGTTTGATATTTTGAGACGATATTTTTATATTTTTTAATGTTTCAGAGCAACGAGCTGTGAGTTTTTGAAAGTTTTCATCTGTAACCATTTACAAAGTCGGCAAGTTTATTATGCGTAGTGTTTTATAATCTGATGTGTATTCCAGCGTTTGGTACTGAAGGTTTCATCACTAACAGCACTAGAGCTAGTGATGAGAGACTCTGTAAACAGCATTAATGAAGAGGAACGACTAACCTCACTCAGACACACACACACACTCTCTCTCTCTCTCACTCACTCACTCACGATTATAAGTTTGTGTGGGACATGTTACCAACACTAAAACATAACCTGTCTAAGTCTGTCTAACTTAATAAAAACATTTTTATTCTGCCTTTCAGCTGATAAAAATTATTTGTTCTTTAGTCCCTTCCAGAAAACACCATTACATCACAATGTAACATAACATGTCTTTATTTTACATGACATTTAAATTCAACATCACTGAGCCCAAAGGCATCATGCAGATCACTGTTTCTGAAACACTTCTGACCAAGTCTAACTAGAATCCAACAAAATTAACAATGAACAAATAAAATATAAAACAACATGAAATTAGATCATTGACAGTCTTATATATTAAGAATATATTAAACCAAAACTTTCATATTTTTAGAATTAAAACAACCACAGCAGCCAACAAGTTTATAAATTCTGTTAAATTAAAAGTTTAATTTACCGAATTATCCAGTCTCTCTCTCTCTCTCTCTCTCTCTCTCTCTCTCTCTCTCTCTCTCTCTCTCTCTCTCTCTCTCTCTCTCTCTCTCTCTCTCTCTCTCTCTCTCTCTCTCTGTTTTATTGCCCTAAACAATTAAGACTCACTGATCTGTATCTCTGACACACAATAGTGTTTACATGGATGGAGGAAATGTGTCGAGCGCAAGTGTGACTTAGCAAGAAAAGTTTATAAATTGCACAAGAAGTGTGTGTATGTTCTCGACACACTGAGTTTTAGTTTGTGATTCTCTCTCTCTCTCGTCCTCTCTGTAACCCTCCGTCTGCTGGTCAGATCATTTACACAGATGAAAAGTGAATATCTTTGAAACGTAAACACACACACTGTCATTTATTGCTGCTTTGTTGTTGAGTTTGTTTAGACAGACGGACAATACGGGCGACTCCCGATTCAAACAATTGCTGCGATTTCTTCCCCTCATGAGGAAACACTCGCTGCTATAATTACCATCAGTTTGACTTTTCACACAATGAGACGCTTTCAACTGCTTTAACGTCACATTTTCTGTCTTTCTGAAAACATTTACCAATTCAGTGTTCATGTTTATCATTCATTGTGTAAATTAGTTCAGTCTGTCATTTACATGTGGACCGGGGCTAGTTGTCACACTTGTATTGAAAAAACACAACTTGATCCCACAGAATTAGTCAATTACAGGCTGATCTCGAATCTACCTTTTCGGTATTTCGAAACGACTTTTACTCGACCTCATGCCGTGTTTGATACTATTCACCACAACATTCTTTTGAATAGACTAGAAAATTATGTTGGTATTAGTGGAATTGCATTAGCATGGTTTAAATCATACTTATCTGACCGTTATCAGTTTGTAGCAGTAAATGAAGAGACGTCTTATCGGTCAAAAGTTCAGTATGGGGTACCACAAGGCTCAGTACTAGGACCGTTGCTGTTCACTCTGTACATGCTACCCTCACACACACACACACACACACACACACTCTGTACATGCTACCCTTAGGACAGTGGTTCTCAACTCCAGTCCTCGGGACCCACTGCTCTGCACATTTTGTATGTCTCCTTATGTAACACACCTGATTCAGATCATCAGCTCGTTAGGAGAGACTCTATGATCTGAACTCAGTGTGTCAGATAAGAGAGACATACAAAATGTGCAGAGCAGCGGGTCCCGAGGACTGGAGTTGAGAACCACTGCCTTAGGAGATATCATTAGGAAGCATGGCATTAGTTTTCACTGTTATGCTGATGATACTCAGCTCTATATTTCTTCAAGCCCTGACGAAACTTACCAATTCACAAAATTAACGGAATGCATAGCTGATATAAAAAACTGGAAGACTAGTAATTTCCTATTACTTAATTCTGAAAAAACAGAGATTCTAATTATTGGACCAAAAACCTCACGTAATAACCTAGAATACTGTCTAACACTTGATCGCTGCTCTGTCAAGTCCTCGTCGTCGGTTAGGAACCTGGGTGTGTGTGTGTGTCTGTGGTTGTGTGTGTGTGTGCTCTTTGATACCAACCTTTCATTTGAAAGTCACGTGTCTAGTATCTGTAAAACCACATTCTTCCATCTTAAAAATATATCTAAATTATGTCATATGGTCTCAATGACAAATGCGGAACAATTAGTTAATGCGTTCATGACATCAAGGCTAGATTATTGTAATGCTCTTATGGGTGGTTGCCCTGCACGCTTAATAAACAAACTACAGCTGGTCCAAAATGCAAAATATTGCTGATTACTTACAAAGCACTAAATGGTTTAGCTCCCCTGTACTTGAGCGAGCTCTTAACGCATTATAGTCCTTCACGTCTATTGCGATCTCAAAATTCTGGCCAGTTGATAATACCTAGAATATCTAAATCGACTGCTGGCGGTAGATCCTTTTCCTATTTAGCACCAAAACTCTGGAATAATCTTCCTAACATTGTCCGGGAAGCAGACACAGTCTGTCAGTTCAAATCTAGACTAAAAACACAACTCTTTGACCTAGCATACACATAACACATTATAGACTTCTATAATTCAATGTTAGGCTGCATAGATTAGATCAGCCGGATCCGGGAACACTTCCCATAAATCCTGATGTACTCGTTACATCATAAGAAGGATGGCGTCTACGCTAATATTAGTCTCTGTTTATCCCGAGGTTTACCGCAGTCCGCCGGATCCAGATCGGATAACGGACCAGTGCCTGGAGAGAGAGACACACACACACACTCACTCCAGATCTGATGAAGGACCTGCGTCTGGAGACACACACACACACACACACACACACACACACACACGCACACACACGCACACACACTCACACACTCACACACACACTCTCTCTCTCTCCAGATCTGATGAAGGACCTGCGCCTGGACACGACGACAACGCAGTCCTGAAGTGTCACTAGTCTCTCCACTGTGAAAGCCTCCTTCCCTTTACCGCTGTACAGATAAAACGTTGTCGGGATAATTCTGTTTCACGTGGATGCGCAGAAGCAATTAAAAAATTTCTGTTTTATGAATTTTTAAGGCCAGACAGGTAATTTGTTGAGGTCAATTTGTAGAGAAAGACTACACGCTTGCGCACAAATATATATAAACGTGCAAACACGCATGTGCACGCCGTCTGCGTTTTCACAGATTCGCCTTTTTGAAGTTTGCGCAGAGATAACGTTTTTTTTTTTTTGTTAAATTTTTCAAAGCTTGTACATTGGAACCTGTTTCAAGGTTTGCGTTCTCGAGCCCCAAACACTGTTGTGTAAATGAGCGGCCGGAGCGCATTAAGGGTTTCTGACGTGTTAGCGGCCCCTAAGTTAATAACTAATGATCTTCGCAACAGAAGTGAATCAATCAAAACTAACTTTGTCTGGACAATAACTTTATTCTAGAGCTGCTGTAAAGCCAAAACAATCTCTGTTACTTTAATTTCCTATTATCTCTGTAAAGCAGCTTTGAAACAGTCCATATTGTTAATAGCGCTGTATAAATGAAGGTGACTTGACTATAGACTACAAAGAAATCCACTTTTATTACACTACTGATATGACTGGAATTGTGATCGGTTAACCTTAGTTTCTCGCTCCCTATTGTTTTGTGGTGATGATATAATGCTGAAAATTATTATAAGACAATTTGAACATCTTAAACCAACATAAAACTACTGTTAGCGAAAACAAGCATCTATTACTTTAAACCTGAGATATTGACCTTGTGAAAACGCTTGTTTAAAACTCTTGAAATAAATGAAGGCAGATTCACTGTTGAAGCTCCACTGTGTGTTTGACTGAACGCTGAAGATGGTCGTATATTTTTGGAAATGAAGAGAAGCATTTCTCAGTGCGGTTTGAACTCATAATCTTAATTTAACCCCGAGGCAAATCTCCACAGACGTGGTGGCAAACTGCAGTCGATCGACCGTAACACAGCTGCTACACACACACACACACACACACACACACGCACGCACACACACACACACACACACACACACACACACACACTCATTCGCACACACACACACTCTCTCTTTCACACGCACACTCTCACTCACACGCGCACACTCACTCGCACACACACTCACTCACACTCTCTCACACACACTCACTCACACTCTCTCACACACACTCACTCACACTCTCTCACTCACGCACACACTCACTCTCACACACTCACTCATTCACTTACTCACACGTGCTCACTCACTCACGCACACACACACTCACTCACTCACTCACTGACGCACACACACACTCACTCACTCACTCACTCACTGACGCACACACACTCACTCACTCACTCACTCACTGACGCACACACACACACACACACACACACACTCACTCACTCACTCACTCACTGACGCGCACACACACACACTCACTCACTGGCGCACACACACACACTCATTCACTGGCGCACACACACACACTCACTCACTCACTCACTGGTGCACACACACTCACTCACTCACTGGTGCACACACACTCACTCACTCACTGGTGCACACACACACACTCACTGGCGCACACACACACACACTCACTCACTGGCGCACACACACTCACTCACTGGCGCACACACACTCACTCACTGGCGCACACACACTCACTCACTGGCGCACACACACACTCACTTACTGGCACACACACTCACTCACTGGCGCACACACACACTGGCGCACACACACACTGGCACACACTCTCACTCACTGGCACACACACTCTCACTCACTGACGCACACACACACACTCACTCACTGGCGCACACACACACACTCACTGGCGCACACACACACTCACTCACTGGCACACACACTCACTCACTGGCGCACACACACACTCACTCACTCACTGGCACACACACACTCACTCACTTACTGGCACACACACTCTCACTCACTGACGCACACACTCTCACTCACTCACTGGCGCACACACACACACTCACTCACTGGCGCACACACTCTCACTCACTCACTGGCGCACACACTCTCACTCACTGGCGCACACACTCTCACTCACTGGCACACACACTCTCACTCACTGGCACACACACTCTCTCTCACTCACTGGCACACACACACTCTCTCTCACTCACTGGCACACACACTCTCTCTCACTCACTGGCACACACACTCTCTCTCACTCACTGGCACACACACTCTCTCTCACTCACTGGCACACACACTCTCACTCACTGGCGCACACACTCTCACTCACTCACTGGCACACACACTCTCACTCACTGGCACACACACACTCTCACTCACTGGCACACACACACTCTCACTCACTGGCACACACAGTGTGACTTTTTTACAATCTTGGGCCTCATCCACTAATCATTTCATGCAATTTGAGTGTTTGTGAACTAAAATTTCTCACACAAAATCTCTGCTCGAGCGTAACGACACAACAGGTGCGTGAACACATGATAGCGAATCTGGATTATTTACTACATAATTATTACATAGTTTTTCCATTTTAACATTGTTTGTAGGATCACTGTGAGTGAGTATGTGATGTCTGCAAACATTTGCTTTCAATTACTTCTATTTCGTGAATTTAGATTTTTTTTTTTGTGAACTTATGAATCATGATTTCTGTGCGAAGGCTTGAGATGATGACGATGAGTTGAGCCTGTTAACTGTCAGTTAATTGAACATGGAAACGATACTTTACAACCTTTTTTAGCAGCTACATGTTTGTGATATCAACTTTAAATTTGGAACACAACTTGGTTAGACATACGGCTTTGATTTTCTAGCAATTTTAGACCCCAAATTATTTAGCAAAATATATATTTTGTATAAAATGTTTAGTTTGATTTACAGTAAAACCAAAGCCTAACTTTTTGTACACTTAATTTTTTTGAAGTGCTTTCACTTCTGCAATAATCTGAAATAAAAAGAAACCAACTTTAGGTCTGTATTTCAAAGCATTCATGAATTACAACCATTTAAGTTCAGATCTGAGCGCAAAAAAAAGAGGGTGATGGTTAACAGGTTAAACATCGTCGTGTCCGTCTGAATGTTTCCACTCAAAACTCCAGAACTACGGAAGAAATGCTGCTTCACTTTCATTTATGTACTTCATTTATATACAACGTCAGTTTGACTTTGTGTGTGTGTCTGTGTGTCTGTGTGTGTTTGAAAGCTTTTACAATGTTATTCAATTGTGATGTAAGTTGTGCTTCCTTTTGGTCATGATCCAAGAACCTTCGGTGTCTGAGGCTGACCGACGAGAGACACACACACACACACACACACACACACACACACACACACACACACACACACACACACACACAGAGAGAGGGAGACAGACAGAGAGAGAGAGAGAGACACACACACACAGAGAGAGAGAGAGAGAGAGAGACGGGTGGGGGGGCTCTTATCTCAGGCCTGCAGGCACTTTTTTTACTCTTATCAACATCACCATATTGTACAAGTACATCCTCCTGTCCTGCAAAGAGAGGAAATCCCTCTCTCTCTCGCTGTCTCTCGCCCTCTCTCTCTCTCTCTCTCTCCCGCTCTCTCTCTCTCGCTGTCTCTCGCCCTCTCTCTCTCTCTCTCTCGCCCTCTCTCTCTCTCTCTCTCTCGCTGTCTCTCGCCCTCTCTCTCTCTCTCCCGCTCTCTCTCTCTCGCTGTCTCTCGCCCTCTCTCTCTCTCTCTCTCCCGCTCTCTCTCTCTCGCTGTCTCTCGCCCTCTCTCTCTCTCTCTCTCCCGCTCTCTCTCTCTCGCTGTCTCTCGCCCTCTCTCTCTCTCTCTCGCCCTCTCTCTCTCTCTCTCTCTCGCTGTCTCTCGCCCTCTCTCTCTCTCTCTCCCGCTCTCTCTCTCTCGCTGTCTCTCGCCCTCTCTCTCTCTCTCTCCCGCTCTCTCTCTCTCGCTGTCTCTCGCCCTCTCTCTCTCTCTCTCGCCCTCTCTCTCTCTCCCGCTGTCTCTCGCCCTCTCTCTCTCTCTCTCTCGCCCTCTCTCTCTCTCGCCCTCTCTCTCTCTCCCGCTCTCTCTCTCGCTGTCTCTCTCTCTCTCTCGCCCTCTCTCTCGCTGTCTCTCACCCTCTCTCTCTCTCCCGCTCTCTCTCTTGCCCTCTCTCGCTGTCTCTCGCCCTCTCTCTCGCTTTCTCTCTCGCTGTCTCTCTCTCTCTCTCTCTCTCTCGCCCTCTCTCGCTGTCTCTCACCCTCTCTCTCGCTTTCTCTCTCGCTGTCTCTCGCCCTCTCTCTCACCCTTTCTCTCTCTCTCTCTCTCTCTCTCTCTCTCTCTCTCTCTCTCTCTCGCTTTCTCTCTCGCTGTCTCTCACCCTCTCTCTCTCTCTCGCTTTCTCTCTTGCTGTCTCTCGCCCTCTCTCTCACCCTTTCTCTCTCTCTCTCTCTCACCCAATACTAGTTGAGCTCCCCTGGTGTCCCACTTGAGCACAGTGTGTGTTGGTGATGGGAGGAGGGGGGGGCACATGTGCATCACTTTTACATCAGCACATGTTCCAGTCGCCTGTCATTCCTGCAGTCGCATCTCTAAACCTCACTGGAGAAACTGGTGGAGAACAGCGCTCAGGAACGGGAAGGAAGTGCATGGAGAGTGTGTGTGTGTGTGTGTGATCGCTTCGCAGACGGCGTGAACACGAGACGCATCGACGACGGAGTAAGTGACCACAAACACGGTGAGTGACAGCAGCTCTTCACACACTTTCTGATGCACGGCTCAGTCTTCAGACGCACTGAAGCACTTCATACAGTTATTCAGCTCTACTGACTCTCTTCTTGCATATGAAACTGGGATTTTCTGATTGTTCTGGAACTTCTTTGATGATAAAGTTCCTGAAAACTGACATGGACATCAAAGACTCAACGACAGACGTTTAACGTCAGAAAAAACCTGACCTGTGAAAAATGTGAGGTTTCCTGTGAGTGACCATCTGAAAACGCATGGACCTTCTCAAAATGTGTTTTCAGTAAAATCTTCGGATGGATTTACAGGCGCTCTAAGAATCAGGCATTATGAAAACAGTTTGTTAAACTGGACAGAAAGAGGAACTGAATGTAAGGAATAGCAGTCGATGTTTGCAGAACTGTGTTGAATCTCTGTGTCTGTGTGAGATCTGAGCCGTTTCATTGATCATGTCTGTCATAGCAATCGACCAATCGGTGACTGACGTCAGGCTTGATCTCTAGACTGACAGATGATTTACACGTAAGTTTGGAAACATCACAACTAACATTGAACACGGATAGCAGCTGTTCATGATGATCTCAGAAAGGCAAATACTGACAGATTCGTTGTTGTTTTTTTGCAGTACTGAACATAGAACGACTCCAGCATTATTTATCATCATGGCCTGTAAAGTTTTATCAGTGAATCCTCTTAATGATCCACCTGTGTTCGTCACTCCTGATCTCATGATGAACGTTTGTTGTTTAGTCTGGAAATGCACCTCTTTGTTTTGCTTTGTTTTTATCTCTCACTCCTCAGATGACCAGGGTTTGATAAACTAGTCGAGTTCAGTTCTGTTCACACTAATATATAATGAGTCTTTCAGCAGTGAATGTTTGTCAGTCACTGAACTGTAAACGGAACTGGATTAAACACCCAGAAGTGGAGTGACACCGAATTCACTCGCCATGTCAAGTCACCTTTATTTATATAGTGCTTTTTACAACACAGATTGTTTCAAAGCAGCTTTACAGTGATAACAGGAAAATAATGCAACAGAGTTTCTGCTGTACAGCAGATCTAGAAGAAAATGGCGTCATAGTACATCTTAAGTAAGTTCATTGATGATTAATTTTTGTTGTAAAAAAGTTATTAATTTAGTTCATTTATATATATATATATATGTGTATATATATATATATATATATATATATATATATATATATATATATATATATATATATACACAGTTGGGTTCAAAATAATAGCAGTCCAACATCACTAACCAGATCAATCACTGTTTTTGGTAGAAATTATATTTCTACATGGCAAAT
Source organism: Gila robusta (assembly GCA_030770095.1). Classification (NCBI taxonomy): domain Eukaryota; kingdom Metazoa; phylum Chordata; class Actinopteri; order Cypriniformes; family Leuciscidae; genus Gila; species Gila robusta. The sequence continues at coordinate 188,627 of JAVALU010002467.1, forward strand.
AATTTACTAGTAGGTGTAGTAGAGTAATAGAAAAACAACAGACCCAACAGTAATGACATGTATGTTGCTAATTCTGTATAATTGAATCATTAATTGAAAGGGGTGTGTTCAAAATAATAGCAGTGTGGAGTTCAATTAGTGAGGTTAATCATTCTGTGAAAAAACTAGTGTCAATAAGTGGCCCTTATTTAAGGACGAAGGCAGTACTGGACTGTACATGGTGGTTATAGTGCATTTCTCTCTGAAGATCTGAATAAAATGGGTCGTTCCAAACATTGTTCAGAAGAACAGCGTACTTTGATTAAAAAGTTGATTGGAGAGGGGAAAACTTATAAAGAAGTGCAGAAAATGATAGGCTGCTCAGCTAAAATGGTATCAAATGCTTTAAAATGGCAACCAAAACCAGAAAGACGTGGAAGAAAACGGAAAACTACCGTTCGAATGGATCGAAGAATAGCCAAAATGGCAAAGACTCAGCCAATGATCAGCTCCAGGGTGATCAAAGAAGATCTAAAGTTACCCGTGAGTACAGCAATAATTAGAAGACGCCTATGTGAAGCCAAGCTATCAGCAAGAAGCCCCCGCAAAGTCCCATTGTTGAAAAAACGACATGTGCTAAAGACGATACAATTTGCCAAAGAACACATTGACTGGCCTAAAGAGAAATGGTGCAATATTTTGTGGGCTGATGAAAGCAAGATTGTTCTTTTTGGGTCTAGGGGCCGCAGACAGTTTGTCAGACGACCCCCAAACACTGAATTCAAGCCACAGTACACTGTGAAGACTGTGAAGCATGGTGGCACAAGCATCATGATATGGGGATGTTTCGCATACCATGGTGTTGGGCCTATTTATCGTATACCTACAGTACATCGAAATACTTAAAGAGGTCATGTTGCCTTATGCTAAAGAGGAAATGCCCTTGAAATGGGTGTTTCAACAAGACAACGACCCAAAACACACCAGTAAGCGAGCAGCATCTTGGTTCCAGACCAACAAGATTAACGTTATGGAGTGGCCAGCTCAATCCCCGGACCTTAATCCAATAGAAAACCTGTGGGGTGACATCAAAAATGCTGTTTTTGAGGCAAAACCAAGAAATGCAGAGGAACTGTGGTCTGTAGTGCGATCGTCCTGGGCTGGAATACCTGTTCACAGGTGCCAGAAGTTGGTCGACTCCATGCAACACAGATGTGAAGCAGTTCTCAGAAACCGTGGTTATACTACTAAATATTAGTTCAGTGATTCACAAGAAAGCTAAATCTTCAAGCATTTTTCAGTTTATACAGTAAATGTTTGACTTTGTAAAGAAAAATGCAGACACTGCTATTTTTTTGAACAGCCTAATATTCCCTTTTCTTCACTTTCTATAAAGTAAAAACAAATTTCATAAATTTTTCTTCATGTTTTGATCTTGAATAGAATGTGCAGTGTTCCCAATGCATTTTTGTGTATCGAAATAAAAGTTATTATTAGGATTTTGAGCTTTACTCACTTTTTTAAACACACTGCTATTATTTTGGGCACAACTGTATATATATATATATATATATATATATATATATATATATATATATATATATATAGCCGCTCTGGAGAAAACAGTGATGTCATCGTTCAGCTCAGTTCTCATATAATGGTGTCAATGCAGGAGATTAATAATATTGTTGAATATTACAGGTGAAACTCGAAAAATTTGAATATCGTGCAAAAGTTCATGTATTTCAGTAATTCAAATTAAAAAGTGAAACTAATATATTTAGTATATATAACTATATACATATGGATGATTATACTTTTCCGAGGGCTGACATTTCTGCATTTAAAATCCTTTTTTTTTTATTGATTTCATGTAATATTCTAATTTTTTGAGATTTTGAATTTGGGGTTTTCATAAGCTGTAAGCCATAATCATCAAAATTATAACTTTTGCAGGATATTCTAATTTTTCGAGTTTCACCTGTATATTAAATGTCCCCAAGCAAGCTAAAAGACTAAGGCGACAGTGGAAGCAAAACTCCATCAGTGACAGAACAGAGAAAACCCTCGTGAGAAACCAGACTCAGTCGCTCAGTTCTCTTCTGGCCAATGAACGAACAGTGTATGATTATGATTGACAGGTCAGAGGTCAGATTAAGGCCCCAGTTACAGCATTCCCAGAGCACCACTATCTCATGCAATCTCCATGGACCAATTATAGTTCAAAAGTGTTTAAAGTAATTTGGAGTTGGTTTCAAGAGTTTCCGGAACTTTCCGGAAAAGTTCACTCCTGTTGGTAGACACTTGTTTTAACCTAATTTTGTTCAAAATTACATCACACCTGTTCATTCTGTATATCAGGGCTTTTTTATTATTTTCTTTAAGTTGTGTTTTTGGCCGTTTTGTGCCTTTATTGCATAGGACAGTAGAGATTTGACTGGAAAGCGTTGGGTATTGAGAGGAGGGAAAAGGATCGGCAAAGTACCTCGAGCTGGGAATCGATTAGCGCAGTTGTGCTATATATCGGCGTGCTAACCACGAGGCTATTGGCGCCGACCATATCTGTGCTTTATAATATCATAATGTGACTTCTGCCTTTTGTAAAGAAGCCTTTAAGAAGCCTGCCTTTTGCCTTTTTTGTTTAGGTCCTAAAAGAAGTGACTCAATCTGCAGACCTCCACATGAGGTCATGGGAATAATCTAAGAACTTCAGGAGAACTCGCCAGTCTCGGGTCATGATGGAGAAAAGCGAGTCTCCCGCCTCACCCTCCCCGTCGGTCCTCCAGCACGCCAGTCCTGATCGTACGGGATCGCCCGACGCTAATGCGACTCGTGATGCAGAGAGCCGTACGGCCGCGACTGAGCCGGAGGCCACCGGAGCCGAGCCGGATCCGACGACACCTCCCCGGGGAGCCCTTCAGCGCGTGTCCTCGATCTCCTCGACATCGATCCCTCCCAACGTCCCGGTGATCAGCCTGGCTCACAGCAAACTCCCCCTGCCCCCGATGACGGCGCTGCACCCGGTGCCCCCCCCCCTCCGGCACGGCCCGGTGGAGCTGAGACTCGCTCATCTGTCCGGCACCGGACCCCCGGCGGCCCTCCTGCCTCCAGCCTTCCTGCACACACACCCCTTCATCAGCAGGTCAGCAATCACACTATTATTACCAGTTAAATTCCTGCATATGACAAGAAGAAAGAGTGGATCCCAATGGTATCCCAATCCACAAAACTCAGTGGATCCCAATCCTAGGCCTCGTTCGCTGCAGGTCTTGATGCCCAATTCTGATTTGTTGCCTATATCTGATTTTTTTTTCATTTACACGTTCTTTCAATTGTGACCCATATCCGATTCATGTGTTTACACTTGACATGCTATCTGAAACGTCGCGCATGCTAAAAGGGGGTTCTAGCACAGATGGACAAACGCGAAATATGCCAGCTTTGCGATATAGGCCTATGCGAAGTTCCCCAAACATCAGCATGATGGCGCTGTCGAGGCGAAGGATGACGGAACGGGCCATCATTGCAGCCTGTGCATGTGCTTCAGTTATTGTGTGCGAGAGAGATCTCAGGATTGGTGGGAACATACAACACGATCTCATGAAAGTGCGTATCTAATACTATCTATACCAGTAATTTTATTTCTCGTGCCATAAATACGCCAAAAAAAGTTTTTGCGTGCATGATACGCACTGTAAACCCCTTGAGTAGGATTAGGGGTGTGGAGTGCGTGCGTATTACACGCCATACTACAGTGCATGCACGCGAAAACTGCGTATCATATGCACGCAAAAACTATTTTTGGCGTAAATGGCACGAGAAATAAAATTCGTGCTATAGATACGCACTTTCATGAGATCGTGGCGGGCTTTAACGAGGAGCAGTGGGTCTGAAATTTTAGGATGAGCAAGCCAACCTTTGATATGTTGTGAATGTGTGTCCACATTCCTCTCCTACGACTTTTCGTCGGAATAATTATATCTGATTTATTTCCACATATGAACGAGGCCAGAACCCGATTTCAAAATATCCGAATGCATGCGTTTTTTTCCCGTTTACACGGTCATAGAACACAACCGATCTGTGTCAGATATGAGCAAAAAATCTGAACTGGGTCACTTTTCACTGACAGTGTAAACGAGGCCCTAGTCTTATGCTGTGTTCACACCAAACGCGAATTTAATTATTTGCGCGAGTAGATTATATACAATGTCAATGCAAGACGCGAATTGTGCGAGGCGGTTGCCACGAACGCTCGATATTCGCAATTTCTACTCGAGCGTAAAAATTTGCATGCCGCGTTGTCGCGCAAGCCAATCATTTAACAGCTTTTTGATAAGTCCGTGCACTGGGCACCTGTCATCCTCAAGTAGTGCTGGAAACGGCTGTCAAAATGGCAGAAAGAAATGTTGTTGATGTGCGTGACACTCTTAATCACGCAATGTTTTTATTGGCGCGAGTGATGCGTAAAACAAGAAACATCCCCCAAGTAATCTAGAGCGAGTAATGCGATACAAATTTTCTTGGTATGAACACACCATTAGAGCAGGGGTGTCAAACATACAGCCCACAATGGTGTCCAATCCGGCTCAGACAGGGATTTGAACAATAATAGAAAATGGAGATGCACCGGTCGACCGGTCATAAATCAGGATGTTTTATTTTGGTCGATTTCTATTCCAGACTTGCACACAAACTGCTTTGCAATCATTTACCGAAATGTAATTTGTGTGGGAATATTACGAAGTCTGTAAACAGGACTTTAACACAGACCAGACGGGGAGAACACAGACAGAGAAAAGCTGTATCAGGCACTGAAAGCTCAATGTTCGTGAAATATAAGAAGAAAAATATAAATATTGAAATGGGAGTAGGGGTTTATATGAATGTGTCTATGAAGGGGAACTGTCTTCAGAATGGTTTCGATGGCATTTTCTTGTCCACTTACCTCTGTATAAAGTAGTGTTTATAAACGCAGCGCTGCTTTGTGTAAAGCGGTAAACAAGGAAGCGCTGTATCGCTGCTGTTCCTAGGGTTGCCACCTTCAATACAAAAAAATAAGGGACGCCTGCCGGCGGCCGCAGCAGGGGCCAAAGCCCTCGGGGCCACAATGACCACAGGCCCGACGGTATGCCAATGGTGGTATATCATAACTCAAAACATATTTTCAGGAAAGTAATAAGATCAGTACCAATGGACATTATAATCAGCTATCTGCTATTGAAATCAGTGTGAATATATGCAATCACTCTCTATCACAAACAACGTTAACAAAGTGTGACAATGAGACCAAAAAAAATTTGCCTTTCGTCTGAGTTGTATGTGAGATGTTAACCATACTTTATTAACTTATTAAATTAACAGATCCATAACTTATTCACTATAAATTAAACAAATGCGTTGATACTCAAACAAATACTAAATTTGATTGGAAAAAACTTTGACTTTAGCAAAGGATGTTGAACATCAAAAACATCATTAGACCAGTAGTACTGTGCAGTATTGGACTATGTTAGGCGTTAAGTGTACTTCTTGTCACTCCGTGCAGCACTGAGTAGCTGTTTCTTTCAAACATGTAACACCATCCAAACAGTGATACCACACATAAATAACCTATAATCTACAAACATTTCTAAATTTAATTATAACACTATTTTTATTATTGGTAAGAAAATCTATTTATGTATTTATTTATTTATGTATTCAGACCTATTGTTAATTATATAGTATTAAAGGATGAAATTCTCTAGATTTGTTAAGCATAAGTCATTTTCTTCACACATGCACATTTTTATTATTAAATATGTATTAAATATATCTCTCTCTTATTTAAAAAATGCATGTGTCTGACTGTGTACCTTAACCATAATAAACAAATCATACCATAATGTATGGATATAATTCATTTACATTGTAACATTATTTCTTAACAAATGGGCATAGGCAGCATATGAAAACGTAATCAATCAGAACATTATTGAGCTGATTAAAAAACTGTCATTAGGCTACACTATCTGATTCGGGAGATGCTTGAGGTATGAAGAACTGTGAGACGGTGCTTTGATTTCTCTGAGCTCTAGCATTGCTATCAACTCTCTGCCAAAAGACCCGCCCTCCTCTGACTCTGATTGGCCCTGAACCTGATGGTATTAAACAAACCAATCAAACCAACAATGGCAGCGAGTATTACCCAATCAAGGGTAGAATAGGACGAGTCTTCACAGAATGCGGGTGGAATGATTTTGGATGATGCGTTTAAGACAACTCGGAAATACGGGACAAACCGCGTCCCGTATTGATTCAAAACGGGACGCGCTGTTTATTTCACAAATACGGGACGATTCCGTATTTTAAGGGACGGGTGGCAACCCTAGCTGTTCCATAAGCGCCACCTACTGGCAGAGAGTGAATCTGCATTTTCATTCAGTCCGTCTGCTGTTTTTGGTTTTGCGCAGGTGTCTTCTAGCATAATTATAGCATAATTTCACAAAACTAAAGTCAGACCATTCTGTTTCTGCTTTAAATCTTGAAATTATACAATCTAATTTAAATAAAAAATAACCGCTCATGCTACATGTGTGCAGCATCTTTGTGTGGATCGTGATTAAAATGTAGGGATTGCCTCTAATTTCATATGACTACAGATGTTTTTGTTTTTTGTTTGTTTGTTTTTTAGGCCAGTTTGGCCTGTTATAGAGCAAATAAACAACAAATAAATAGCTTGAAGAAAAAAAATCAGCAACAGGTGTCAGAATTGGCAAATCAGTCATGAAAAAGCATATTTCAGGGCATTCCTTATAGAAAAATATGGTCACTTTAGATTAGGGTCCAATTCTCATTATTAACTATGACTTTTGCCTCAAACTCCTAATTTCTGCTTATTAATACTAATAGTTAGTAAGGTAATTAGGTATGGGGTAGGATTAGAAATGTAGAATAAGGTCATGCAGAATAAGGCATTAATATGTGCTTTATTAGTACTAATAAACAGCCAATTTCCTAATAATATGCAACTAGTTAATAGTGAGAATTGGACCCTGAACTAAAGTGTTACCACAGATATTACATAAAACATTAGTTTGCATTTAGTAACATTTAGTTTTCTTGCGAATTAATTTTGGAGTTTGTATGGTTAATTTTAATATAGACTAATTGTCAGCGCGCTAAGGTTTAAAAAAGGTAATTCGCCCTGCACATGATTACATTTTTTTCCCATTCGGGCCCTCAACCTGAGTTTGACGCCCCTGTCTTCACTAGGCCCTATCCACAGCACTGCACATTTGAGATGAACACCTGATTCAACGTGTGTTGACCTTCCTACAGTGTTCTGGTGTTTGTTGGTAGATGTTCATCTTCAGCTTTATCATCCAGCAGGTGGAAATGGAGCATCGGATCAGTTAGTAAAGTAGCAGCACACTCTCCTCAACAACACACGTGACTTTAGGACATACCTGTCAACACTCCCGTTTTTCCCGGGTTTCTCCCGTTTTTTAGCCCTATCTCCCGGACCCCTCCCGGTTTGTTATTTTTCCCGGGAATTGGGAAACTCCCGTAATTTGCATGGCCCAAACTCCTTTATGAATAATCGGACCAATATGTTTGTCTAATGTTGACCAGTTGCCAGATTGTATTAAATGCATTATATTCACACAATCCACAGACCATTTACAATTTCAACCCGTTTGTCACCTCAACCTGGCAACCTTTAACCCAGTTGCGCAGTCGCGGAAAGTTTAACCCGAAAGCGAGCCGATAGACATGATGGCGGGTGACGTTTTGGGCAATGTTGCTGTGCAACACTTTACCATTGAGATTGGGCAACATAATTTCTATCCCTTATTACAAGGTATTATGTCCCAAACTGGACATTTGACCTCATCACATGCTTACTAACATCTATTTACAAATCAAAATATAAAGAAATATTAATAAATTAAGTTATGTTTTCATTTATGGGTATTGCAATGTAGATAATACACTTAACACGTGCAGTACACTTAACAGCATGAGCCTAAACAACCACGCACGCGTAAAAATCAAATGTTGACAGGTATGCTTTAGGAATCATTCACTGCGGGACGATGCATGCGTTAATAGCAATGGTCTTGTTGAGCATCAAACTAATGAACAATCTGGTCTGATGTAATGTTCTCTTGTAGACCAGTGACTTACTTATCTTGACCTCCCTTAGTCTCATGGCCTGTATACACCTGGTATTAAGAAGTATTTTGGTCGATCGGATCACAAGTGAACGACACCAAATACAGTAAATACAGGTGTAAACAGCGTCTAAAAGTTCAGTGAAAATTTAATAGACGTCTAAACCATAGCCCAAGAATAGACTAGTCATCGATTAGATAACAAGGAAATGAAATCAAACACCTTGTAATCACTGTTTAGTTTGCTTACATGATGAAATATCTTACATCTCGCAAGTTATTTTAGCAAAAAACGTATCCAAATTCAAGGTTATTTTTTCTAGAAGTGTTACTGGAAGTTGCTAGAAGTTACTCATAGCCGGACTATATCGGGTTTATAGTTAACCTAGACGGTGAAATTACGGCTATTGCTGGCTGGGCTTTGTCGGCTGGAGACCCAAGTTTGGTTTAAATGGGGAAAAACATACCAAACACAATTTTCTCTCACTATTCCTGATTTCTAACACACACTCACAGCGTTCGGCGGGTCTTGCGTCAGAGCAGAAACTAAATCTGATGCTCTCTGTGTGTTTTTCCGTCATCTCTGAGCGCGTTCATATGTGAATTGTTTGAGCTTATTTTGTCCATTAGATCAAAACATTTTCACATTTTCCTATCCATAGACCCTCCCTTGAAGAAATCAGGACAGAAGAGAGTTAGAAGGGGGTAAAAGAGACGGATTAAAACACCAGGTGTAAACGGGAATGTGTTTCCCTCGTCTACTTGTGATCCGATCCACCAAAACGCATCTTAATACCAGCTGTAAACCGAGCCGGAGTTTCGTCTCAAAGCAGCCGAGACAGTCGAATCTCTCTGACACTAACGAGGACAGAACGACAGGCGTCACGTTTGTCCAATCAGTGGCAGACGTTCATCAAACGCTCCAGATTGCTTTTATAGATTTCTTTGCCTCAAGTTGTCTCCTTATTTGCAGTGTTTTCTCTTTATTTGCAGTGTTTTCTCTCTTTCCCTCAGCTCTTTCCTCGGACCGTCGGGAAGCTTTGGGATCTTCAGTAATGCTCGTGTGAAGAGACGCCCGTCCACACACTTCGAACTGGACCTCAATGACGGTACATCTGGACTGTTTTTAAATCAGTGGATGTTTTGTGTTCAGCATCGTCATTAGGGGTGTAACGACACCCTCATGTCATGATTCGATACATATTGCGATACTCCAAGACATATGATAAAAGGTTAACAAAAAGAATGAACTGTTGATGAAAATGCTAAATTTGGTGTTACATTGTGTGTGTAAATGAATAGTCTTGGACTTGGTGCTGAAACCCAATGCAGGACAATAGAGACACCAGAATAACAATATTCATGATTCTGAAAATACAGAATTATTTTAGACAAACATGCGTCCACTCTGACTAGATATATTTAAAATAATGTAGGCCACTTTTTACTGGTAACATAAGACGTTTGACATTATTATCAGGACCCACAAATATTCCTCCATTGCATTATTATACATTAAATTGCAATGAAATCAAATGAACTCCACGTTTCTGTGCTCAAATGTATTAAGAATCAATGGTTCATAAATGTTTAAACGGGGTCATTTTAATAAATTCAGCTATTTTTTTATCTTGTGGACTATATGTTAAAACAAATTATGTAAAATATCTGACAGTAAAAAATAGGACAGTACTAAATAAAAAATAACATGCATTTTGTATAATCCCTCTTATTTTGTTTAAAATTATTCACATTTTCACAGATTCTGCAAGGGTTTCACAAACGTTTTCCTGCAACTGTATCTCACATGTGGTTCTCCTTCAGGTCCTCCTCAGAAGTTGGCCCGGCGTGTCTTCACCAACAGCCGCGAGCGCTGGCGGCAGCAGAACGTAAACGGCGCTTTCTCCGAGCTCCGTAAACTCATCCCGACCCACCCGCCCGACAAGAAGCTCAGCAAGAACGAGATCCTGCGACTCGCCATGAAGTACATCGACTTCCTCGTCGAGCTGCTGAACGACCAGACGAGCGACCAGACGGGGAAAAGCTCGACGGATCCAGGTGGGAGGAAGGACGAAATCGAGGATTTGGGAAACGGCAGCTCCCTGTCTTGTAAAAACAGAGACTCTATGGACTCCATGATGGTGTCGTCGGGATCCAGCTGTTACGGGGACACCGACAGCGAGGAAAGCTCGGGTCCTCGAACTTGCGGCGTTGAGACCAAACACTCCGGGATCACGGAGAAGAAGGTTCAGGAACAGATACTAGCGGTCACAGCAAGCACTTACCAGCGGTGACTAAACCACAAACTAACACACTGGATATGGGTGTTTAACCCTCGACGCGTATAACCCATAGACTGTATACAAATATGGATGTGAAGTCACCCGTAGAGCATTTTTGAAGCCCAAAGTGGGCGGAGCCGGCCGTTGCCATCTTGGCCGCGCGTCACTCCCGGATAAGCGAAAATGTGCAGCGAGGCGGATTAGCTGAGGTGACGTGACGCTAACACACAGCAGACAAACGGCTAGTAGAGACATCAGCGGCAATCCACCTGTCACTCAAGTGGCCACGCCCTTAATTATGCAGAACTTTAAGGCTTAATATAATTTAAACGATGAGTTATAAAAAAAAATCACCCTCCTCACAGTTTTCATGAAGGGCAAAATTAGCTATTTAGACCAAAACCTATTTTTGCTCCAGGCTGTAAACATGTTTTTTTCTGCTGTAAAGTTGGGCATTTTAACATGCGGGTCTATGGGATTGACTCTCTTCTGCAGCCGGTCTCTAGTGGACAGTCGATGAACTGCAGTTTGAGTCACTTCCGTGTTGGATTCAAGAGAGAGGCCGGAAGGTTGCCGCTTGCTATAAACACTGACATTTTGTGTGGAATTACAGCGGATTTACTATTTTAAATTCATGGCTTGTGTTCCTGGTCCATGTTTCATGTGTCACTTCTCCGTTTAATTCCCACTCTCTGATATTTCGAGGAATAAATGGAGTGTGTGTTCCTCACAGGCGATCACGGGTACCTCAAACTTCACATCTACCACAGTCTCAAGCACTCTGACTGGATTATTTAATAATGTGTTGATCTTTTGACTCTGTCCTGCTAACGGAGAGCTGTTTACAGCTGAACCGTAGAAGAACTAACGATGGCAGCTCACATCCATGATCACACTGGGTTCTTGAGTCTCTAGATGTTTGGATGATGTTAAGCTCCTCAGAGTTTGGAAGTTGCAACTATGTGGTTTGCGTTCAACTGATCGTGGTTTGAATAAAATAAGTTTCAGATTTCTTTCTCTCATTTTCACTTCCTAATAAACCAAGGAAGCTTTTAGCGCTAGTGTAAGATAATGACGGGCAAAGGATGAGCATTAGGTGTGTTATTGACCCACTGAGCATGATGGGAAATGGCTAAATGAGTGTTAACACAAAATACACTCACACACTGATCTTTATTCAGGTTAAATGTGATTGTTTCCAGACAGACTGGAAGAGACGTACGGTAAAACCATCCAAAGTTGTTTACAAAACACCTGATGATACAACGAGCATTTGTGTGGATGAAATGATCCCTGGATCTGACGAGAAAAAAGTTTTCAAGGTTAGTGACATCATTTGAGGGTGCGATTGTCATTTTTGGAATCTTTTTTTCCTAATGGAATGTAATGTCATCATCACAGAAAACCGTGGTATTTCATAATCTGTTTTAAAAGCATTGAAATTAAATTCTGTGAATAAGCTCTGTTGTCCAAGTTGGATGTTTGTTTGTTTTTTATTAGGCATCTCATGCAAATGATGCCATGTTATTATCAGTGTAACATCCTATTATGTTACCTTGACTAAAGTTGTATTTGTGGATCACATGCTTTAGGAGGAGGGATCAACATGAGTGAAGGATGTGGATCAACACGGGTGTGTTCACATTCCCTGAGCCCTCGGAGAGTATATGCTAGTATATGCTCAGTTATTGGTTTTCAAAAAAAATATCGGCCAATGGAGTAAAAAAAAAAAAACTTGAGTATTTGAGTGTAAATGAGTATTTTTCTGACCTCATTGGCAGGTATTTTTTCTTGTTTTAAGCATAAACTCACTTAATTTTGATATTCTTTTCAGGAAACAAAACTTAATATCTTAAGCCATTTTGTTTCTCAAGTAAATGCATCTTAAATTAAAAATGTTTAGATATTTGTTCTGGAAAATGAGACGAAAAATTTGAAACTTAACTGTACAATGAAATTCAAGTGTAACCTCTTGTGGTAAAATTAAAATACCAAACACAGAGTAAATATAACTCATAACATATTACTCAACATAGCGGCAAGAAATAGAAAAAGAGCAGTAGAAAGTATATTGCACAATCCCATGTGTATAAACAGTCAGTGTATTGCAAAGTCAAATAAGCAATGGAAAAACACTGAAGAAGAACATTATTTTCTGCAGTGTTTTGATTAAAGGTTTTGTTTTTTAAAGATATGCACTAGTAAATCTTGCTATATTCCATAAAAAAACAGAAGTATTTTTTGATTTCATGTTGACTTTAAGCAATGCTTCAAAGACTCACAATCTCAACCGATGTTGTAAAATGTTTGTTTTTCTGAATCATGCAGCGGGACACAATCATTATTGTGTCCCTCGGTCAATCGTCAGACGGGATTAGGATTTTCCACAATTTTTCATCATAGACTCTGGGACAGGAAAATCATTTTGTTTTTTAAAAAAGAAAAGAAAAGGCCGTCCTGTAGCCGGATGCAGTTTATCCATGACAGAATCATGAGAATCCGAGCGGGATGGAAAAACTGACGCTGTTCAGCCGTGTTGTGTTTTTCCCCACTGCAGCTGTGGCAGTGTGTGTGTGTGTGTGTGTGGGGTCAGAGGTCATCTGTGGGTATCTGACTGTATTTCTCTCGTCGGATCAGGTGTCAGGAAGCATCTACAGTTGCTGCTGTCTCATCGCCAGCCAACAGACTTCCTGACATGGACCACGAGTTATGAAAAGATGGGAAGAATGAAAAAGTGAAAATCATCCTCTCCATTTCACTCATCCGCCACACACACTCCTGCGGCCCGCATGCAGGAAGGCAGACTTGTGTAACGCTTGGTTGAATGACACGCCACAAACGCCCGCGTGTGTCACATGACGGGACGGTTCAGGGATACACGAGGTTTGAGTGTTTCCCGTCTCTGATACCGAGGCCTCTGGGGGGGGCAGAGAACTGGTGTGTGTGTGTGAGACAGTGAGATAAAGCGCCTGATGCCCCTGGAGCAGGGCATTATGGGTACCACACCCTCTCGCTGGCACTGCGCTCGGCCACCTGCAGTTTCATCACGCTTGCAGTGGTTATGACATCCCTGATGACACTGAGCACTTCCTCTGGCCAAGGTCACACACAAACACACACACACACCAAGAACACCGACACATTTTTACCCAACCGGTGATTGTGACAGACATTGTGTAAAGCTGAAGAATAAAACTCTTAAAGAGGTCACATGATGCTATTTTAAAGGGGAAATATCATGAAAATCTGACTTTTCCCGTGTGTAAGTGTTATAATCGTCTCCGCTGTGCTTCTAACAACCCTGAAAACGTGAAACCCAGTAACTTTGTTTTGGTGAGCCTTTCTGTGCAAGCATGTCAAAAAATAAGCCGATCAGATTTCTCTCCTTCTGTCTTATGAAGAGGATTTTATTATAACATTACCGGCCCTTAATCTGCACGTTTACACACACCAGCCGACATTTGGTTTCGCCAAATTTGGATGAGTGAGATTGGCCTGTTTTGTTATTGCTGGAGTTTCTGAAGCTCATGTAAAGACTCCGCCCTCTTCTGAACGGAGGCGGAGCTGCAGCTCATTTGCATTTAAAGGGACACACACAAAAACGGCGCGTTCTTGCTCACACGTAATAAGGGGTAAATTTGACAAGATATAATAAATTATCTGGTATTTTGAGCTGAAATTTCACAGACACATTCTGGGGACGCCATAGATTTATATTACATCTTGTGAAAAGGGGACTAATATGTCACCTTTAAAAGTTAATTATTTTGTTTATTGGGTGTAATAGAATAGGTAACAAAGCTTTAATGTTCAAAAAACTTTTTCTTTTTTTTTTACACAGCCTACTGTACATTATTGCAGCTTCTCTATTCCCAGTCTGTCTGAAACTGATTCCTACGAAGCCTCTCCTTCTGAAGAGCCCAGAGTGCTCTGATTGGCCAGCTGACCCGGTGCGCTGTGATTGGCCAAACACCTCAAGCGTGTGTTGGAAATGTAAGGCTTCTTACCATAATCAGTTTTCAAGGCTCTCAAAGCAACTGTAAACACAGTTACAATACGCCAGTCAAATGTTTGGACATCGGTGGCTGAATTTGTCTCATGTCATGATTATAAAAACCTTTGACTGAAATCATACTGAGGATTAGTTTTTGAGTCAAATGCAAATAATTGTGCTTGCATGTGAGTTGCATTAGAAAACTAAAATGTTAATTTTATAAAACAGAAACAGCTGAGCATCGACATCATTGGAATGCAAAGTTGAGAGAACATCCTCCATCAGAAGAAACTCAAATTTAAGGTTTTATGTATAATTTTATTTTTTGGTCACTACATAATTTCCAAAATGAATCTTTTTTTTATATAAATAATATTATTACTGCAAGACCCAGAAGCATATGAATGTTGTTGTTTTAAAATAAATGTCCTCCTTTTATCAGGACAGAAATGTTTCTTAAAAATATGCTTACATTTCTGTTCAATATATATTTAAATAAATATATATGAAATGTGGTCAGCTGGTTTAGGAGAATTGAAGATATACATGTGCATGTGAACATAATTTGTTCACATTTACAGTTTTATGACAATATAAATATTGCTTTGTTAGGCTGGAACACATCTAGTGATAAATTAGTGTCCTTTCAAGAAACAGACATTTTCATTTTTGGTGCACATAAATTTATAGTTACAGAATTGAAAAAAAAAATGCAGTGAACATGTTGATTTGTTCTTGTGTTCATGAAACTGTTGGTAAAGAATCAGCTGAATTTAAAGTAGTGTGGAAACATTTAAAGGTGCAGTGTATAATTTTTAGCGGCATCTAGTGGTGAGGTTGCGAATTGGAACCAACAGAAGTTACGGTGGCCGACAGGAAGTGATGTCATCATCTGAGACAGCAGAGAGTAGCCAGTTAAAGAGGTTTCTTTAAAGATAAATTAAGAAATTATGTTTACTTATTTATTCAGTAAAATGATATGTTATTGCAAGTATTATCACAGGCGTAACTACGGTAAGCAGGGTACGCGGTTGCTTACGGGCCCCGACCAATCAGGGGCCCGCGTGACTGGAAGATATTGATTGACAGCCGGCGCCCCCTATCGCATTTTACTACTTTTAGTCTGATCGCATTTTACTTTATCGCGAATTTATTTGAATAAATAATGACAACATATTTTACTGATCATTGAATACGTGTGAAATAAACAATGATGGATTTTGGTGTAATTTGTTTCGAATTGGGCCTGGGGAATCCCGGGTCGGTGAGTGAACATGCGTATTCTCACAGAGGAAAGCACGGAAAATGCAGCTATAATGTAAGTGAGCATCTTTTCTTATGTATTTGGACCTAGGCCTATGTGTGTGTAGTCATAGCAGTGAGTAACAATGTGTTATGGTGCGCATTCACCAGTGTTTTTTTTTTTTTGTGGTCCGCCTTGATAATCCTGCATAAGGGCCCGGTGTACGCTCGTTACGCCACTGAGTATTATTGTTACTTGTTCATCATTGTGTCAGTGTTTTATTCGCTGACTTTAGCAGCTTCTTATCATGAAGAACAACATAGTGACGAAACGTTTGTCCGTTCAGGGCCACCGTAGAAACATGTCGATGTAAGTGGACCTGCGGTGTGTGTAGAGAGAAATATCTCATTCTAAGGTAATAAAAACATAACGGTTCATTATGTAAGGTCTTTATACACCACTGAAAACATAGTTATGTTTGATATTGCAATTCTGTCAACAGATCCTCCTAAATATTACACAATGCACCTTTAAAACTCAAAACTAAAAGATGAATATGCAGCACATATAATATTGTGTTTGTACAGATTTGACTGATGCAAGAAACCACAAACGTGGGAATGATTTTACAGTTCACAGAGCAGATCAAACTGTCTATTTCCTGAATCACTCTGTTTCCTGTTTAACGAATCTCCGTCTTAAAGACTACATTACTATGTATTTATTAATTATTTATGAAATCTAGTAATTTAAAGGTAAATTAAAAAAAAAAACTAAAGAATTTTTTTAAAGAATCTCCAAAAAAATTGCATTAAAAAATAGAAAAAATATTATTTCTGGACAAAAAAAAAAAAGTAAATATAATTTTAGGGCTTCGGGTCATTTTGACCCGCGAGGGAAGGATGTATTCCAGGATGCTAGGGAACTCAAAACTAAAAAATATTGCGTTTGTACAGATTTGTCTGATGCAAAAAAACACAAATTTGTGGAATGATTTTACAGTTCACAGAGCAGATCAAACTGTCTATTTCCTGAATCACTGTGTTTTCTGCTTAACGAATCTCCGTCTCCCGACCTCAGTGGCCACAGAGCCCAGCGCGGCTCCTACAGCGCCCCCTACAGCGCCGGCGAGGAACAGGCCTAGCGCCGCGCCGGCCAGCGCTCCGGCGAACAGCGGCTTCGGCACACGACTCGCTCCCGACCTCGTCGTCTCCCACACGGAGCGCAGCAGCGAGCGATCGGGAACAGACGAATCCAAACGAATGCTCTTCTCCGTCAGCTCCTCCTCTTCCTCAGTCTCTCGCACGGCGTCCAGAGAATGAGGCGACTGGTTCTGTCTGTCTCTCCTCACGCTCTTCGTCTGGTTCTCCTGGTTCTCCTGGAAAAGGGAGATGCTGTAGAAACTCCCTCCGCTCTCCTTCACCGTCTGCTTCACCTTCTCCAGGAGATCATTCGTGTTTTTCTGTCCGGGTGTGAGAATGTGATAGCGGTCTCCGCATCTCTGCACCAGCTCCAGCATCTCGGGCCGTCGGGAGCTGATGTAATCCTCCACCGCCTCCGCGCCGGACGATCCCTCGGGAAGCAGGTCGGAGCGCGTGAAGAGGACGATGGTGTGCCGGCGTACGGTCTCGGGCCCGAACGCTCCCTCGAGGGCCTTCAGCGCCGGGAGCTCGCAGCCAGTGGGCCGGTCCACGGGGACACAGAGCAGGAACACGTGAGGGCCCGGGGCCGACAGGGCCACACATGAGGAGATCTGAGCTTTCACCTCCTCTGGAGATCTCTCCGAATGAAACCAGTCCGGTGTGTCGATCACAGACACCTGAAGGAGACAGACAGTGTTGGGAAAGTTCACTTTCACATTAACTAGTTCAAAGTTCAGTTCACACATTTTAAAATGACCTAGTTCAGTTCATAGTTCATACTTTAAAATTTTGACCTAGTTCATAGTTCTTTTTTTCCATATGTTGCTGCAAGCTATTATTTTTCAAAATTATTGCCACAGCCCATATAGAACCACAGACAACAATTATTTTATCGGTGGGCAAAGTTTGCACAGAAATGTAAGATTTTTCCCATCCTCACCGACCTCGTCATAAAACTCAAGATCCTCCTTGCTGCTTTTTGTTTTGATGACGCATGCGGCGGTGCGACACTGGTGGCTGGTGTTGCCAGATTGGGTGTTTTTCCGCTACATATTAAAGGGATAGTTCACCCAAAAATGTAAACTCTGTCAGTAATTACTCTCCCTCATGTTGTTCAACCCCGTAAGACCTTCGTTCATCTTCGGAACACAAATTAAGATATTTTTGATTAAATCTGAGAGCTGGATCACTCCTCCATAGGCTTCTAAGGGATTGACACTTGTTCCCCGAAAAGTCATTAAAGACATCGTTAAAATAGTCCAAGTGACTACAGTGGCTCAATCTTAAGTTTATCAAGCGACGAGAATACTTTTTGTGTGCAAAAACAATTTTAACGATGTCTTTAATAACTTTTCGGGTCCGGCAAGTGTCAATCCCTTAGAAGCCTATGGAGGAGTGATCCAGCTCTCAGATTTAATCAAAAATATCTTAATTTGTGTTCCGAAGATGAACGAAGGTCTTACGGGGTTGAACAACATGAGGGAGAGTAATTACTGACAGAGTTTACATTTTTGGGTGAACTATCCCTTTAATATGTAGCGGAAAAACACCCAATCTGGCAACACCAGCCACCAGTGTCGCACCGCCGCATGCGTCATATAATAATCCAAATAATCAAATAATCCAGTGTCAATCCTCGATTGAAATCGCGTTCTGGAAAGTGGGATTAAAACTCCGGCTCTGTTTACAGTATTAAGATGCGTTATGGTGGATCGGATCAGAGGTAGACGAGAGACACATTCCCGTTTACACCTGGTGTTTTAATCCGTCTCTTTTGTCAACACATTGAGCGAACAACATATTTTTACAACATTAATTAATGTTTGTGAATTTTATTTAATACAAACACTTGCTTGTTCATGTTTGTTCACTTCATTCATTGTGCATTAAATAATGTTAACAGATAGTATGTATTAATACATTTTTAAATTAACCCCAAGGAGAATAATTGCTACAGAATATAACTATTGTTTATTGTTAGGTCATTTTATCTAATGTTATCTAACAAATGGAATCTTATTGTAAAGTGTTTTTAATACTATAGTTTCCATCTTTGTAACCGTGATATACACTTTTAATATATGTAGCCTAAATTTAATCTAAATTAAGCTTTGGTACCGAGAACCGTGGATTTTCACTGGTATTGGTAACGAATACTGAAATTTTGGTTTTGGTACCGTGACAACACTTTCACTCACTTCTGTCCTGATTTCTTCAAAGGAGGGTCAATATGGGTAATAAAATGTGTTTTTTTTAGATCTTTCAATCTAATGGACGAATAAGCTCAAGCAATTCACACATGAACGCACCCGGAGATAATGGAAAAACACACAGAGAGCATCAGATTTAGTTTCTGCTCTGACGCAAGACCCGCCGAACGCTGTGAGTGTGTGTTAGAAATCAGGAACGATCAGAGAACATTGTGCTTGGTATGTTTTTCATCTTCAAACCAAACTTGGGTCTTCATCCGACAGTTTAAACCCCGTCTGGTTAGCGCTCTTCCCATAATGTTCACACTTTAGATCAGTAGTCGGAGAGCAGACGGACTTTAGTGGCTGTTCAAACGCATTCGATCACATGATCATTTGCACTACGCAATCAATCCGGTCTAATGCGTGTTCAACTCCCTCTGGAAGTGGACAAACTCGAAGCGTTTTAGACCCCGATTAATGTCGTCTTCTTGTGATCCGATCAACCAAAACGCTTCCTAACACCAGGTGTAAACAGAGCCATAGAAGTTCCCACTTCGAGCACTGCAATAATCAGAGTAAGGACTTAATCTCAGTAAGATGTTTAACACGACACGAGCAAAACTGTGACACTGACCCGCGTGTCGTCCACGAGCGCTCTGGCCTTCACACACTCCTGATCCGCTCTGACATGATCCTCTCCATGCAGATCAAACTCCTCTCGACCCAGAATGATGTTCCCGGCCGCACTCTTCCCAGAACCACGACGACCCAGCAGAACTACTCTCAGCTCGGGCAGGGAACAATCCTCCAGAAGATCAGAGGGACATGAGGAGGATTCAGGAGAGACAGGAGAGAGAGTCTCCAGGTCATCCGAAACCTTCTGAAAACTGTGATGGACTACAATGAGAAACAGAAGCAAATGTATCAGTATTAGGACCAAGGTTATTTTTGTAAACGAAACTAAGACTAAAACTATTGGTCAAAAAACATTTTCATAAACTGAAATAAAATAAAAAATTCAGGTTACACTTTTATTTTAAGGTGACATTGTTACAGTGTAATTATATATTTAAGTACTGAGTAATAATAATAATTAACTGCATGTACTTACTATATAGGGTTAGGGTAGGATTAGGATTTGGTTGAGGGTTAGTTGCATGTAATTATGCATCATTTACTGTTATTACTATGGTAAGTAGGCCTACATGTAACATATGTAACAAGGACACTGTAAAATAAAATGTTACCAAAATTCATAATAAATGAAAAACTAAAAACTAACAACAGTTACTCAAAAACTAACTGAAATAAAATAATAATTAGCAAAAATAAATAATCAGTTTCGTAATTAATAAGCACTTCTTATTAATCTGGAAAATCTGACCTGTGGCTGTTTAGGGAAATGCCTGTATATGGAGCTTCATGCACGAGTTATCTGAGGCGATTAACCACTGAATTTTTCATAATTTTTGCATTTATTTGGTTCTTTGTTCAATCAAACCATTATTTTATTTTTATTATTAAGAGGTCTGCACAAGAGTTAACTGTAATCTGTGCAAACATTAAACTTAGCTGAGATAAATCGTCTACACTGGAAGTATTCTGTAAACTCTGCTAAACTATATAAAAACTCAATAGAAATGTGTTCACAAAATATAAAAACCAGAGTAAAACTAACAAAATCATTAATGAAACTAACTAAAACTAATCTGAAATTTAAAGCAAAATTGAAAACGATATTAAAATAAAAACTAATTTAACTATAATAACCTTGATTAGGACACAGATTTCACAAACTGACTAAGTTGTGCCTCGTCCTGTAGCATTCGAGCTCAAGACATGCATGATTCCTCAAACCGTGTGTTGTTGAGGAGAGCGCTACTTTACTAAAGTGACGAGATTAAGCATTTTCATCTATTGGACCATAAAACAGGTGCGAAAAATCCCAGAGATGCCCATTCAAACACTCAGAACAAACTCATTTTGAGTCATTTTAAGACATGCATTAAAATTTGTTAATGAAAAAAAGTGAATGTAATGAACCTACTAGTGTTGATGAAGCTCTGGCTGTGCTGAAGCTCTGGCTCCTTCATCATCTGACTGAGAATAGCTCCCTCTAGAGTTACACATCAACATCTCATATATCAGCAGCATTTCAAACTAACATTTCTCTTCATCCAATTAGCATTTACTTTTTGTGTGACTAGTTTGATTAGTTCAGGTGTCCGATCCTGCTCCTCGAGGGCCACTTTCCATGAAATCCAGTGATCCCGAACAGGGGTGTGTTTCCCGTACAATGCTGTAACTTGCTACTTAACTATAACTATAACTATAACCATAGTACGATGCATCGTTGAAGAAATCAACTTGCTAGTCACGACTGTTTCCCGTCGCAAATTGGTCGTTCAACCACGTTGGTTAATGATGTCACGCAGGTGTTGGAGTAATAATACTTTTAATGAATCTGTTTGAGATCGAATTAATGTTTTATGTTATGCTATAAATTACAGACATGACATCTGAGGACTATTTCTCATTTTTCTCAGTTATTTTGCTCTATTTTCAGATTCAATCATAGACTCATTCTTACGTAGGGCCTACAAGAGCACGTTTGCTCTCTTCAAAAACGATGCTTTAAATCTCTTGACAAACTAAAAGATGTAAATTACATTTGTATATATTCTAAATAAAAGATACAGATTGTACTGAATGTCAGCTTGCTTATTTTGCTCAAGAATAGGATTTATTGTGTCCAAATGTCATGCAACTTGCAACCATAGTTGGCTAACGATGCTTTGGGAAACACCCCAGCTTGATTAGCTGGTTTAAGTGTGTTTAAACACAGCCCCTAGAGTTCTTACCAGAACCAGGAAGTATGACCATATTAGCCCGGTTCTGTCAACACTGCATTGGCTCCTTATTAAACATCGTATACATTTTAAAATATTGCTGATTACTTACAAAGCACTAAATGGTTTAGCTCCCCAGTACTTGAGCGAGCTCTTAACGCATTATAGTCCTTCACGTCTATTGCGATCTCAAAACTCTGGCCAGTTGATAATACCTAGAATATCTAAATCGACTGCTGGCGGTAGATCCTTTTCCTATTTAGCACCAAAACTTTGGAACAATCTTCCTAACATTGTCCGGGAAGCAGACACAGTCTGTCAGTTCAAATCTAGACTAAAAACACATCTCTTTGGCCTAGCATACACATAACACATTATAGACTTCTATAATTCAATGTTAGGCTGCATAGTTTAGATCAGCCGGATCCGGGAACACTTCCCATAAATCCTGATGTACTCGTTACATCATAAGAAGGATGGCGTCTACGCTAATATTAGTCTCTGTTTATCCCGAGGTTTACCGCAGTCCGCCGGATCCAGGCCGTATCCGGATCTGATGAAGGACCTGCGCCTGGACACGACGACAACGCATCAGGATAACAGGATAATTCCGGTTCGTGTGGCTATGCGGAAGCGATAAAAAATTCTGTATTATACATTTTTCAAGGCTTGTACCTTGGAACCTATTTCATGGTTTGCGTTCTCGAGTCACCAGGCACTGTTTTGTGTAAATGAGCCGGAGCGCATTAAGGGTTTTCTGTTAGAACGGTGTCGCGTTAGCAGCCCCTAAGTTAATAACGAACAATCGTTGCGACGGAAGTGAATCAATCAAAACTAACTTTAGCTGGACAATAACTTTATTCTAGAGCTGCTGTAAAGCCAAAACAATAAACAATCAAATTTCCTATTATCACTGTAAAGCTGCTTTGAAACATCTATATTGTTAAAAGCGCTGTATAAATGAAGGGGACTTGACTGGGACTAGAGTTAAACTCTGCTGGAGGCCCTTCAGGAGCAGGTTAGGAAACTTATGGATTAGTTCCCTGCATTTGTTCTGGTTTATTTCAGCACCTTTGGTGAGTTTGAAGCTCGGGCCTCTCTCCAGAAGTGCTTGATGGTTGTGTGTTTCCTCATAGTCCCGCTTCTGTGACTGAAGTCCGTTGATCAGGTGTCTCTCAATCACTCCATCACTTACGGTTTCCTTTGTTTGTTTGTCAAATGTGTTGATTTGTGTTAGTTTTCCTCTGTTGCCTCCGTTCCACATTGTGTCTCTTGCTGCACTGAGCTTCATCTCTGTTTTCTCCTCCTCTTTCTCCTCTCTGACATCTTTCCCACGTTTCTCCTCTTCCCTGAGCAGGTGAAATCCTCCGCTCCGCTGTACCATCTGCTCCACCTGAGACACGAGAAACTAGGTAAACATGTCTCAAAATCATACAATCTGTACTTTGTCATAATACATCATCCCATCCATTACATTGTGACCCTAAAGATCATCTAAAATAAGTCCTTTTTTTATTTCAGCATCAAATGCATGTTACTATCTAGATATAAATGTGTTAAATACAGTCCTGCGATCATCATCACTCAGGTTGTCTAATGATGCACACCATGATGCAGTCCAAACTACGAGTCTCTGTCGAGTCCGAGACCATATTTTCAGGGTCTTGTCATTGACTGGCGCATTTGGACTCGTCTTGACTTGAAACTGATCAATGGGGAGTCTGGTTTCAAATATTAAAACAGTGCAGGTATATGTTTTGTGGTCTGTGTCGACTTGTGCATTTAAAATTCAACATAAGGCACATTGAATGTCCAACAACAAATATTTTAACATAATTCTATTCTATTGTGCTCCGTTTGGCACGTATTCGCGCAGCAGCGCTCGTTCAATGTGAAGTTTAGCGGAGACTCGCTTGCATGAGCCTCGTCCACTCGTGACAGCAAAATGAAATATTTGCATGACTTTCTAACATTTACAGATGGAGAATATACCTTAGTTATCCACTGTGAAAAACACATCTCAAACGCATTAAACAGGACAGAATATACATGCTGTTTGCCATGGTGGATCGATTTGATCCATGATTGTCCTTTAGGGCTGCTTTCGAATAGTATGCACATTAAATGATCTTGACTCATTGAACCTGGGTCAAATTAGTGGGATTACGTAAACTTCAATTGTCCTTTATGGAACCGCGTTAGCCCAGACTGATTTGTTAGGTTAATTCAAGTCAGGTTTTGGACTGTAATCCCCAATTTTCTTAGCACTTTATGGAACAGGCCCCTGAACTAGCTAATCAGACTTCAGACTCTTTAAGGGAAGTGAGTCTGAGCTGGATAGAAGATGTTAGCCCTCCAGGAGCAGGATTGGACATCTCTGTCCCAAAAGAACACCATTTTATACTGTCTGAATCATTCAGACCCTCTTTTGGTCTCTGTCTGCGTTTTAGTTTAGAAACTGAGAATTAAAACGAATACCATCTCCGTCCACACCAGCATTTTAGCTGCGTATTAGAATTGATCTCCGCCCACATTAAAACGACTGAAAACGCGGATCACGTGACCATTCACCTACACTGGGCGTGCGCGTGCTGGTGTAAACAGGAAACAGATTGACTATTCCTCAGATTTCGCTGAGGTTGATAAGTGCCGATCTGGACATTCGAACGTTTTCGCACCATTCCTCAGTAACCACAACTTCATTTATAAAATTATCCCACAATGCGCTGGTTCTTCCCGGCTCAACCCAAAACCGTCGCTCCATGCACGGTAGATACCGCCGCTGCACACGGGAATTGTCACAGATCACTCGAATAATAGCTTGCCTCCGGCGCATGTAGGCAAATGCAGAATTGACTTGCACTAACGTAACTGGTAGTCCAGGCTGTTGTTGTATGTTTTCTTCCGTTGTATGACACCCAGTCAGAGCCGAGCGTGAGCCTCTGCGTCATCGTTTCTAAAGTCCTCCGTTTTGACCCGTCTACACTAAAACGCCCTCCGGAGATTCAAAACGGGGTCGGCAGCGTTTCTAAACTTCTCCGTTTTAGGTCTTCGTTTTTGCCGTTTTAGTCTGGACGGGAGGTGCAAACGTAGCAAAAGGTCTCCGTTTCTAAACTAAAACGTAGTAGTGTGGATGGGGCCTAAGACTCAACCTACTCGGGTCTCGGCCGGGACTCGGACTTGAATTAGCTGGTCTCAACTGTGACACTGCCATGAAAAACGTCTGTTCTGTCTGCTCCCATATTTTCCAAAAATGTAAGTAAATTGTAAAGACCATTGGTGCCAATGGTTTCTACTATCTACATAGGCCACAGTTCCTCAAATCCAGTCCTGGAGGGCCAGTGCTCTGCAAGGTTTAGCTTAAACTCTGATCAAACTCACATTTTCTAGTAACTCTAGTAAGTGAAGATCCTGATTAGCTTGGTCAGATGTCTTTGATTGGGGTTGAAGCTAAACTCTGCAGGGCAGGATTTGAGGAACCCTGACATAGGCTTACAATGCTTTTGGGAAGTTTCCAATCCTGCTCCTCGAGGACCAACACACCTGCCTGGAAACCGTGATCCTGGAGGACTTGATTAGCTGCTTCAGGTTTAATTAGTAATCAGCAGCCATATACAGTCAAACCAAAATTTATTCAGACACCTTCAACATTTCTCACATTATCACAGTTTATTCGCTATAGTTTAGAAAATGGTAATAAAATAGGACAAGAACTCAGAGTTATCAGATCAGTTGATATTTCACTGGTTTTGTTCATACTTCTGTTAGACTGTCTCACAAATTAATTATGTTGAATTTTAGTACAGAATTAGATAATACCAATTTAACTCAACAAATTGCCAAGCAAGGCTTCATTTTGGGCACCACGTGTTCAGTCTATAGGTATGCGTGTTTGTATATGTCACAGTTTACTTTATTTTGCTATCCTCACTTATATAAATGTCCTGCACCCACTAGAAAATCTAAAATGATATCTGGTGTCTGAATAATTTTTGGTTTGACTGTATGTAGGATGATCTCAATCAGCTTTCAGTCAGACACCTGTAGCCCCGCCCCCAGCTTCAATTTCCTCAGAACAAACATTCTCTGATGTACCTTCTTAAGGTTTAATTGGTTATCAGTAGCCATATATGTAGGAAGATGCCAATCAGCTTTCAGTCGGACACCTGTAGCCTCACCTTCTCCAGTAGAGAGACGACTTGCTGTCTGTCGTCAGATCTGCGGTTTCTGATCACATGACAGTGTCCTCGGCACCTCCTCAACACCTCCTGAAGCCCCTCCTCCTTACTCAGGTACTCGTCCAGACTGCGGTCCATCAGGTATTCTCCACAGGTGAGCAGCACCAGCGTGTGACCCAGCACCGCCTGCCCAAACATGTGCTCCAGCTGATCCGGGATGCACCGCTCCATCTCCGTAAACTCCCCGATGGGAATGAGGAAGAGGAAGATGAAGGGCCCGGAGCCACTCAAGCTGAGGGAACGCCGGGTCTCCTCCTGAATGTCGGCCTCCAACTCCTTGCCCCGCCAGTACCAGCGAGGGGTTTCCACAACACACAGCCGTCGGCCCTCCGAAAGCCCTCGCCGGATCTGGCTCACACGGGGAGAGGCCGGAGATGCCAGATCCGAAGTCTGACGCAGGAGTGTGTCCGCCGTCAGGGTCTTTCCACAGCCGATGCTGCCGACCAACACCAAACACAGCTCAGAGAGGGAGCCGCGAGGACCGATACCTGGAACACAGAGACAGAACAGAAATCAGACCTCAGGAACTAGGGACTTTGGGCTGGTACTGGTAACCAGGGTCTAAATGAAGTTCCGGGTAAATATTTCCCCCTCCGAAAGTCCCTGTTTGCGAGGTAGTACTTTTTCAAAGCTCAGGAACTTTCAGGGGTGGGATTGGGCGCTGAACATGCTGATTGGTTGAGTTCATGCTGCTATACACATCTACAACTCAGGTGATTGGCTCAAATTAATGTCAAGTGACTTAACTAATGGTAGCAGGAAAATGACATCAAGGCAACACTGGTTGGCTGATGACATCACAAGAACACAGTGTTTAAAGGCCCTGTTTACACCTGGTGTTAGGAAGCGTTTTGGTTGATCGGATCACAAGTGAACGACACTAAATACAGCTGTAAACGGGGTCTAAAACGCTTCGAGCTTGTCCACTACGGCTGCAAAAGGTTCAAAACACGGCAGCGAGATTATTATTGAATATTAAGAAACGTGAACACATCACTCCATCTTTGATCTCTCTACATTGGCTCCCTGTACAATATAGGACTGATTCTTCTTCTATTGGCCAGACAAGTAATTTGGCAATGTCAATTTGTAAAGAAAGAATATGTGCCTGCGCACATACATATTGAAACGTGCAAATCTATAGACTAAACACGTAATATGCATGTGCACGCCGTCAGCTTTTTCACAGATCCACGTTTCTGAAGTTAACACGGAGATGATAACGTTTTCAAAAAATTTCGAAAATGCACCTTGGAAACTGTTTCAAAGTTTGCGTTCTCTTAAGACATATTTGTTTGCCATGGCCTATTCGTCCTTTTGATGGAATTTTTTTAATGATTTTATTTTGTTTTATTCTATTACTATTGTAATATTATTTTCTACTTTTCGGTGATGATGTAAAGCACATTGGTCAACTTGTGTTGTTTTAATAGTGCTATATAAATAAAGGTGACATTGATATTGACACTTTCACCACTTCCAGAGGGCTTTGAAAACGCATTTGACCGAATGGCTTTCGTAGTGTAAATGCTCATGTGATCGAATGCGTACGAACAGCCTTTAATCGAACTCTTGAGACATCTACAGCTCACCTGCTTTCATTCTCATTCATCCCTGCAGGACTCCCAGCATGTGCATATCATATGTCCGTATTTCTCATGTCAATTAAGTCAAGTCACGTTTATTTATATAGCGCTTTTAACAATATAGATTGTTTTAAAGCAGCTTTACAGTACAGTGATAATAGGGAATTAAAGTAACAGAGATTGTTTTGGCTTTAGAATAAAGTTGTTGTCCAGCTAAAGTTAGTTTTGATTGATTCACTTCCGTTGCAAAGATCATTAGTTATTACCTTAGGGGCCGCTTACTAAACACCGTTTTAACTGAAAGCAGAAAACTTTTAATGTGTTCTGGCCGTTCATTTGCACGACACCAGTGTTTGGGGCTCGAGAACGCAAACTTTGAAACAGGTTCCAAAGTGCAAGTTTCGAAATGTTTTGAAAACTCTCCGTGTTAACTTCAGAAACGTGGATCTGTGAAAAAGCTGACGGCGCGCACATGCATATTACGTGTTTAGTCTATAGATTTGCACGTTTCAATATGTATGTGCGCAGGCACCTTTACAAATTGACATTGCCAAATTACTTGTCTGGACAGATTTTGTTTTTGTTGTTTACGTGAATCCATGCGAACTGGAATCCTTTTGATAAAGTTTTATCTGTACAGAGGGCGCTATGCACATTAATTTGAGCCAATCACCTGAGCTGTAGATGTCAAGTGACTATTAACTAGGGGTGGGCGGATCGATCCTGAAGTATCGATACTTTCGATACTGACGTGGTATCGAAAAGGATCGATCCTCACATAAAAATATCGATCCAAATGTGTGTGTTTTTTTACCAGTATTTTTTATTAATTTAGAACGCAATTCAGTGTGTAAAAAAAACTTCTAAGTTGAAAAATACGTGAATGTTAGCGAATAATTGTGTAGAGTAGAACCAGAGAATGTCTAATAAGGCTAGACCGCTCTGGTAGAACTATTTCTCCTAGTCATCTGGATACAAGATGAAACCAATCAATCCCAGAGAGCGTTCGATGCTGGTGCTTCTGTCTCAGTGTGTTTGGGAAACGAAGCCTTGATGACAGAGAAACAATCGAGAGTTATTTCGCAATAAACAAATTAAAAGTTTACATAACGGTTGAAAATGTTGACGTCAGTAAGATTTGTTTAATGATATTAATATTTTTATTCAACAAGGATCGATGCATTAAATTGATCGAAAGTGACAGTCAAGGGTTTTACACTGTTAAAAAAAATCTATTTCATATAAATGCTGTTCTTTCAACTTTGTTCATCAAATAATTTTGCATAAAATGTATCATGGTTTCCACAAAAACATGAAACTGTTTTCAACATTGATAATAATAAGAAATGTTTCTTGAGCAGCAAATCAGCATATTAAAATGAATTCTCATCATGAAGGATCATGAAGACTGTAGTAATGATGCTGAAAATTCAGCTTTGATCACAGGAATAAATGACAGAATAGCCTATGTTAAATTGTAATAATGTTACAGTTTTTACTGTATTTTTGATCAAATAAAGGCAGAAGAGAATTAAAAATCTTACAGACCCCAAACTTTTGAACAGTAGGCTAGTGTACAATAGTGCATTTACTATAATTAGGGTAGTTTGGTAAAAGTCACTGATTAATTACAGGCGAGTTGAGAGCACAAATCACAAAATATTTAGTGGTCATGAAAACGTATTCAGATTTAGCATATTGATGATGCATTCACCTCATAAATCATGACACACTGCTCTAGCACAGGAAAGTGCATGTAAGTTCAAGTGCATACTTTTAAAATTAAAAAGTATCGGTATCGATATCGGCGATACAGGCCCTGTATTTACTTGGTATCGGATCGATACCGAATTTTGCAGTATCGCCCACCTCTACTACTAACTAATCAATGCAGGAAAATGACATCAAGGCAACACTGGTTGGCTGATGACATCACAAGAACACAGTGTTTAAAGGCCCTGTTTACACCTGGTGTTAGGAAGCGTTTTGGTTGATCGGATCACAAGTGAACGACACTAAATACAGCTGTAAACGGGGTCTAAAACGCTTCGAGCTTGTCCACTTTCACCACTTCCAGAGGGAGTGACCCTCAGAACCTCACCTCAAAAAGAAATACATTTCATTTACAGAGTTTCAGACTCTATTTTTAGGTTTATGTGATTCATATCTTGTGTTTAATCTCTGTCCTCACACATTACAACATACGAGACACCTGTCAGTCCAGTTACACAGCATTCAGCAGAACACACACAAACACGCATTAGTAATAGAAGTTATAACTTACACTAGATTAGTTCAATTATTTAATCTATTTGTTTCTCCTCACTATCATGAAATATTTCAATTACATTTAATGAAATTACTCATTTAATGAAACAAGTCATTTTAGACCGCTCACTGTACTGTGGGAGAACATGAACACGAGTATGAATGTGAATTTAATCTTACCCTGATTAGAGAAATCCATGTGATTGTGTGTGTCAGGGAGGTCAGAGTCTCTCTCTCTCTCTCCTGATCCAGGTGTGAAGCGTCTCTGTGTGAGAGTGAAGAGACTCGCGTCCCGTCGGAGACGCCACACCCCTCATCTCCTCTCCTGCAGTTGGGGTGGAGGAATGATCCTCGGCATGCGTGTGAATCACACTGATGCTGCCACACCCAGAACAACTGGTTTGCTGGGATTCAGTGTTTTTTAAGTTTGAAATGCTGGTTTCCGATCCTGACCAGCTGAAAAACTGAAACCCCCTCTAAAGGCTTCTTTACGCAGGAGAGTTAAAGCTGGTTTTATTATAGTAAATGTGTAGTAACCATGTTTTTTTTTTTTTGCCGGATTGATTGTCATTTGTAAATTATCGTTAAATTATGTTTAGTGTTGCAAAACCATGGTTAAATTGTGGTTACCATGATTTAACTATATTTACGACCAATAAAACCATGGTTAAATTGTGGTTACCATGATTTAACTATATTTATGACCAATAAAACCATGGTTAATTTTCTTAAAAAGACATCATGATGTCTCACAGTTTCAAAATCATCTTTTCAAGACGTGTTTATAAATGTTGAATTCATTCTATTTCATGTCTGTAGACCTCAAATCATCTAGATTTTGATCTCAGAAACACGTCCTGTGTGAACAGACAGTGTCTATACAAGTCTCTTCATTTTTATTCAGATAGGGTTGGGGTTAACTTTTAATTAACCCGCTCAGCAAGATTCTCTGCATCATGACAGACGAAAGAGACTGAGAATGCAACCGTATATCCGAGTGAAACGCTTCAGGAACAAGAACAAATGTGGGCGGGGCTTGATTTTGTCTGTGGGGAATTGATTGGATGGTTGTGGTTTGCGATTGGCTGATCTCATGTGAGTGACAGGTTATAGCCACGCCCACATCATCAGAGAGAAGAGATGCTGCAAGAGGAACTTATTCTGATTCAAGATTTTTAAAACAATAATAATGTGCACCGATAAATCATTTACAATAAACACTACAAAATTCAGTCCACTCCAGAATTAAAAGAACATACTAAAATGGATTTTATTGAGAGATTGAGAAAAACAACAGAAATACAAAATTAACATCAGATAAAAAAATGGAGCAGGTTTAAGAAGCAGGTTAAAAGTTGAAGTGTCTGAGTTTGTCCAGTGCAAAACTGTGCAAGTCTTAAAGTCTTTTGTCGATGGTTTCAGTGGAGACGCCGCAGGAGGTCCTTCATAAACCCGGCATCACGTAGGCGATGTTATCCAGAGTGTTTGACTGATCACAAACAGAGACACGGAGTGAGAGTTATTATTATTATTTGCTTTATTTAACCAGGAGAATCACATTGAGATATTACTATCTCAAGACGGCTGCACATAAAGTTTCACACAAAGAATCACAAAATGACAATACCACAATTTACACATTCAAGAACTAAATAAATAATAGCAAATAAAACAAAAAAACAATTGCAAGTCTCCTTTAAAACATTGTGCAAGAGACGTTTAAAAGTGCTGACAATACCCTTGGGACTTTTAACCGAATATGAGAATGAGAACCAGATCTAGTGCGATAATAAAATTTGTGTAATAGATTAAAAGATTTGATATATAGGAGGGTGATTTACCTAAAATAACTTTTGCAATAAATAACTACATATGTAGCTTTTTCCTTTGATATAAAGATAACCGAGCTAAAGAATGATATAAAATGCAATGATGCATCCGTGACACTGCACCAGAAACAAAGCGTAAAGCTGCGTGACACACACAATCTAATTGTAGAGGTGAAGCTGCATGCATATATAAGTTCAAGTCATTTGGCTCACTGATGTTTATTAGTGGTCGACCGATATATCGGCCGATATTTGGCTTTTTTAAAATATCGGCATCGGCCGATGAGTTTTTCTGATTGGCCGATGTGTTGGAAGCGGGACTTTTATTTTGACGGGCGGCGCTGAGAACACCAGCACCTGAGAAGAGAACGGCAGCGCCTAAATCTGATCACACAGCGCTCACTCACATTCTCCGTCTCTCTGTCAGTCATATCTAATAGTTTGTTAGACAGAACCGGTGGCTACAGAACTGGTAATCAAAGAAAGTAAATGGTACGTGAAAAAGTAATGCGTTTGCTTTTATATTATTTGTAACCGAAAAGCCAAACAATCAGGCTAAAATACTTTCTCATTTACCGTCAACATTCAGCAAATGCGCATCTACATCATTTAAACAAATCTCTGAATATCTAATAAACATTTCATTTCACAAACCTTGCAGATTTAATCGAATCCAGCTGTGATATCTTGTGAAGTGTGCATTTGTGGCCTGCATAAACGTGTTCCTGCGAGTGACGGTCCGTGCGAAGTGAGTGAATGCGAACAGAAGATCAGCTTCACAGGAGACGCGATCGAAAAACTTTAAATCCTTCATTTTAAAATATGCTGTGCTATATCCAGCGGCCCACTGTGTCATATTCATGTCGTTTTCACTGTGTGCTGTATGTAAAATTAGCGTTACCTTGTCAAAAGTCAAAGTAAAAAAAATATGATTATCAGTGCACATGAAATTACCAGATTACTGAGTGCCCTGTTACAGTGTTTACTTCCTTTTTATTCACATATTCATATATTTTTAAACAATTACTTTATTTGTGAAAAATACTGTAATAGGATTGCGGATTCAAGAAGTTGCCATCTAAAGTATAGGGCCTAAGCATGTTTATTTTAAATATTTTTAAATATTTATTAAATTTATCTAATTTATTAAGTATTGATTTATATAAATATAAAGTGTGTGTATATATATATATGTATATATATTATATGTGTGTGTGTGTATATATATATATGTTTGATATATATATATATAAATATCGGCTTTATATCGGCCATCAGCCACCCTGCTCTCTAAGATATCGGCATCGGCCATCAAAAAACCCATATCGGTCGACCACTAATGTTTATGTAATTAAAATAATGAATGGTCAGTACGTACCAGCACATGATGTGGGCAGCCGTTGAGTTCTGGGACCTGAGTGGTGAGGCAGGCCAGCGGACCCAGAGCACACAACACCGAGTCCAGGAGAACCGACAGAGAACCGGACACGGTCACCATGCCCTGAAACACACACCAGACAGTTAGACATGAAACACACCGGCGTGATGCTCACACACTTCAGCAGGTGTTTAACTGGTGCTCTTTGCATGTCGGTCAAAAGGACCGTTTTTTTTTTTAGTATTTCAATGAAATGATTGTACTATATTTTAGTTCGATAATGTTTTTTATTTAATATTTTTAGAGGATTTTATGGAAGTAAATTATATTTAAGCAGTAATTATAATCCATTTATTCACCTTTTTGAGTATGGACCTGAAAATAACATTTCCAACTTAAACGTTTATAAATGTTTGTATCACAGACTGAAGTTTGGTCTCTTTTTAAAGACGACAGTTGGCAGATTATTGCTGAACTTATTTTTTTTACAATTTTACATTTTGTATAAAAAAAAATGCACAAATTTTTATATGAAATATATATTTTCCGAATTATACTTTTTTAAAAATGTTATTTATAATTCATACGTAGAATAAAGGGGCGGTGCCTAGTTAGTTAGTAGTGTGTTGAAACTGGCGGTTATGGTAAGCAGTGTGACTTTAATGTTTGAGTGTGTGAGTGTGTGAGTGTGAGTGTGAGTGTGAGTGTGTGTGTGTGTGTGTGTGTGTGTGTGTGTGTGTGTGTGTGTGTGTGTATGTGTGAGTGTGAGTGTGTGAGTGAGAGTGTGAGCACCTCAGTCTCCTGCAGTCTGCGCCCGATCAGAGACAGAGACTCTCCCAGAAGCTGCAGGTGAGCGGCCGCATCGATCGGGTCCACGTCCGGGTCTCTGAGCGGAGAGAAAGTGGGAGCGTTTGCCGATCCGTTCTGGACAGGAGTCACTGATGCTTCGGGTCTCTTTAACACAACGACTCCTCCTGCTGGAGTCACTGCACATGACTGATGACCTGACCAAACATCATCACCAAACATCAACACCAAACATCAACACCAAACTCAAAACCAAACACCAACACCAAACATCAACACCAAACATCAACACCAAACACCAAACATCAACACCAAACATCAACACCAAACATCAACACCAAACTCAAAAACCAAACACCAACACCAAACACCAAACATCAACACCAAACATCAACACCAAACATCAACACCAAACACCAAACATCAACACCAAACATCAACACCAAACATCAACACCAAACATCAACACCAAACATCAACACCAAACACCAAACATCAACACCAAACATCAACACCAAACATCAACACCAAACACCAAACATCAACACCAAACATCAACACCAAACATCAACACCAACACAACACCAACATCAACACCAAACACCAACACCAACACCAAACATCAACACCAAACACCAACACCAAACACCAACACCAAAACCAAACACCAACACCAAAACCAAACATAAACACCAACACCAAACACCAAACATCAACATCAACACCAAACATCAACACCAAACACCAACACCAAACACCAACACCAAAACCAAACACCAACACCAAAACCAAACATAAACACCAACACCAAACACCAAACATCAACATCAACACCAAACATCAACACCAAACACCAACATCAACACCAAACACCAACACCAAAACCAAACATAAACACAAACATCAACACCAAAACCAAACATAAACACCAAACATCAACACCAAACACCAACATCAAACACCAACATCAAACAACACATCAAACACCAACACCAAACACAAACACCAAACACCAACACATCAAACACCAACATCAAACACCAACACATCAAACACCAACCACAAACACCAACATCAAACACAAACACCAAACACCAACACCAAACACCAACCACAAACACCAACATCAAACACCAACATCAAACACCAAACACCAACATCAAACAACAACATCAAACAACTACACATCAAACACCAACACCAAACACAAACACCAAACACCAACACAAACACCAACACATCAAACACCAACACCAACCACAAACACCAACATCAAACACCAACACCAAACACCAACACATCAAACACCAACCACAAACACCAACATCAAACACCAACACCAACCACAAACACCAACATCAAACACCAAACACAAAACATCAAACACCAACATCAAACACCAACATCAAACACCAACACATCAAACACCAACACATCAAACACCAACACCAAACACAAACACCAACATCAAACACCAAACACAAAACATCAAACACCAACACCAAACACAAACACAAACACCAACATCAAACACCAACACATCAAACACCAACACCAAACACAAACACCAACACCAAACACCAACACATCAAACACCAACACCAAACACAAAACATCAAACACCAACACATCAAACACCAACACCAAACACAAACACCAACTTCAAACTAGGGGTGGTGAAAAAAATCGATTATTGATTAATCGCGAGTATGTTATGGACGAGTATGAATCGATTATTAAATTTTCAAAAATCGATTTTTTATTATAAAAAAAAAAAAAAAAATTGCATTATTATTATTGCCGCATCGCTGGATCTAGAGAGAAGCCGCCGCCGCTGTCGAGGAAGCGACAAGCCAGCTAGGACAGCGCCTGAAGAAGCCGGCCGTCTTCGCCACCTTCAGCCATCCGTGCGAGCTACGCTATCCGGCGACGTATCCTTTCTTGCAAAACTTACTGTCTAAAAGAGCAGCGAGCGTCTTTATCAAGATGTCTTGCACTTCCTGCGGCTCGTGCAGAGCCCCGCTCAGTGACGGAGACCGCCATGTGATCTGCGCTCTCTGCCTGGGCCAGGAACACGCAGCTCTTGCCCTCAGGGGGTTTGTGAGCTCAGCGACGCACTTCCGATGTCGACCCTGCGGGCTCGGCTCGAAGTGTTCAACCCTCAAGCTGTCACTCCGCCCTTTGCAGGACCGCGCAAAGAAGCGCCGTTCTCAAAGGCCGCCGGAGCCGGTGGCCACCGCGACGCGCTCGCCGGACTCCCTCCCTCGAGCCTCGCTCTCGCCTTCTCTGCCTCCCCTTACAGACGCGCAAAAAATGTTTTGCATTATAAACTTTTTCTTTACCTTGACATGTTTCGACTGCAACCTGCAGTCTTCCTCCACCTGAACAACACCTTGTCTTTCTAGAAGAAAATTGTCCAATTTCTACAGTATGTTGGTTCTGATCTACTTCCTAAAGGAAATAAGCCTTTCATTTATTATTGTTTAGTTCAACTTGATGAGTCACAACACAATGTGATGTATTCATTTCTGTGTTCTACAGAACATAAGCCACATACAAATAATTCTGAAGTTATAACTACACGACACAGAAAGTGCTTTGAGTTGTTGTTACTCAATAAAAGAGTTAAGTAATTCAGCAGCTGACTTTTTTTAATACTGCAATCACTTTGTAGTGTATTTTCGTTTACTGTTGTGAAATGGAAAATCAATAATCGCTAATCGAGAATCGTTAATAATCGAAAATCGACTGTAATCGAATCGGGACTTCAATAATCGTAATCGAATCGAATCGGGAAATCAGACAGATTAACCACCCCTACTTCAAACACCAACACATCAAACACCAACACCAAACACAAAACATCAAACACCAACACATCAAACACCAACACCAAACACAAACACCAACTTCAAACACCAACACATCAAACACCAAACACCAAACACAAACACCAACACATCAAACACCAACACCAAACACAAACACCAACACATCAAACGCCAACACCAAACACAAACACCAACACATCAAACACCAACACCAAACACAAACACCAACACATCAAACGCCAACACCAAACACAAACACCAACACATCAAACACCAACACCAAACACAAACACCAACACATCAAACACCAACACCAAACACAAACACCAACACATCAAACACCAACACCAAACACAAACACCAACACATCAAACGCCAACACCAAACACAAACACCAACACATCAAACACCAACACCAAACACAAACACCAACACATCAAACACCAACACCAAACACAAACACCAACACATCAAACGCCAACACCAAACACAAACACCAACACATCAAACACCAACACATCAAACACCAACACATCAAACACCAACACCAAACACAAACACCAACACCAACACCAAACACAAACACCAACATCAAACACCAACACATCAAACACCAACATCAAACACCAACACATCAAACACCAACACATCAAACACCAACACATCAAACACCAACACCAAACACAAACACCAACATCAAACACCAACACATCAAACACCAACACCAAACACAAAACATCAAACACAAACACCAACTTCAAACACCAACACATCAAACACCAACACCAAACACAAACACCAACACATCAAACACCAA
This sequence comes from Gila robusta, assembly GCA_030770095.1. Classification (NCBI taxonomy): domain Eukaryota; kingdom Metazoa; phylum Chordata; class Actinopteri; order Cypriniformes; family Leuciscidae; genus Gila; species Gila robusta. The sequence goes on from JAVALU010002467.1 coordinate 226,221, forward strand.
CACCAAACACAAACACCAACACATCAAACACCAACACCAAACACAAACACCAACACATCAAACACCAACACATCAAACACCAACACATCAAACACCAACACATCAAACACCAACATCAAACACCAACACATCAAACACCAAAACCAAACACAAACACCAACATCAAACACCAACACCAAACACAAACACCAACACATCAAACACCAACATCAAACACCAAACACAAACATCAACACCAAAAATCACAGCACTGACAGTGACAACAGTGGCAACGTTTACATGCAGCCAAATAATCCGTTAGTAATGGGATTGACGGCTCAATCGCACTGAAAAGCCTTCCTGTAAAACACCTTAATCGATCCGATTGAGCTCGATCCCAATGAAATTTCGATCGGATTGAAAGGAGTGGTTTATTCCTTTTCTAATCCGATCGAGGGAACATGTAAACACTTGATCGGATTGGAAACCGAAACTGAAAGGACTGCGCATGTGTAATGATGTAGAAATAGCATAATGACGTGTGACGCGCAGAACAAGCTGTTTTTCCCGTTGAATAAAGTGTTGTATAAATGAGTGTCCCGTCATTCTATAATTCTCCTTTGTCTGCGTGTGTGAAGTGGAGCAGGACAACATCCCACCAGTGCTGGTTTCAGACTCTCATCCACAGACCACTGGTTTTGGGCATTTTTTTTGCGTGATAAATATAAGCAGTGGCACAATGGTTCATATGCTCATCATCTCCAAATTATGACCAGAAATGGATAAATATTAAGTCAGCTGCTTAAAGTGAATAAAGAACCGATGTAGGAGAGTAGTTATGAGCAAACAGCTGGAAACTCTGTATAATCGTGCAGTGTGCGCATGTCAAAAATTATATTCTGATTTAAAGCTGGCGGCATATAAACGCACATTTAGCGTTCATGTAAACACTACATTCAGATTCATCTCATCAATCGGAATGAATTCAGTCCGATTGAAACTTAAGTTGTGCATGTAAACGCAGCCAGTGACCTGAAGGGATTTGAGTGCTGACCTTTAACCCTGCTGCTGTCTTTGAGCGGTCGCGACATTTGCTGCTGTTTGACGTGCTTGACGTGTTTGACACTCTCTTTCAACTGCTTGCGCTGCAGGTACTCCGATCTCTCTCGCCACACCTGAAAACATCAGTCCGTCAGCAAACACACTTTACACAGGTGCATGATGGGTAATGATGCTGTTTGCACCTGTTTGTCTCCCTCTGGCAGCTGCTTCCAGGCATCAGCGAGTCTTTTGCTCAAGTCCCCAAAATCTGAGTTCAAATAAACATACACACAATAAATATTCACATACACTAGCGGTCAATAGTTTGTGGTCTATACCACTTTCATCGTTCTTGAAAAGAGTCTCTTCTGCTCACCAAAGCTGCATTTATTTGATAAAAAAATATTTTTATAATGTAAAACAGCTGTTTTCTATGTGAATATATAGTAAAGTGTAATTTATTCCTGTGATCAAAGCTGAATTTTCAGCATCATTACTCCAGTCTTCAATGTCACATGATCCTTCAGAAATCACTATAATATGATGATTTGATGCTCAAGAAACATTTATGATTATGATCAATGCTGCAGATTTTTGTGGGGTTAGGGTTAATATTGATAAATTGATGCATTAAAGGATGCATTAAATTGATCAAAAGTGAGAGTAAAGATATTTATAATGTTACAAAAGATTATATTTCAAATAAATGCTGTTCTTTTGAACTTTCTATTCATCAAAGAATCCTGAAAAATACAATGTATGATGGTTTCCACAAAAATCTGAAGCAGCAAAACTGTTTTCATCATGTGACACTGAAGACTGGAGTAATGATGCTGAAAATTCAGCTTTGATCACAGGAATAAATTACACTTTACATTAGGGGTGTGCGATATTGACAAAAAATTATATCTCGATATTTCCTGTGATTTTCTCCATAACGATTATTAGACGATATTTTGCTGAGTGAGTTTATTGTGTTGGTACTTTGGCAGGTTTAGGACTGTCGTGGACAACCGACTCCTAAACTTTTTGATATTCTTCATACTCTGTGGTGGTCAGTTCACAGCAGTGACACAAATTATTTTTTCCAATATGTTTCAATTGATTTTTACCTTTATAAAGCCATTTTTTAAACCTAATTATATGCATGCATCATCCTTTGTCAATTTCATAAATTTAATCAAATTCAATTATAAAAATAAGACACAATAGGGCTGTTACCAATCAAACGAAATCAGTATCAACAAAAGTCATCTTTGCAATATTGAATATTGACATTTAAAATGATTTAAAACAAGAAAAGATACTTTAAATGTGAAATTGAAACCGCCAGTAGGGGGCAGCAAGTCACTGTCAATGAGCAAATCCTTGAGATTCAACCGATTCATTCAGGAACGAAGCATTTGAGTCATTGAATCATTCATTCAACTGATTCATTCATGGCTTTTTGAACTATTTTCACTGGCGAAACAGAGCAAAAACAGGCATTATTGTGCCTAAAATGTAAGTTCTTGTTTATTAAACTTGTATGAAATCAATATCACATTTGTTATCATGCTGATATTTGAAGAAAAACTGCACTCTTGTGATATTTATTACTAAATGATAATAAAGACTAAATCATGCAGTGAAAGCGTGCACGTTAAATGCACACCCGCACTAGTCTAATCTACAAGACTACATGCATGCACTCTCTGGGTGTGTGTGAGGACTAGGCTATACTCATAATGTCAAATCGCACATCGTTAAAACAACAATTACGATATTATCGCAGACGATATATATCACACACCCCTACTTTACTATATATTCATATAGAAAACAGTTCAGTAACACTTTTCAAGTATACAATAATAAAGTGCTTACAAATCATTAGTTTACAGTTAATTCATAGTTTATATATTATAAATACATTAATAGGCTAAATACAAATAGTGAGTTCTTCATTCATTGTCACTGTAATTAACAAAATTATTATTGTTTAATTTGCTCATATGTAAAGAGTTTTTTTTAATGCTTTGTATAGGAGATGTTAAAAAAAAACGTAATTATTCCAAACCCAAAATTATTTTGACTGCCATTGTAAAAATAAATGTTTAAAAGTTGACATTGTGGTTTGTAATTTCTTTCAGGGTGAATTTCCAGCAAAACTGCTACTGTGGCATATAGACCACTGTTAAAATAACTATATTGTGACACAAGATTGCAAACAGCAAGCTCCAATCTGATTGGCTGATCTATTCAGAGTTTAAATTGAGATGCTTGACAGTGAAAAAGGATAAGAGATCCTTGTGCATGTTTCAGGAGCAAACAAACTCAACTGTGTTTGCTCACTTTACATATGAGACTTTAAGCTGATAATCTACATATCTTACATATAATCTAAATATCTACATACAGAGACACAAACAGGCTGATTGATGAAGATGAACTCACCGAGACCCGGCTCTTCCTCCAGAATGCTGTTTCTGTACTCCTTATAAAAGATCTGATACGCCGTCAAGACCTTCTTCTTCTGCACACACACACACACACACACACACACACACACACACACACACACAGTGAGTGAGACGGTCTCTGTGTTTCAGGCTCATCTGGTGTGTCAGTGGTTTCCTCACCTTGTCTTTGCTCTTGCGTTTGCCTCCTTCCTTACTCTTCCTCCTCTTCTCCTCGTGGCTGTGATGACCTGTAGTGAACGCGCTCCATTCTGTGCTGCCATTGGCTGAGAGAAGAGTGGCCAGAGGTCAAAGGTCAGCACACAGCTGTTAAAGGTGCAGTGTGTAATTTTTAGCGACATCTAGTGGTGAGGTTGTGAATTGCACCCAACAGAAGCTATGGTGGCTGACAGGAAGTGATGTCATCGTCTGAGACAGCAGAGAGTAGCCAGTTAAGCAATAAGGTTTCTAGATAAATTAAGAAATTATGTTTACTTAATTATTCAGTAAAACGATATGTTATTGCGAATATTATTGTTACTTGTTCATCATTGTGTCAGTGTTTTATTCGCTGACTTTAGCAGCTTCTTATCATGAAGAACAACATAGTGACGAAATGTGTTTGTCCGTTCAGGGCCACCGTAGAAACATGTCGATGTAAGGAGACCTGCGGTGTGTGTAGAGAGAAATGTCTCATTCTAAGGTAATAAAAACATAACGGTTCATTATGTAAGGTCTTTATACACCACTGAAAACATAGTTATGTATATGATATTGCATTTCTGTCAACAGATCCTCCTAAATATTACACAATGCACCTTTAAGACACACAGAAGCGTTTCGTTTGTACCTGCTGTTATTCTCTTGGCTGATTTACTGCTGTGTTTCTTCTCACGCGGCCGGTCTCGCTCTTTCTTCTTCTTGCTCTTTTTGCTCTTCTTCTTCTTCCTGCTGCTGTGTTGAGACGAGGAATCATGGATCAAGAGTTTCCCGCCTTCACTGTCGTCAGCGGAGGACGAGCCGCTGCTGTCGGCCCCGTCATGACATCCTGATGGACACAATCATCATTACAGACGAACGTTTAGGATGATCAAACTCTTATTGCTGAGAACGGTGTTTTCAGACATAATTAATTCCTTTTATCAGGTATTGCATTTGGCTATATATTTAGACATGATCAAAAATATTTTTTTTTTAAATGTTTAATATTCTTCAATTGAGTCTACAACTGATCCTTAGATCTCACTCTGTCTCTCTCTGACATTTTCGCACAACTGGCGAAACAGCGTAAAGCCGCAAACCGAATAAATTAAAGATTTTTGGGACAAAATGCTTGTGTACATTCATAAAAGACAATGCCTCTAATAAAATTTTCCATCTAACAAACATGAAAACATCAACTTCCTGTTGGATTCCCAAGATCGTGGATGACGTGAGTATCTCCTCACCTTCTAGCTCCACCTCCTCGCCCACCACAGGAAGCCCCTCCCGCACCACATGTGGCTGCTTCCTGGAGGAGGCGGAGTCTCGGGGGTCCTTCCTGGAGGAGGCGGAGTCTCTGATGTCCTTCCTGCAGGAGGCGGGGTCTCGGGGGTCCTTCCTGAAGGAGGTGGAGTCTCTGATGTCCTTCCTGTAGGAGGAGGCGGAGTCTCGGGGGTCCTTCCTGTAGGAGGAGGCGGAGTCTCGGGGGTCCTTCCTGTAGGAGGAGGCGGAGTCTCTGATATCCTTCCTGCGCTCCTTTGACGAGGGGAACAACGTCTCTGTGCCCACCGCTGTGGGCGAGGTGATGGCCTGCAGGAGACCCATCGCTGTCTGAGGAGACCCCGCCGGCTCAACAGGCGTCAGGAGCGAGCGCTGGCTCTCCGAGGGACGCTTCTTCTTTTTGTGGTGAGATCCGGAGCTGTGATGATCTACACGAGAGAGACATGAACAACTCAACGCTAGGCTTGCTACGATAGTCGGTGTTACCGGTGTTCAGAAACAAGACCGGTTACGTCACTTGCCCACCGCGGCACCGCCCCCCCATGTCGATTAAAAATATTATAATAATAATTTAGTTCAGTTAGAGAACTATTAAAAACTCAACGGTGTCTGCTTAATAAATCGTGAGCTGATCGAGAGTCGCAGAAAAGATCGTCAGCAGGAGTCAGATTTCATTAATAGTGGTGTTAACACGAAATGTAAAAGCGCCTATATAAGCGAATTTGTCATTGTACTGTTTTGTTGTTGTGTTTTTCATTAAGAATAATAGGCTAATGAACTCACCATTCAAGCAATCCGCCCCCGAATTGGCGCTAATTTGAAAGCGAAACTAAAATGCGCACGTGTCATTGGGCGCGGAGCAAGCAGAACAGAGCAAGCGTTTTCAGTTCATTCCTATGGAAAAACGCTCACTCTGCTCCGCACCATTATGAATGCACGTGTGGACGTGCGCATTTTACTTTCGACCTTTAAATTAGCGATTTAAAAGCCCACACGTCGATTAACCGGTGGGAAAATTTCCTCCCCGTCACATCCCTACTCAACACGCCATCAGAGCTGCTTAACACACTTTTCACTGCTCCGTACAGAGTCGGTTCACTTAAAGGTGCAGTCTGTAAGAATGACAGCTAGTGGTCGAAATAGGTACTGCAGTTCAAATTCTAAATATCGGAGATCGTCGTTTCTCCCGCTCCTCTGACTCGACAGCGCTCACACGGGTTGCCAGTTTGAGGACACGCAACAGGAACGAGCGCAATTGACAATGAAAATTGGCAACGTGGAGTATCACACAGATCAAAACAAAACCAGCCATTCCAACACGGACACACACATTTCAAAGTAAAATAAGTCGCTGTAGAAGTGTTTACAGAGAAACGGGTACGTGAACTCAGCATGTTTCCTCAATATCTGCAAACATATTATGGTATTTTTATGCTTTAGTAGAGTGAAAAAGTTACATACAGCAGCTTTATTATTAAGCAATATTATCGATGTGACTGTACTGACTCTTTCAGTGTGAGAGACATTATGAGAGACATGAAAAACTCAACACGCCATCAGGGCTGCTCAATATCAGCATCACCGGCTATTACATGGCAGATACATATTAAACTTTTAACAACATAATATCATAATTACAATATAATGAAAACAGACTTAGACAAAAAAAAGTACATGTAAAAAATGAGTGCAATTCTATAAAAGATTCTTTAAATGTACTTTAAATTCTTTATTAAAAAAAAAATAATAATAATAATAAATAAATCTGGACCCATAAATAAGTCCTTGATAAAATAAGTTTGTCCTGATAAAAAGCTCTGTCTCATAACATTAAAGACTGGGCAGTCTAAAAGAATATGTTTTATAGACAAGTTGGCACTACAGTATTCATAATTTGAATGTCTCATATTTGATGAAGTTTGCATTACTGATTCTGTTATTTTCCTGTTTATTACTGTGAAGCTGCTTTGAAAAAATCGAAATTGTATAAAGCGCTATAGAAATGAAGCTGATTTGTTGAAGACTTACCATGATTCCTGAGGTGATGATGATGATATATGCTTCTGAGGGACTAATTCTGAATCCTAAGTTGCAGAACTACATTACCCATAATCCTAAAAAATTGATCCGCCAATCAAATCAAGTCGCAGTTACGCCTACTCTCATAAAGTGTTGTGAATTAAATTGAGTCAGTCTCCTGACAAGTCATGTCAGCTTTATTTCTATAGGGCTTTATTCAGATTATTTCAAAGCAGCTTCACGGTAATAAACAGGAAAATAATGATCAATGATGCAAACAGAATTCAATTCAGTTTTAAAAGCAACTCTTAAATAGACAATAGTGTCATTATTCAGCTGAAGTCGGTTCAGTGTTGATTCAGTTTAGTTCAATAACCGTGTAAAGTCAATCTATTATGAAACGAGTTCAATTCAGCTATAATCTAAAATAATTTAGTTCAATAACGTTCAAAAATGTCGATGCTGCCAAATTCATCAATTATGAAAAATCAGCTATAAACAGTTCTACAGAAAACAGTGATGTCGTCATCCAAATTAATAAAGTACTCATTTGAGTGTCATTGCAGTCAAATCAATAATATTACTAACTATTAAATGTCTTTTAAACCCCATATAAGCAAAACCAGAGGTGCCAGTGGCAAGAAACCCAAACTCCATCAGATGACAGAAACAAAGAAAAAACCTTCAACTCTCAGAATACTGATTAACTTACATTTTTATACTTTATGTATAATCATTTGCAATTCTTCATGGGATAAGTAATTAATTCCCTTGTTCAATAACAGACAAGGTAGTAATTCAACCTCAAAGTTTCTGGAATATCGCTGGAGAAAATTAAAGGGGAAAAAATAACTTATAGAATTGAAAGGCGAGCGACTGTTGCGCTCTAAAGAAATAACTACAGTCACGCACCTCTGTAGAAATGATCCTCATAATGCTTCTTTTTCTTGTGAAACTCGCTGACAGGGTAAAAGTCATCAGCGTCCTGTAGAGAGCAGAGATCAGTTTCTACACAACACACACTGATGATGATGTCAGTGATGATGATGATGTCAGTGATGATAGTGATGATGATGATGATGATGATGTCAGTGATGATGATGATGATGTCAGTGATGTGAGTCCTGTACCTTCAGCCGTTTCTTGGAGGTCTTGCGAACCTCTGCGTCGATGATCTCTTCTTCTCTCAGCAAATCTTTGTAGGATCTTCTTTTTTCTCTCTGACTGCGGCCGGCGACCAGACTCACCTCACCCTCCATCTACACACACACACACATTATACAGTGGCAAGAATAAGTTTGTGAACCCTTTGAGGGCATCTGGATTTCTCCATTAATTATTTATAAAATGTGGTCTGATCTTGAGTCACGGTTATAGACAAACACAATCTGACTAAACTAATATAACACACAAACGATTGTACTTTTCACAGCTAAAGATGGTGCATAGTTTTACAGATGTAAATAGAAACAGATATTGTGTTACTGGTATGTATGTATATGTGTGTGTGTGTGTGTGTGTGTGTGTTTACATGTATAGGTTTGCGAGTTATAGTGAGTATATAAACATGAATGAACGTGTTCTAGTGTGTATTTGAGTATGTGTGTTTGTGTTGTTGTTATTAGTCCTCTATGCTAACGCGCTAACTGGCAAAACTTTAAACACTATTAGTGATTCACAGTATAATTCAGACAAAGCGAAGCATGTTCAACTGAGAATCAAAACATTAAACATGCGTACGATCGTGATAAAATGTAGCTTCATTTATTCGATCAATTTCCATATATTACCTTCATCAAATTTCATGCGTCTCCTGTCGCCATCTTGGCTCTGCGCTGCGCGGTCAGTTTCTCGCGCGACGGTTCGAGAGTGTGGCGTCATCACGCACTCGGGCGCCTCTAGCGGAAAGGCGGATCGAGCGCCGCTGCTCATCTGAGAATCTCGGTGAGCTGACTGACAAAGAGTACTCTCTTGAAATAAATATCTGCATTTAAATATGAATGTGACTGTATTTTCTTATGGTTTTTCATTGGCACATAGATTATAATATCCCTGCTGTTTGAGTCCAAACAACCCCGACTGGAAAAGGTGAGAGAACTGAACTGTTATTTGATCACGCGCACAGACCGGTTTCTGTATATCAACCATGATATCAACACATACCTGTGACCTATTGTGTGTGTGTGTGTGTGTGTGTGTGTGTGAGAGAGAGAGAGAGTATATGTTTACATAATGAATCACACAGAAGTGTTGAAACCATAGACTGTAAAAAAAGAAAACAAAAAAAGAAGGTTGAAAGTCTCGGGTTCAGAGTTCTGGATTGTGTCGAGTCACGTTTAACCGTTCTGCTCGCTCATGTTTAGCGTACGCTCTCTCTCTCTCTCTCTCTCTCTCTCTCTCTCTTTCTGCTCGCTCATGTTTAGCGTACGCGCTCTCTCTTTCTCTCTCTCTCTCTCTCTCTGCTCGCTCATGGTTAGCGCGTTCACGCTGACTCACGGTTTCAACATCGGGCTACAGATTTACTGCTGCGTTTCTTATCGCTACTCAGCAAATCACAGCCAATAATAATAAATCACGCGACTTTATTAACCTGCAGCTCTTATGTAAGATGATCTTCATAACAGACTCGCATTATTCGGACTCTTGATCTCACCTGTTATGTTTTTTCCCACGACAAAATTTGGACTGTCAGTGAACATTTAATAGACATCTAAACCATCGCCCCAAGAATAGACTAGTCATCAATTAGATAACAAGGAGAAGAAATGAAATCAAACACCTTGTAATCACTGTTTACTTTGCTTACATGATGAAATATCTTACACCTCGCAAGTTATTTTGGCAAAAACGACATGTAACCAAATTCAAGGTTATTTAGGCTAGAAGTGTGTTACTCATAGCCGGACTATATCGGGTTTATAGTTAACCTAGACGGTTGCTTGCTGGAAGGTGATCATGTGATTGAAATTGTTCCGCAGTCATGTTTTCCACATCTCTCCTCCTGCTCCTGAGCTGATGAATGTGTCGTGTCATGTTTAGCTCTGCTCCTCCTCCTCCCTGCCTTTGTTTGAGTTCCCGTTTCTCTCCCTCAGAGAGTATAAAAGAGGAGTTAGCCGGACTGGAGTTCAGATCCCGAGCCGCTCACGTTCAAGAGATCCACAGAGGACTGACACACACAGACTGAGTGAGTAAACCTGGAGCTGATTCTTCTGTTGAGCACAAAAGAAGATATCTTAAAGAATATTGCAAACCAGACAGTTGACGGCACCCATTGACTTCCATAGTAGGAAACAAAATACAATGGAAGTCAATGGGTGGCGTCAAATGTAATGTGAACTATCCCTTTAAGAGATGTTTAATTGACTGTCTGCTTCAGCAGGTGCAAAGTTTCATACAGTGTTGATTTGTTTTTCAGAGAAATGGAGACGATTGAGAAAACACAGACAGCGATCACAGACTGGTAATCTATCTATCTATCTATCTATCTATCTATCATCTATCTCTCTATCTATCATCTATCTATCTATCTATCTATCAATCTATGATCTATCTATCTATCTATCTGTTTATCTATCTATCATCTATCTCTCTATTTATCTATCAATCTATGATCTATCTCTCTGTCTGTCTATCTATCTATCATCTATCTATCTGTGCTTAGTGTGTGTTACTGACTTTATTATGATTGTGTGTTTCATGTTCAGTGAATCTGTGTTTCCTCACAGTGATCTCTCAGAGCAGATCAAAGCTGCGACTAAAGACAGTCACGTGCGAGCGGAGAACACCGAGCTGATGCTGAGCTACCAGAGAGGAGACGTGTCCCTTCGACAGTACCAGGTACTTCATCCCGCAGTGTGTCTAACACAACACAGCGAAGGGTGTTTCGACGGTGACACACCGCGAGTGACTATATTCACTATATCACACCGGCTCAAGTGTCATGATTGACTGAATGATGTTTTAGACATGTAAACTAATGTTAGTAGTTGCTATTAACCGTAGTTTATTATTATTACTATATTATTACTAGTTTATTATTTATTATTACATGGCTCTGTGGAGTACATGATTCTGATTGGTCATCCAGCGGTGTGTTATTCCCAGATAACAACCGTTGAAAACAGAAAAAACAGGATCATCCGGGTCACTGAAGTCAGCAGCGCTGTACGCTTGATAGGAACGGTTTTTCTTCGTGGAAGTTTTGCGTTTGTCGAGCTAATAAAATATTAAAACTCAGTCGAATCAATATTTTGTGTACAGTTATTTAATTATGCCATCCAGTATCGTGGACTCGCTCTCTTGTTTCATACAAACACAGATGCTGCTATTTTTTTGCAACTATTGTTTTGTACACTGTTGGATTATATAATTATATAGTATATAAACAGGTACGATTTTAAAATCCGAAATCAATATCTCTTATCCCCATAATTATTGATGTGGCAAGTATCCGTGTAATAAGCGAGATGATGTACATCCAGTCAGTTGTTATCTCTTATCAGCTGTTATCTGTTATCTCAGAATAAACCCCTTCAGGCTGATGAAGACCTGGCGGCAGTTGCATAAACCGCTTAGACTAGTCTTAGTTAGTCATCAAATTCTTTTCTTTAAGACTGTTCATAACTTTTTATGGGCTAATTTGATCCTGAAAAGTAAGACTAATAATCTAACTCCTATAGTGGGTCCTACTTGATCTTAAGACACTGTCTTAACAACATAATGTCTAAGTTTATGCAAGTGGCCCAAGATCCTGATCACCCGTCGGGTTTATTCTGAGATAACAACCGGCTTTTTTTTATAGCAGAACTTATACATACATACATGATCAGGGAAATGAAACATGGTTGTATCTCTTTCAATAAACAAAAAAACAAATATTTGCATATATCAAAATATATAATTACTCTGAAAGAAAAAAAGAGAAAAATAAGAGAAAAGCACAATAAGGTTAAATCATATCTTTGAATAAGTCGCCATAATGCATTCTTTTTTTTTTGTTATTTATAAGTCTAAGGGATGAAATAAAAGAGTTAAATTCAGAAAGAAAAAGAGGAAAGTTTAAAGGAGACTGAAGCCATTTTTGCTTATGAATGAAGAATTTTGCATAGATAAAGATAAAGAGATTAACAACAGCTTTGGGTTTTCATAATAAAAGATAACTTCTTTAAGGTTGAAAGTACGGGTCACATTAATAGGGCTAACAACATAAGTACTTTAATCAGCCCAAAATTTATTGGTTATACTACAATTACAAAACAAATGGACAACTGTTTCTTCAACAAAACCACAAAAAGAGCAAGTTTCATCAACATCAGAATACTTAGAAATGGACGAGTTAACAGGAAGGATTTTATTATGTATTTATTATATTTTGTTGGATACACACAATTTACTTTGCAAAAGCCATGCCTTTCTCCAATTTACATTTTTTACAAAAGTCCCCTAATAAAATTTACCCACAATAATAATTTAAACACAACTATCGCTCCAAGATCCAAGATCGTGACTTGCATAAACACATTATGGTACGCTTTGAAATGTTGCCTTGTGAAAGTGACCCGAACCAAGAAGAAAATGCAACATTGTAACAAATGAAGTCGGTCTGAAACCGCCTGAGATTTGGTCTTCGTAATGATTTTGACCTGGTTTTCTTCTGCTCTGTGTTTCAGCTGCTCTTGTGTTCGCTGTATAAGATATACGAAGCGCTGGAGGAAGAGTTGGACAGGAACGCTTCCCATGATGCCGTGGCTCCCATATACTTCCCTCAGGAACTGGGCCGGCTGGAGTCCATCGGGAAAGACCTGGAGCATTTCTACGGCCAGGACTGGAAGCAGAAGATCACGGTGCCGGCCGCCACACTGAGATACGCCAGCAGACTGAGAGAGGTGAACACAGAACACATCGGTGTATACACTGACACCATCAATACACTGATATCTGGACATTTTGAGATTATCCGCATTGACTGAGAATCATGCTTAAAATTAAAATGCTTTAGAAGTATTTTTCATTGTTAGTTCATGTGAGCTAATGTAGTTAACAAATGAAACCTTCTCCATTTGTAGACTTCTCCAAAGTGTCACCACATCCATGTTTTTGCTCTCCAGTCACTGTGGCTAGTGGTTTTCCAAAGTTACTCAGCATTTTCACTGGCCACAATTTAGACATCGATACCATTGGGAAAAACTGGCATACAGATATTTTTAATATTATCTCATAATTTGGCAGCAGGTTAATTAGGCTTCTGTCACTTTAAGACCTGACGCACGGATCCATTATACTGTTACACGTGCGTTTTCTTTCTCAACTGTTTACTTTCACTTAAAACGTATGTGAATACTCACCAATACCGGCATTTTTACATTATTTTGTGTGTATTTGATGGTTAAAGTGCAATAAGCAGCGAAAAAGAGCTCAATTTAGTGCTTTATGCGCCGCACTTTGGGTGTAAACATAAAATCTATGAGAATGAGTAAAATTATGCTCAATATGAGCAATCCCATGCCGAAACTCAAGTCCTGTAACACCAGCGAATGAAGTGAGTGAGTGAGTGGAGGCGGGTTTGTGTGTCTCTCGCTGTCGGAGAGATGAGAGAGAGAGAGAAAGAGCAGCTGGTATCGTGTGGAAAATGAGAATTGGAAGCGTTTCAGATATTTCAGTATCAATATGTATTGAAAAATCAACATTTTTGACACTACATTGCACTTAGTTTATTATTTCAGATGCCTTTTTAAAAGAATACAATTGAAAAATGTATATATTATATATAAAATTCAACCCGCCAAAGTGACTGCGTGGGTTACCCATCTGAGACATTAAGATGTCGTACGTCATTTACACGTCTATCGTTGGAGAATAGCGTGACTTTGCTCTGACTCGCTGGTGTTGTGTCCCTCAGGTGGGCAGAGATCGGCCTGAGCATCTGGTGGCTCACGCGTACACACGGTACCTGGGAGACCTGTCGGGGGGGCAGGTCCTGGGCCGCATCACGCAGAAGTCATTAGGGCTGAGGAACGGAGAGGGCTTGTCGTTCTTCTCGTTTCCGGGCGTCAGCAGCCCAAACCTCTTCAAGCAGCTTTACAGGAGTCGCATGAACAGCATCGAGCTGACGGAGGAGCAGAGGAACGGGGTCCTGAACGAGGCCGTCCACGCATTCGAGCTCAACGTCCAGGTGAGCGGTCCGTCACTGCAGCTCCTTCTCAAGCCAACACCTTTATTTATACAGCGCTTTCTACAATACAGAGAGTTTAAAGCAGCTTTACAGTGAAAACAGGAAAATAATGCAACAAAGTTTGTTTCTAGAAGAAAATAGCGACATAGTCCAGCTTAAGTAAATTCAGTAATAGTTAATTTATATATATATATATATATATATATATAGCCGCTCTGGAGAAAACCGTGATGTCATCGTCCAGCTCAGTTCTGAATAAGTTGGCAAAACTCAGTTGCCTCAAATTTAAAAAAAAATGTTAAGTTTAAGTAAGCAGAACTGGCAGATTTTTATTTTGTACTTAAACATTTGAAGTTAAGAACAATTAAAATGTATGAGTACACTAATTCATACATTTAACTTAAAACTTTCATGTGATCTCAATGTGAACACTTTTATTAGTATAAACTTAGCTAGCTTTAACAAGATAGTTTGCTAACATACTAAGTTGTTAACATGTAAACAATAGTTTGTTATACAGCAGCACTTGCTGTATGAGTGCATCAATATAAATGTTTTATTTGCTCTTAAATCAAGCTCATGCACCACTTGTCACCATGATGGTAACTATCCTAAAACCAACATTAACAGAAATTCTTCCAAATTAGCATAACAAAACATTAATCACCACTAAATCACCCTCTTAACATTAATCTTGCACACAAAAATTTTTAGCATTTACTCTCTCTTTCGAGTGCCATCAGCAAAGCATGCTGGGAAATAGACATCCCAGCCGTTTCAGTTAAACTTAAGTTCGTCTAAATTAAAATAAATAATTTCATAAAACGCAAAACAATGAAACATTTCAGTTTACTTAAAATATATCAGTTCTGTGAACTTGAAAGAAAAAGAAAGTGCTAAATACTCATAAAAGTTCATTTGACTGAACTATAGTTTAATTTAAGTTTGTCCTACTCAAACCAATTCATTATTTTGAGCGTTAGGGTTTACAGTGTGGTGTCAATGCAGGAAGATCAATTATATTGTTGAATATTATCTTAAATGTCCACAACTAAGCAAGCCAAAAGACTAAGCCGACAGTGGCAAGGAACCAAAACTCCATCTGGATACGGCCCGGGTCCGGCTGACTTCAGTAAACCTAGGAATAAGCAGAAAGACTAACATTAGCGTAGACGCCATTCCTCTTATGATGTAGCGAGTACATCAGGTGTTATAGGAAGTGTTCCCGTTTCCGGCTGACCTAATTTATGCAGCCTAATAAAAGCTGCTCACTGACGAGTGACTGAAGCTGTTGTATTTTGTTGTCGTTCCTCAGGTCTTTAACGAGCTTCAGGACTCGGTGAACCGCGTGTCAGAGACAGAAACTGAAGTGAGACAGAGACACACACAACACAAGCAGAACACGACGACCACAGCAGGTAAAGCACCGGCTCATGTTTGTACTTGTGATGGATGTTTCAGTGTGCCGTGTTCTAAGCGTGTTCTAAGCGTGTTTGTCATGTTCTCCTCAGGCGACGAAGCGTGTGAATCCCTGCAGAGCTCCTCGTCTCTGATGCCCCGGTTCCTGCGGGCGCTGCTCGGCGTGTTCGTGGTTCTGGCCGTCGGGATGGTCTACGCCTTTTAAACGGACATCATTAGCACTTTGAAAACATGACGTCACATTTTGGAGACAATAAATGTGTTATTTTATCATATCATTAACAATCAACGTGATTGTATGTTAGTTTGTAGTTATTCAAATGACAGATCCTCTATAAAAATTTCTTTGTCAGAAATATTTTGTAACTATGTGTATATGCATTTGTATTAATAATACTATATTTTTTTATAATAAAATGTTGCATGATTTCCTGGCTTCTCAAATGAGAATCAGGGATGGCACTTTTTAAAAAAAAACACATTCATTTGCTTGTGATTACTGTATAATGGTGCAAATATTCACAATAGAAAGTCTAGGATTAGGTTAGTTGGTTGGTTGGGGAGTTGGCGACGATAGTGTAGACATGTTATAGTAAGACCCATCTCTACGCAAAGGCATGTTCACACCAATAACTATTTATAAGGATAATTTTTTAAACATTATTACCAGCTGATGAATGATAGAAATACTGACAGCAAATCAGAATCTATCCAACTTTAAAGAGCTCAAGTGTTCTTTATCGTTTGTGGTGTGAACAGGCTTTAATTCCTTATACGTGCGCTGTTAAAGGTAGGGTAGATAATTTCAGAGAGGCTAGCAATAGCAAGTTAGCCTTGAAAGCATGAGATCCCGCCTCCCTTCAGAGCATCTCCATGAACGCCAGAGCAGATCCAGCAAAGCATCATAACAGATGCTATTAAACTCCCTCATGACTCAAAGCACACAACAAATACTCGTTGTTTTGGTTCAGGAGGAACTGTAAAAAGTGGCTTCTGTTTGTTTGTGGCTCTCAGTGACTGACGTCTGTCTAACTCTGCATAGCATGAAACGCGTAGATGACGTGTGATGTCTGCGCGAGGTTATGGAAATACATACGCTGACAGGCGGACATCATCGTATCATTGCATTCGGCAAAAAATGTTTATCCTGAGACTTCCACAGAAGATATATGTACATTTTTTAATATTTAGATTCATTCTATATTTGATTGCGATCTGGATGTGAAGAGAGTTTCAGTCAGAAAAACAAAAAGTGTTTATGAAAAAAAAAATTGGCCTACCCTGCCTTTAATGTAATAGAAACCAGTTCAGACCCAGGATGATAGCTTTTTATTGTAAGCGCGCTGCAGTTTTATCGTCTGCCACTTTAAATGCTCAATCTCTTTAAAGCAGGATGGATTTTGATTGGCTGTCCATGTTTTTATTGTTGGTAAAAATCGTTTTGAAAGTGATTTCAACAATAGGAAGTCAGCTGACAGGGAACGTTCTCGGAGGTTTAGCTAAGGTTTTCACAAAGTTATAAACTAATAGAACGTTCGTTAGTTATCTAGTCTAATATTCTCAAAATATTACCACAAAAATATTATTTATACATCATTCACAGAACTTTAAAAAAAAAACGGAAAAAAATAAATAAAAGAAATGTAGTTGGACGTTCGTCTATCATTTTTTAAATTTTACTACTTGTTTCAGAACGTTCAGAGAATATTTAACGTAACATTCCCATGATGTCAGCAAAATGGTTGGAATGCATTGACATTCCACAACCAGGTTTTTTTTTAACGTTTAAAAACGTTTGAACGGGGGGGGGGGGGGGGGGGGGGGGGGGGATGGGTTTACACGCGCTTCAAGAGGCACACACGCACATTTGCACACACACGCAAGGTCTCTCGCTCTCTCCCTCTATGCCGAGCGCGCGCTACACGGTTTGGAGCTCGCGAGCTCTAGATTCCGGGAGATTTGAACTAATTTGCGGGCATCAGGGAGCCGCTATCAATATGCGGGAGACTCCCGCTTGGGATGTCTGGCAAAACGTTGTTGGAACATATTTCTGTTAGCTTCTTTGTGCCATTATTGTTATAGTTGAGGTGTGGACTGCTATTCCAAGTTATTTTAAATATATATATAAATTATTACGAGGCCACAATCATTTAAAAATAAACGATGTGCACGGATAAATCACTTAGCCTTAATAAATACTGCAATATTCTATTAAAAAAAATAGTCCATTTTATTTTCATGTTGACTTTAAATCTGATTCTCCATCAATCACATATTCAACACCCACATCGGAACGCAAATTATGCCAGAAGTGTAATTTTTGAGAATATCCCTTGAGCGATGAAACTCAAAGAAAGCGCACTGGTTTGGCTGCTTTATACGTTTTTAAGTGAGAAATTCAAACATGAACACACTTACAGATACAGCTAAACAACCATCAAACAAACCACACGATCTGAAACAAACATGAATATTATAGTGTCAATTTATTCAGTCAGAGGTAAGACAAGTCATTCTTATCATCATGGTTAATTTACAACATAAATTAATGCTTTTTACACTCAGTGGATATGCACGTTAATAATAATTAACTTACAAAGACAAAAAACAGCTTATTGGTTGTTTTTATGAATGGTCAAAAGGTTCACACCACACACACACACACACACACACACACACACACACACACACACACTAATGGCCAAATTCAGTATTAGAAACAAAACTAAAGTGAAATGAAGATGAGGATCTGCTGTGGGAGTCTTCCTCAATGACCGTGAGGATTTGAGCACAGGAAGTGATGCGTTCGGGACTTCCTGTGTGATGCTCTCAGAGCGTGAAGATCTGCTCGTGGTTTTGCTCCTGCGTCGCCTGTCGAGGGCTTGAGTGAACGACGTTATTCATCGAGGGAAGATGATCCGCAGCTTCAGCTCTGCCTGCTAAAAACTTATCAAACTCTGTCAGCGAGAATAAAGAGCAGAAAACATGACGGTGTGTGTGTGAATCAGATACAATGAGCAATACACCACATCAGCACAGACTCTCACCTTCACTGGTCACACCCTCACTGTCATCGACGTCAGGCTGAAAAACATCATCAACACGTTTAAAGGCAATACCAGCAGTTTACCACATACTGTCACAATCACATGGAGACTAAAGGCATTATTTCATGATAACAATTATCATGTAGTATGCTACAATAAGTTGCGTGTGAATGCACAGTAAAACAAGCATTTTTGCAAAGTATTTTTGTCTTGTTTCCAGTCCAAATATCTTAAAATTCTTAAATCAAAAAGCATTTACTAGATAATTAAAATGACATAAGATGTGACAATAAGAATTAAGAAATCAAAGTTAAGTTTTTGCTTCAAACAATAAAATTATCTACCAGTGAAGTAAAATAATATTGTTTTCAATTTGATAATTTTTCTTACCCCATTAGCAGATAATTTTGCTTGTTTTAAGAAAAAACTTGTTTAATTTAGATTTTTTTTTCTTCAGAAAACAATTTCTTATGTCATTTTACTTATCTAGTAAAAAAAGTAAGAAAAGCTTTTTTTTGCAGTGTGGTGTCCATTTATCATAATTATTTAGCTTTTTCTTTGCATTTTGTATGGCAAAAAATTGTGTCAGGAGAGAAAAATAAATCACGTCTGATGTGGAAGGTCAAGTAAAGTCTTGATGTTGTTTTCAGGCTCTACTAGAACAGGTTTTCCTGCTTGAATGTTGATTATTTTCCTCATATTCTCCATTGTTGCGGCTCCTCTCTTCCCAGTCTGTCAGTAACGCTCTGTTTACTTCCTGTCTCTATGAAGCCCCTCCTTCTGAAAAGCACACTGTGTTCTGATTGGTCGGTTGGATCAGTGTGTTGTGATTGGTCGAGCGCTTCGAGTGTGTTTGTGAAATGTCCCGTCCCTTACCATAACCGCCAGTTTAACACACTACTAACTAACTCAACCAGGCCCCGCCCCTTTATTCTGTGTATGTATTATTTAAATGAGGAATATTGTGACGTGTTCGTTCCCGGAAGAAACTCAAGACTACAATGGAGGCGTTTCAGGAGTTCAGAAACACTGACACTGATATAGAGAAGAACTCCTGCTGGGACTTTGTGCTGTTTGAGCATGAAACATTACACACTAAAGAAAGTGTTAAAAACAGCGGTTAAAAAGCAGAACAGATCCTCATCAGTGTGTGCTGTGCGGTGACTCCAGCAGGGGGCGCTGCTGATCAGCATTACACACACACACGCGTATTGATCAGAGTAAAAACAGATCTCTCTTTACCATCTCTGCACACAACCACCTCTCGATGTCATCCATGGCGGAGCTGCGTGGAGCCGGAGCCTGACGGACACAAAACAACACACACGTTCCTCACAAACTCTCAGTGTGTTTTATATTGATCAGTGGTGTGTGAGACTGAGATGTTTCCCTTCATCTGTCAGCACATGCAAATCACAGATCCAACAGACAACGGCCAATCACCTGACGGCGGAAATACACCCCACAAATATGCCGGATTATTGATTAATCATTATTATTTGATCGAATCACAATTATTTGAGATAACCGCAATTATTGTGCAGATTCAATTTATATCACATTTTATCATCCAAATGAGGGAATTTTAAGCTCTTACAGAAATGGCATCAATCAAATACATGATATTGTGTCTCCTTTTCCAGGATATATATAAATATAAAAAAGCACAGTTATAAAGTGCATAAAGATATTTAATCAGTACAGAAGCTTGTTTCCGCCACGGTATAAAACAATTTATAAGATCATTGGGACATTTTATCTCACAATTCTGACTTTTGTTCCCCTCAAAATTGCGTGATATAAACTCACAATAGCGTGTTATAAAGTCAGAATTGCGAGTTATAAACTCACTACACTATATAAAGTCAATACTGACTTTTTTTTCCTCACAATTCTGACTTTATAACATCTTTAAATCATGCAATTCTGAGGGAAGAAGTCAGAATTGTGAGATAAAAAGTCACAATTAACTTTAGCAGAAACAAGATGTCATTAAAAATTGACCGCAATATATATTATATTATTATAATTAATTATATAAATATTAATTTCCACAGCATTAAAGTAAATAATTTAGGCCTATTTTATGACACTTATATATATATATATATATATATATATATATATATATGATTCACGTATAAGGCTTACACTGTAAATGACATGAACAAAACACAATTAAAGGAGCTGTATGTAAGAAATTGATTTCAATTAATCATAAAATGGCCCTGATATGTCACTAGACATTAAGAAATCATGTTCATTTCAAATACTTATATCACTGACAACAGTAGTCCGGCCAGGATATTGTCATTTAAAAAGTGAAGTTGCAGCCCTCAACTGATGTTGATGTTGTCATGTTGTGTTTTGGTCTGATGCGCCACCCTCCACCTATCTACCAATCACGAAGTCAGTAGTGTTGCGGCGTCCGGGTTGCCAGCTCTGCTAGTTACCACAGCTGCAGCTACAAACGTGTCGGAATCGGATAAAAAAAATGTCTAACGTTGCGAAACCAAAAAAAAACTCGTTATGAATCCGAAATACTTCATGACAAAGTCCGAAATAAAACAAGGATCTGTATAGGAGATGCCTTTGAAAGATGGAGACGGCTGAAAACGGACAGACGCCAACGTTGCTAATTTTCTCCTGGACAGGTAAGATTCATCTATGTTTGGCTAACTTTTACTTGATGTAAATGGACATTTCAAATATTCATGACAGTCGAACAAAGTTATGCATGTTCGTGCAAAGTAACGTTACGTTAGCTCATATGGAGGAGGTGGGTCATCGAATTGAAAAGGAATTGTTTGGGTAATAAAAACGGCGAGTCGTCATTACTAACATTAGCAATGCATCATCAGAGCCCGTTTCTCTGTCATTATGATGAGACGCTGAGGAAAACAACATTAGCACGCCCATTATTGTTTATCATGCAAGTTCTACAGCCAAAAATAATAGAATGACACGTAATCTTTCACATCACATATTTTAGCGTTATGGACGTGTACTGCAGGGTAAGTTAAAAAATACAGCTGGTCGCTTTCACTTATAGCGTCAGCTAAATGAATAGCTGTATCTTTGATATCGGTTACACACAGTGACCGAGGCTTGTGCTTGTACTTACGTTAATGACAGATACCTACCGTTACAAGTTACACTAACAGCTACTGTTCTAACAATGTACTGTCACATACGAGCGTACATCTTTACGATTATATTTGGCTAATCGCCATTAGTACATTTTTGCGATATATAATAACTTGGCAAAACATCTCTCATTTGAAGCATAAACATAAACATAACAGAAAAAGCTTCTTGTAGCAGCCTACGTTCCTGCTGGATCCTGCAGCGTATCTGGCAACCTCGAGTCAGGGAGGAGGGAGAGGGGATACACCGCTCTACAGTCATTTGAAAGTGATTGCAGTACCAGTTTTGGCCACATTCTTACATACGGCTCCTTTAAATTATTATTTTTATGACAATTAATCGTCAGCACAAAATTCATGATCGCGACAGGCCTCCTTTCACACCAGCTGCAAGAAACCCAAAGCATTATTGTAGATTAAACGTGAAGACGGCTCTTCTGCATTTCCAGAAGCTGTTGTGTGTGTGTGTGTGTGTTCTGATGTGTTCGGGTGTTTTAGTGCTGATATCTGAGTTTGAGAATGGAAGTGTGTAGCGGCGACTCAGTGAAACCCACCAGATCCTCACTGTAAATCCACTGAGACTGACGGACCCAGTCGCTCTCGCCGTCCTTCACACACAAACACACTCCTGCATGTCAGACACACTACTGTACACGTGTGATGTGTGTGTGTGTGTGTGTGTGTGTGTGTGTGTGTACTGACCCCTGCCGTCACCTGCAGCCGTGTGTCCAGAGCTTCAGCCAGACCCTCCACTGCACCCGGGTCCTCGTACCGAACACTACACACACACACACACACACACACATCACAGCATCATCACACACACACGTCTCACTTCACATTTATAAAGACCTTCAGATGAACTGTCAAACACAAACCTCTTCCTCTGTTCGGCCAGAGAACTGCTCCTCGTCTGAGCAAACATGTCAAACTCCTCGTCTTCAGGCGCTGAGACACACAAACACACACACACAGACGCACACACACACACACGCGCAGAGATACAGAGACACACACCCAGACAGACACAGACACACAGACACAGACACACACACAGAGATACAGAGAAACAGAGACACACACCCAGACAGACACAGACACATAGACACACACACACACACAGACACACACAGAGACACACACCCAAACAGACACACACACACACACGTTATGTCCAGGTCTCTTACACTCATGAAAATACAGAACTGGATCTCTCTCACCTGAGCGGTTTGTGAGGTCGGATGGAGGGCGGGGCTCGTGTTGATTGACAGCTGGAGGAGTGTTCTGATTGGGTGATGGAGACTCAGGGCTGAGGTCAATAAGGTTTCCATTCTCAGTCTGGTCACATAAATCATTGCGTAAATATGTGGATAAATATCAATATGCAATCATACAATTACAAACGATCTTTGTAGATGTTATTGTAAAGCTGCATTAGCAAGATATTTACTCAATTTTTAACAGGTATGATTCGACAACGTTTCATCAGTTGCTTTATTTATATTTCTGTGCAGTTGGGCTGAGTAGCTCCGCCCATCATCAATTCTCATTGGTCTAAATCACGCTCTGTGTGTTTATAGAGCGCAGCAGTCGGAAGTTAAAACTTCATTCATTTTCTCCAGATGAATATTATTTTAACCTTTGAAGACAGTGCTAAACAATGGTTTATGATTTTGTTGAAGCCATACGTTTCCATATCTCAGGGCAAAGATCTATATTTATATTTATATATCCCTCTGGTGCTGTTCGAGTCAAAAATTACCAATTTTTTCTATTAAAATGAAATGATGGTAATATATTTTAGTTTATATAAAAATAATAGTTTTATTTAATATTTTGTATTTTTTATGAATTTTATGGTACTTAATTATATTTATGCAGTAGTTATAATCCATTTATTCACTTTTTGAGTATGGACCTGAAAATGAAAACTTGAATCTTTGGATCACAGACTGAAGTTTGGTCTCTTTTTAAAGACGACACAAAGCAGATTATTGATTTTTTTTTTTTTTTTAATGTGAACTTGAAAAAGTTATCAATTTTACATTTATTGTTATGAAATATGCACAAAAGTATCATTTTAAATTTTTATATAAAATATATATATTTTCCGAAACACATTTTACTCTAAAACTGAGAAAGTCAAAGCCATAAATCTAAACAAGTTGTGTTCCAAATGTGAGGTTGATATCTCAGTGAATGAGCGTTCAGTGCGAGTGTGTTCGGCTGCAGTACCGAACGCTTCCACTAGAGGAAACATGCGCAGGATCACGAGTCGGACAGAACAGAGGACGATTTACCTGAGATAACGGCTGTTCTCCTGTGTTCGATTTCTGCATGTTCAAACAGTCAAACCTTCAACCACAGAGAGAGAGAGAGAGAGAGAGAGAGAGAGAGAGAGAAATTATACATTAAATATATATATAATTTATACACCTTAGAAATTAACTTGCAGGTTACCATCAATATCAACTTCACACGCATATTGATTTATTTCCCATTTACGTTTAAAAGTCTCAAGATTATCAAGTAACTTATAATAAGCATACTCTATTTTAACACGTGTTTTTATCAGTCCTTTTAAAATTGATAAAACATCAGTTGACCCCGTCATTCAATTTTCTTTTACGTGATAAACATATTGCCATTATACAGAGAGAGAGTTACTGAAGATCTGGACACTGGGTTACACTCTCGCTGCACTGGAGCGTCACCTGTGTGTGTGTGTGTGTGTGTGTGTGTGTGTGAGCTAGTGTGTGTGTGTGTGTGTGTGTGTGTGTGCTAGTGTGTGTGTGTGTGTGTGTGTGTGTGAGAGAGCTAGTGTGTGTGTGTGAGTGCTAGTGTGTGTGTATGTGTGTGAGTGCTAGTGTGTGTGTGTGTGTGTGTGTGTGAGAGAGCTAGTGTGTGTGTGTGAGCTAGTGTGTGTGTGTGTGTGCTAGTGTGCGTGTATGTGTGTGTGTATGCCAGACCTCTCATAGCGGATAAACGCGTTGTTGAGATCATCATTGATCAGCAGAAGTTCTCCGATCATCTCGTCCTCTGATAGATTAGGAATCAACTCTACAACCCTCTGCTGCATCTGCTTACACACCGAATACAGCTGCTGCTCACACACACACACACACACACACAGGTTAGTGATGATCAAAACAAGACTACTCAAGCGCAGGCTAACACACACACACACACAGACACACACACACACACACACCTGCAGCAGTTCTGCGTCCGATGCTGCAGTTTCTCCAGGTTTGATGTGATTCAGCATCTCATTCATGACGGTCAGATTTCCTCGGACCAGATCCAGTTCAGATCTCAGCTTCTGCTTCTGGAGGAACACCAGTCACATCCTGAGCACCCAAACCCCTGACCTTTAACCCCTGAGCACCCCAAACCCCTGACCTTTAACCCCTGAGCCCCCCAAACCACTGACCTTTAACCCCTGAGGACCCCAAACCCCTGACCTTTAACCCCTGAGCCCCCCAAACCACTGACCTTTAACCCCTGAGGACCCAAACCCCTGACCTTTAACCCCTGAGCACACCAAACCCCTGACTTTTAACCCCTGAGCACACCAAACCCCTGACCTTTAACCCCTGAGCACACCAAACCCCTGACCTTTAACCCCTGAGCACCCAAACCCAAGACCTTTAACCCCTGAGCACCCAAACCCCTGACCTTTAACCCCTGAGCACCCCAAACCCCTGACCTTTAACCCCTGAGCACCAGTGTGCTTTAATCCTTTCATTAATCCTTCCTCTGCTTCCATATTCCCGCTTTTTCTGACAGTAGATGGTGATGTTTCCTTCAGGCATATTAAAAAATGCTTTACATATTCGTCAGAATTAACCAGAGTTACAGATTTAATATTCAGCGTTACAAGCAGCCTATAAAATGTGTGACACTATGATTTATTCTGGACTAAGATGAAATGAAAATAACAGTATGTGTAATCTTGAATGAGAATGAGTTCCTCTTGCAGCTTCTCTTCTCTGATGACGAGGGCGGGGCTATAACCTGTCACTCACATGAGATCAGCCAATAGCAAACCACAACCATCCAATCAATTCCCCACAGATACAATCAAGCCCCGCCCACATCTGTTCTTGTTCCTGAAGCGTTTCTCTTGATACACGACACAATAGAGGAGAAAAGACGAGCGTAACTTCAGTTTCGTGTCGGCGTACGAGAGCTGGTGTGTTCGTACCTCCTCAGGTGAAGCAGGGGTCAGATGTCCGTTGGACGGGACACACTGAGGAGTGTGTGCCACTGGTGACGAGTTAGTGTGTGTCCTGGAAGCAGACGGAGACACGGATGAGGGAGACGTCCCGTTCTCTGGAATACTCTGAGAGATGATGATGAAGAGTAGAGAAACACAGGAGTTAATCACACGACCGCTAGTTTACAATATATAATGATAATTCTATCATCATTTACTCCATCTCACATCGGTCCAACATTACTTGTTCATTGAAGCATAAAAGGCGACGTTTAGCAGAACGTTCACGCTGCTCTTCTATATATTCACTATAGAAAACTACTAGACTTTTTATTAAAGTGCACCAATTATGCTTTTTGGGATAATACCTTTCATGTAGTGTATAATAAAGCTGTTTTAAATGTAAAAGCTCTGCAAAGTTTTAAAGATCAAAGTGCAGATGAGTGAGTTATTGTTTTCCAAAAGAAAAAACTGATTCTGAACTGAAACAAGTCGTCAGTAATTCCAGGTTTGAAACTCATTTGCATAATACTCTTGATTGGCTGAACAGTGTCTCTTAGCTCCGCCCTCAAACACTAGTTAATCTGAGACTGGAAGAGTTTGGTTCGTGTTGTTCATGTCGAGAAGACGCTGTTTTCTGAGATTGATACGGTAAAACCCACGCCATCGTTACTTTACTGTTCGTATCACTGTGATCAAGAGCTGAGATTCAGATATGATAATGAGTGTTTGCTTTCTGACCAATCAGAGCATAGCAGCTCTCAGAGAGGCGGAGCTTACAGAGACTGAATCTTCGATCGAAGCGTTTCAGACACTAAGAGAAAAGAGCTGATGCTGCAGTGGAGATTATGAGAAAATTTAAATGTTTTTTGACCTTGGATGCATTTAAAACTATTGTAGGAGACTCTAAAACAACATTAGGAACCTTTAAAAATAGCATAATAGGGGATCTTTAATATCTATGACTGGAAAACATTGTTGTAAAATTCCCTGATAAGAATTAAAAGAGCAATGTTTGACCCCACACACACACACTGAGGACGGTGAATGTGAGATTTACCCGGTTGGGTGTGTGGATGGGAGAGAGAGAGTCTAGATCCGTCATGGGAAACTCCAGGCCTCTCCGCCTCAAATCCTCATATACGCTCACCACTCCAGACAGAGCCGGACTGTTCCTGAAGGCATCGGCCCACGCCTGCAGCACAGAGGAGCGTTAATGCTCACCGGAGCCGCGCGTTCATGACAGGGTTCTACAGACACTGTCAAATCAAATTCAAGGACTTTTCAAGCACTACTTTTATGGTTTTCAAGGACTTTAATCAGAATCTCACTTATCAAACAATATCTTTATTATCTTTCAAATTCTAAAAAAGGTAAATGGATAAACCAAAATAAACTAATAAAACAAAATGGTACAAATAAAGTAGGGATGCACTGAAATGAAAATTCTGGGCCAAAACCAAAAATTCTGGATGCACTTGGCCGTAACCAAAAATTAAAAAAGAAAAAAAAAAATTATTTTAAATTAGTTTTTTGTATAATTATATTATTATTAAACTTTTTAATTAAATTCAAACATTTAATTTTGAATTAAAAAAGATAAAATAATCCCACTTTTATTTCAAGTAACAAAAATTGGACAGAAATTAAAATAATATTAAATATCAATATATTGTATGTTGTATATATAGTACGCGGGGCAGCACGGCACAGCATATTTTCGGCCTTTTTCCTCTTTCGGACAAAAAACGAAAATGCCATTTCCAGCCGATAATTTTCGGCAGCCGAACTTTCGGTGCATCCCTAAAAATAAAGTGCAGCGGATGCACTGACTGGAAACTTTAACCATTGAAAAGAT
This sequence comes from Gila robusta, assembly GCA_030770095.1. NCBI lineage: Eukaryota > Metazoa > Chordata > Actinopteri > Cypriniformes > Leuciscidae > Gila > Gila robusta. The sequence goes on from JAVALU010002467.1 coordinate 254,040, forward strand.
ACTATGACAAAGATATCGCTTTCATTATTCAAACTGATTTTTTTCTCCCATGAATATATGATTGACCTGAAGAATGAAAGATGTATCATATTCTTTGATATTTATGAGCAATATCACACTCATAGTCATGTGACATGGCTCTATATCTGTATCAGACGGGCTGCAGCTTCATTATGTGTGAAAAGATTGCTTTATCGATCAAATTAAACACTAATTTCACATATATTGTCTTTCAATAATTCAAGCGCTTTTCAAGTACCTTTTCATAAATATGGCTGATTTTCAGGACTTACATTTCAAAAAGTACTTGTATGACCCCTGTAATATGAGCACCTGCAGTGGGACTCACCTGGATGAGGCTCAGCACCCGGTCGTGGAGGATCATGGGTGGGTTGTTTTTGGGCAGGATGGCTTTGACCAGGACGCCCTCCACAAACTCTTTAGCGCAGACGTACACATGGAAACGCTGGCCGCAGTTCTTCACACACGTCTCCAGAACCTGACACACAGACCGGCAGTATGGGATCAATATCGATTGATTGGCTAGAGAGGGAGCTGTCAATCTAGAACTAGTGGACCAATGGTGACGCTTCAGCCCGCCCTAATTTACATGAAACTCGACCTGCAACATTTGGAAAAGCAAGCGCAGAACATGGAAAGAAGAGCGAAGAGAAAAACAGCACAAGGGTACAAAAGAGTAAAATATGAGCATAAAATGTAAGAGAGCACAAAATACATAAAACCAAGGAAAACATAATTTTAAAAAAAGCATGAATATAAGTTTAAAGCGGCACTATGCAGGATTTCCGTTTTTGTCAAACAGCGCCCCTAGAGTCGCTGTAGAGTACTTGTATTTAACGTTACTGTCGTAAATACAACTCACGCAGAGCGTCTCTGCACTCACGGCCTCTGCACTTCATAATAATAAAGTAGCCTACCGCGTTAGGCTTACCTGAGCCTAAATGCCAGATGACATTATTAATAAAGTTACATCATGTACGTCGCATTATTTCGTAACAATGTCCGTTATGATGTCGTTAGACATGATTATTGCAATTTATCATATTAGTTTGCAAATTGCGCTCATTTACACTATTTACAATAGGGGTGGGCGATACTGCAAAATTCGGTATCGATCCGATACCAAGTAAATACAGGGCCTGTATCGCCGATATCGATACCGATACCAATACTTTTTAATTTTAAAAGTACGCACTTGAACTTACATGCACTTTCCTGTGCTAGAGCAGTGTGTCATGATTTATGAGGTGAATGCATCATCAATATGCTAAATCTGAATACGTTTTCATGACCACTAAATATTTTGTGATTTGTGCTCTCAACTCGCCTGTAATTAATCAGTGACTTTTACCAAACTACTAGAGATGCGCGGTTGGCGGTTTCAGCCGCGGACTCCGCGGATAAACCGCGGATCGGGCGGATGACATGACGAAAAAAAATATTTTAATTAAATTCGGGCGGGTGGCGGGCGGTTGAAACAATCAAATGAAAAATATATACACATTGTTAAATATTGTTATCTTTGTCCCTGCGCGCCGATCGGAGACGGAGTTCACTGCTGATATTCTGAGAGCTTTCTAGTCTCGCGGCTGTCATCAGCAGCGCCTTGTATCGCCCAATCAGCGGATTGCGGGCGGGTGCGGTTTTGAAAATTGGTCAAAAACGTTGGTGCGGATGGATGGCGGACGGATGATGAGTTTTGTGATGCGGTTGCGGATGAAATAATAGCCCATCCGCGCATCTCTACAAACTACCCTAATTATAGTAAATGCACTATTGTACACTAGCCTACTGTTCAAAAGTTTGGGGTCTGTAAGATTTTTAATTCTCTTCTGCCTTTATTTGATCAAAAATACAGTAAAAACTGTAACATTATTACAATTTAACATAGGCTATTCTGTCATTTATTCCTGTGATCAAAGCTGAATTTTCAGCATCATTACTCCAGTCTTCATGATCCTTCATGATGAGAATTCATTTTAATATGCTGATTTGCTGCTCAAGAAACATTTCTTATTATTATCAATGTTGAAAACAGTTTCATGTTTTTGTGGAAACCATGATACATTTTATGCAAAATTATTTGATGAACAAAGTTGAAAGAACAGCATTTATATGAAATAGATTTTTTTTAACTAGTGTAAAACCCTTGACTGTCACTTTCGATCAATTTAATGCATCGATCCTTGTTGAATAAAAATATTAATTTCATTAAACAAATCTTACTGACGTCAACATTTTCAACCGTTATGTAAACTTTTAATTTGTTTATTGCGAAATAACTCTCGATTGTTTCTCTGTCATCAAGGCTTCGTTTCCCAAACACACTGTGACAGAAGCACCAGCATCGAACGCTCTCTGGGATTGATTGGTTTCATCTTGTATCCAGATGACTAGGAGAAATAGTTTTACCAGAGCGGTCTAGCCTTATTAGTCATTCTCTGGTTCTACTCTACACAATTATTCGCTAACATTCACGTATTTTTCAACTTAGAAGTTTTTTTTACTCACTGAATTGCGTTCTAAATTAATAAAAAATACTGGTAAAAAAACACACACATTTGGATCGATATTTTTATGTGAGGATCGATCCTTTTCGATACCACGTCAGTATCGAAAGTATCGATACTTCAGGATCGATCCGCCCACCCCTAATTTACAACGTGTAGGCTTTTTTATGCCCTGATAATTATGTGAGATATTGACAACTGTTCTCATGATAATCGCTGGAATCAACTTTAACAGTGAAAGCCTGAGCGAGTGGGACTCTTGTCCGGTTCCTCGCGCTGTCAGATTCTCCTTTCCTTTTTCTAGACTCTTCCGACCGCGCTTTCTTTCAAAAATCTCACCATTCACCGCACTCACCATTCAACCCGAAAAGAGTCATATAACCATTCCAATAACTCTGAAGCTGTTCAGTTAAGCTAAAAAAACTGCATAGTGCTGCTTTAAGTTTTGTGCAAAATAATTTTTAATCTGTTTAAAGTTTTTATTCATGCTTGTTATTTTTTGACTCGCGCTTATTGTATTTTGATCCGTGACCACATTGTTCGCTATTCTGATCATTTTGCATTAATTTTTTCAGTTTGTGCAATATATTTTTACATTTTTGATTCACGCCTATTATTTTTTGATCCGTGGCCGCGATACTTTAGACAGGATATCGATCCCGTACGGCAGCCGTCTTATGATGAAGGACACACACATGCGATTCACTCCAGTAGAGGAAGTGATGTAACAAACACTCACGGTCAGAGCCAGCATCACCTCCCTGAAGTTCTTATTACCCACAATCCTCTTCTTTAAAGCTTTCACTGCATCTTTGGGCCTGAAAAACAACACAAAAAGTCAGATGATAGGGAGAGACAGACGTCAGTACAGTGCATCCCGAAATATTCACAGCGCTTCACTTTTTCCACATTTTGTTTCGTTACAGCCTTATTCCAATTTCCAGATTAAATTTATTATGTTCCTCAAAATTCTAGAAACAATACCCCATAATGGCAACGGCCAGCTCTAGGAAGAGTCCTGGTGCTTCCAAACCTCTTCCATTTATGGATGATGAAGGCCACTGTAGTCATAGAGAGCCTGAGTCCCGCCCCTCCGCTTCCGGCTCATGGGACTTTATTTCGGAAAAAATATGTATGATAGTCAATGGCGAGAGACAACTTATCTTTTTATTCCGTCTGAACTGTGCCCTGAATTACACATATGATGTTTGTCAATTTAAAAGATAATTATTAAAGTCAAGAAAGTGACAGTTTGTCATAAAACAGAAGAGTAACATTTAGTTTTATGTGAAAATCGCTCAATGAACTACATCTCTCGTCTCGCACTATGTACGTCACCAAGCTCGTGTGTGTGCAGTCTGGTACAAAACACACAGGCATGACGGCGTAACGTTACGATTATAACGTTAGACTATAGAAAAAATGACAGACGTTAGCTTCAGTAAAGTTAGCTTCAGTAAAGTTAGCTTCATTCAATGATAGAAAATGTATGACGTCACATGTGCGCCTTTTGGGTTTGTAGACTTTGTCATTTTCTTATACCTCAACAGTTTTACATCAAACTCTGATTTTCTTGACTTTAAAATGTATCTTTTAAATTGACAAACATCATATGTGTAATTCAGGGCAAAATTCAAACGGGATCCAAATATTTGTTGTCTCTCGCCATTGACTACCATACAATATTTTTCCGAAATAAGGTCCCATGGTGCACCGGAAGGGGAGGGGCTTAGGCTCTCTATTGGGTTGAAATAAGCAGAAATTCAAAGCTTCCCCAGATCTGTGCCTCCATACAATCCTGTCTACGAACATTTCCTTGGACTTCATGGCTTGGTTTGTGCTCGTACATGCACTGTTAAAGGGGCAGTCTGTAAGAGTGACAGCTAGTGGTCGCAATCGGTACTGCAGTGCACATTCAAAACATCGGAGATCGTTGTTTCCCCGCCTCCTCCTTCTCAGACTCGAAACTCACGCGTTTGAGGTAGTGTGAGCACCCGTCCTGCGTTGCGTTGATCCGCACAGCATTTTCACCCCTTGTCCCGCACGTTGCATATTGAGAAAATGTCCCGCATTTTCATCAGTCTGTTGGTTTTTAATTATCATATTAAGAAAACGTGCATGCGTTCTTTTGCTTTTTTAAGAAAGCATTTTATTTATTCTTTTTGCGGCATAGTTTTTTACCTATATTTAACAGCGCTTCGTCAGAAGTACAAACACAACAGCCGTTTTTAAAATCCTATCCAATGGTTGAAAGCACAGGAGTAAACACGGACACTAGTGGGTTGTGACGCTGTCAATCAAAATGTGGAGCGGTGATTCGTTCATGTGTTTCTGTCAGAAAACAAATGGATAATTCGGTAAATTAAATTTTTAATTTAACAGAATTTATCAGCTTGGATGTTTTAATTCACATCCTTTCTAAAAAATATGAACGTTTTTGGTTTAATATATTCTTAATATATAAGACTGTCAATGATCTAAATTCATGATGGTTTATATTTGATTTGTTCATAATTTATTTTGTTGGATTTTAGTTGGACTTGGTCAGAAGTGTTTCAGAAATAGTGATCTGCATGATGCCTTTGGGCTCAGTGATGTTGAATTTAAATGTCATGTAAAATAAAGACATGTTATGTATATTGTGATGTAATGCTGTTTTCTGGAAGGGACTAAAGAACAAAGAATTTTTATCAGCTGAAAGGCAGAATACAAATGTTTTTATTAAGTTAGATAACTTGTTGGTGTTGGTAACATGTCCCACATTGTCCCACACAAACTTATAATCGTCTCACATTTGGTTTGTTTGATGGTGGTCACCCTAGTTTGAGGACACGCAACAGGAACGAGCGCAATTGACAACGAAAGCGGAGGAGACTTACAGACTGTAAGTTAATGAGTTGATTTATTCGCGTTTAATATGCTCTCGTTCAGAGATTTTTAGATGGATATCGAGGCTTTTTAGGTTGTGTGGAATCTGCAATCTCTGACCCAGTTTGTTGCTGGTTTCCACGGCTGCGATGCGCTGTAGCTGTGTCTGAAACCGCTCCCTATCCACTACATAGTGCACTATATCGGGTGTCGGCCATTTTGTAGTGGTGTCCGAATTCTGAATGAACGACATCATTCCCTACATTCATTCACTACTTTTACCCACAATCCTCTCTGAATTCGAGTGTACATTCGATGTACACTTGCTGAAGCACTATTTCCCACAATCCAATGCGGAGAGAACTGTTTAAACCAAAGATTACTTTACCGCTTTCTTATTCCTGCTTTAACATTTATTTCATGCTAGTTTTATTTTTTTTATTAATCATTACTTGACATTATTACAATATTATATAGATGAATTTTAAAATTAAATGAAATTATATTTATAAGGTAAATTATATAGACCTGTATATAATTTTTTTATTAAAATATATTATTTAGGCATTAACACAATTTAATGCGTTTTACTTACAGCCAGGTGTTTTGATAATTTGTGGCATTGTTGTTAACTCGTTAAACTGTAAAGGGAGAGATGATAATTTGGTGGATGGTTTGAAAAATATCCGTTAATCGTCTGTAGGAAGCGTATTCATTCGAATATAATGACGGTCGCCTGAGGCGCTCAGCGACACGTCATCTGTGAGCGTGAGAGTTACAATCTCAATCGATGAAACTACAAATCCGGCACAGAGGTATGTATAATTACAAAATAAAGTCATTATGATTGTTATTGTTGTTAATATTATTTTATAAAGTAAGTAACGTAAGATAAATGGAGTTTTATTACTACGTGTGACGAAGCCTGTGAAGACAGGTCCAGCTCTCCGACGCACAGTGTAAACGTCAGCGTCCGAATTCACTCACTTCATTTCGTCCACTGCTTGCAGATATAGTGCACTCAACTGCCATACACTATATAGGGATCAGTGAATGAGTGAACGAGTGAGCGGTTTCGGACACAGCTTGTGTTTCCCGCCAACCGGCATCTCGGGTGTCGAAATACTATTGGTTGAACTGGCAGTGGGCGGAGTCACACAGATCAAAACAAAAACCAACTGACAACATGGAAGTAAAATAACTGTCTGTAGAAGTGTTTTTCAGCATGTTTCCTAAATATCTGCAAACATATGGTATTTTTATGCTTTAGTAGAGTAAAAAAGTTACATACAGCACCTTTAACTGATCTTATATAGACAGGTGTGTGTCTTTTCAAATTATGTCCAATCAACTGGATTTACCACAGGAGGACTCCAATCCAGTTGCAGAAACATCTCAAGGATGATCAGTGGAAACAGGAGCGGAGTTCAATTTTGAGTGACATGGCAAAGGCTGTGAATACTTATTTTTAATAAATCTGCAAAGATTTCAAACTTTCACATTGTCATTATGGGGTGTTGTTTGTAGAATTTTGAGGAAAATAATGAATTCAATCCATTTTGGAATAAGCCTTTAACATAACAAACTGTGAAAAAAGTGAAGCGCTGTGAATACTTTCCGGATGCGCTGTATAATAACAGGAAGTGATGCGCGTCGCACCCGTCTTCGGTCTCGTTGATGATGTCACAGATGTCCAGGTTGAGGCTCCAGTCCTCCGTCTGCAGCGCAGCGCTGGTGGCCGTCTCTAACACACACACAACCAGTGAGCACCACGTACAAAACGGTTAATTCATATGACAAAGGCAAAGCAGCAAAATAAAATACCCAGAATTACAAAATGTCATGGTCTTTTAAGGAGTGAAACTGGGGTTTTCATCTAGATAATGTCAGGAGAAATGTGACCTTTAATACTGACAGATTCAACCTTATTTTTAATGAAACTGCAGTGCAAGCATTTGTAACTTTAAAGAGCGAGGCTTCCCGTCTCATTCGCTTCCAGTTATTCTAGCCGTATAATAATGCGAACTGGAATATAATCATATTATTTTAATTTATTATCCTAATCATAAACACAATAGTTTTATATAACAAACTAGTTTTACTGTTTACTGGACTTTTTTTATTCCTCAAGTTATTTACCTATTAATCAGAAGTCCGGCACATTCACATAAATAGCTTACTTTGGTGCACAGGCAGTCAAAAGTTTGGAATAATTAGGATTTTTTTATGTTTTGAAAGAATCCTCTTCTTTTTACCAATGCTGCATTTATTTGATAAATACAGTACAAATACTGACATATTATTACAACGTAAAACAGCTGTTTTCTATGTGAATATACAGTAAAGTGTAATTTATTCCTGTGATCAAAGCTGAATTTTCAGCATCATTACTCCAGTCTTCAGTGTCACATGATCCTTCAGAAATCAGTATAATATGATGATTTGATAATCAAGAAACATTTATGATAACCTTATCAATGTTATATGTATATATGAGAGAGAGAGAGAAAGAGAGAGAGAGAGAGAGAGAGAAATGAGGTTTCACAAGTAACCTTGAAGATTTTTTAACCTTGATAATGTCGCAATGCAAAAAAATCTTAATAAATTGAGTTTGTACAGTTTGTAAACTATTTCTCTGCCTCACAGTTGATCCAAACCACGTGAATACAGCAAACATGAGCTTCACCCTGAGACCTCACACACACACACACACACACACACTCTCTCTCTCTTTCATGTGACTGTCAGCTGCTTTTAACCACATTCTTCAGAGGTGCTTTTACATTAATGTGAAAACGAGAAAAAATACTGTGAAGAAAGTGAAAAGAGGAAGTGTCATTATTTAGCCTAGTTAAAAAGTAACGAAGCTTTCTGACACAGTTGCAGCACAATGAACTTTGTCCGTCATGATTACAGCTGAAACAATAGTCCCATCTGACAATAATTAAACACCAGCCTGACTTCATCATACTGACACTTTCTGATTAACAGACAGAATCACTTTACTCTTCTATATAATTATACGCCCTAGTTTTCAAGCATCACTCGGTTCAGTTTCTCTGCGCGTGAGACGCGACTGATCACTCCGTCACGTCACGCGCGCGACACTTAAAAAGTTATTAAGCGACTGCAGCACAAAAACAAAGTAGTGTCCCAACGAAATATTATTACTGTACAAAACTTACGGATTCGCTGTCCGACAGGAGACGAAAACGCGCTGCCGATGAGAAACTCCATCTGTGAGGTAAAATGTGTGTGTGAGTGACGCAGCGCGTTCACGTCTGACTGAACCATGAACGCGCGTTCACGTGAAGGAAGTGCGATCGATCAATATCAGAGCGATTGTCAAATATCGCGTGAATAATGAAGTGCCATAATTTTTTAAATGATCAAATCATAACACAAGAAACAATCTGACAGTATAATTATATATTTTTTTTATTACAGTATACGCTCTATACAAGTATTATGTGCACAAAAAATGAAGTATTATTGACAAAAATGTCAACTGAACATGTGTTTTATATACAGAACATGGCAAATAATTCTGCCCTCAGTCAGTGTGAAATAGCACCTTTGATTCACAACACTAACATGATCCACTACTGAAATCTTTTTAAAGTGTCTAATGAAGTTATCCTACCTATGATTTTCTTCTATACATATGCATACTAATATAAAGCAGTTTAACACACTTCAATAACTAATTGCACTCATGTCTCAATCACTAAAACATGAGGAATTGTGACAGCAAAACCTGAAATCACCTACATTAAGTTGCATGGCAGGCGTAAAAAACACACTACATGTCTTGACAGAAAGGGGGGTTTAGGGGTAAAACATATCAGTCAGAAAGCATCAGAAGTCAATGGAGAGATTGTGTGTGTTAGTATGGGATTGGTCCATAATATGCTGTATAAGCCGCTACGATCCCAGCCGTTTCAGCCATGTGTTCGCAGGCCAGATTCACTTCACACACCTCTCGCAAACTGGAGGACAGAAAGACAAAAACATCACCATGAGGATCACAGCACAAACTTTTCTTCACCAGCAGTTATGAACAAATCAAGTAATGTGATCAGTGTCAGCAAACAAAAATATAAGTTTTTAAACCATTAAGTTATTAAAATGTTCTTTGAATGTTCTTTGAACGTTTTTTTCTTGGTAATGTGAACGTTAAAGGAACATTCCATGTTATAATTTTGCAAACATGGGAATGTAACAAGTATAACAATAAAAAAAACATTAAATGAAAGTTACATGAATGATGTATATAATTCTAAACAAAGACAGAAAACCCAGTTTCCGTTAGTTTCTGAATGAATCAGCGAATTGGTTAAATGAATGACTAATTTTTCATGTTGTTAAACAAATCAGTTTAAGAATCAGTCACTTACTTGTGTAAATTATTGCTGAATTCTGAACAACATACTAGCATTCTACTCTTACTGTTTCTGCCATAGAAAGATATGGTAAAAGTTGTAGTATACTAGTATGAAGTTTCAAATTCAACATTATGTTTTTGAAGGAATCGATTGAATGAATCAATCAATGACTCACTGGTTTTGTTCCTAAATTATTCAATATTTTTAAACAAATCTGTTCAATGAATTATTCAATGACTCACTCACAGTCACTTGTTTTGTTCCTGAATTAATCAGTGTCTTTGAACAAATCGGTCACGTGTTGCCACCTACTGGTGTAACTATGTAACTTGCAGAAAAAGTAATAAATCACGCCACTGACTGTCTGGGACAAACACAAATACAAGCTGAGTAAACAGTCCCAGTGCCGTGAACACACTCAATGTTTACGTGTGTGTGTGTGTGTGTGTGTGTGTGTGTGCATGTGTCCGTCCGTGTGTGTGTGTGTGTGTGTGAGTGTGTGTGTGTATGCGTCCGTGTGTGTGTCCATCCGTGTGTGTGTGTGTGTGTGTGTGTGTGTGTGTGTGTGTGCGTCCGTGTGTGTCCGTCTGTGTGTGTGTGTGTGTGTGTGTGTGTGTGTGTGTGCATACGTCCGTGTGAGTCCGTCCGTGTGTGTGTGTGTGTGTCCGTCCGTGTGTGTGTGTGTGTGTGCATGCGTCTGTATGTGTGTCCGTCCGTGTGTGTGTGTGTGTGTGCATGCGTCCGTGTGTGTGTCCGTCCGTGTGTGTGTGTGTGTGCGTGTGTGTGTGTGTGTGTGTGTGAGTCACCTCTCCAGCTGTTGAGGACTCAGATCGGCCGCCGGTGTTCCTGCTCTCCGATGTCTCAGGAGTGAAGCCGCCACGTCTCTCTTCAGCAGCACATGAGTGGCAGGCGTGCCTGAAAACACACAAAAACACTTTTACTGCACCAAATTGACTGAATAATAAACACATATAGACACAAGACGGGTTATTTCTCACCTTCAGCGCTGACAGAGTTTGATTCAGATGAGGAAGAGGATGAATCTGAGGCAGAATCAGACGTAGAGTCGGATGTGGAATCGGATGTGGAATCGGATGCAGAGTTGGACTCAGATGAAGATGAAGATGAAGAGGAATCTGAGGCGGATGAGGATGAAGATGAGGATGAAGAGGCAGTTTCAGTAGGAGATACTGATGGAGGAACCACCACATCTGCAGGTTCAGGCTCTGTGAACACTAGACACACGCAGAACACACTGTTAAGGGCTCACCTACACAACGAGCTTCGAGAGGTTATAATGAGCGTGTCTCACCTCCCGTAGACGTGCAGACAGACAGCAGAGCGCAGACAGACAGGAGCGCCAGAGTCTTCATGGTTCCTCAGGTCTCGGGTTCTTCTCTCAGTCGATGGTGTTCGTTTCTTCTGTGTCTGTCATCCGTCCGGTCGCCGGTGTGTTTATACTCTCACTGTCACCCACACACACGGGTGCTAGAGTTTGTGATTGGTTTGAGAATTGAGTAACGTCCTTGCCCCTTTCTGCATTCCAATAACAACACACACACACACACACACACCCACACACACACGTGTGTTCCAGCAACCGCAGGCTGGCAAACAGACACACATGCATCTAAACCTGGGAAACTGAGCCAAACCACTAACAAACATGCCCTGAACGGCCCGTCACAGAGTGACCCGTCGCTGGCTGAGTTTTACGAAACGCTCGCCATATCTGTGGGAAATGTAGGCGATGCTTCTAAATGTAAAACGTATATTTTTCCTCCAAACTCTAAGCTATGGTCATTCCAGGGTCCAAATGTTCCAGGATCAGGTCAGATGGACACTCTGGGATTGAAAAGCACTAGTGTACGAGGAAAATCTCACGGGAAAAAACCTGTGGATCCCTGTGTGTCTGTTATGTAAGAGTCGATTCTGCGGATATTAGTCGGGCAGGTTTAAAGAAAAATACCCATTTGCTTCCTTTCTATCTAAATATATACACAGACTTAGTAAACATAATGTGGGTTACATCACATGAAACATGTCATTAGGATTTACAGGGATCCCCCATAATGCTCTGCTTCAGTTGTGGGCCTGATATATGTGGAATATATACGGATGTTTGTGTGATTGAGAACATACCATAGAGTTGTATGATTTTTATTTAAAGCTCATTATAATGACTAACCTAAACTCTAAAAGAGTTTTCAAGCCACTTTTCTTTTTGAGCTTGTGCCCAAAACAAGCCATATTTAACTAACATATGGGGACGCATATCAATAAATTTGTCCCCAAACCACTAACCAGTTTAACTTAAAGGGGCCATTCTGGGGCCAGGTGTGCTTTAAGAGGCAATTATATTTTACCTTAAATGGCATGCAGATGTATGAAATTGCACATAGAATGGAATAATATTGAGCTGTTGGCTCATAGGGATCCAGGTTCGAGTCTGACCAGCGTCAGGTCATTGTCACAATCTCCTCCTGTCTGCTCTATATACTGTCCTGTCAATAATAGACAGTCAGACAGAGCAATAATCCACGAGGGGCTTTGTTTGAATGCAGATGTGACTCACATTAATGAGTTGCTATACATTGCGTTACCCGTTCTGACAGATAGATAGATAGACAGACAGACAGACAGACATACATAAAGACAGATAGATAGATAGATAGATAGATAGATAGATAGATAGATGGATAGATAGATACACAGACAGATAGATAGATAGATAAATAGACAGAAAGAAAGACAGATATATAGATAGATAGATAGATAGATAGATAGACAGACAGACAGACAGACAGACAGATGTTTGAATGCAGATGTGACTCACATTAATGAGTTGCTATACATTGCGTTACCCGTTCTGCTTCTGATGTAGCGACTACACGTGCTCGTGCTGCTGCTGATTTGAAGCGTTTGATTTGATGCATCCAGTGAGGAACGTTCAGCAGCAATATATACACACATAGCTATGTCGATCTGCAATATAAAACACACGAAAAAGGAAAAATCCTGAAATGAGAAAGTGACAGCTCTGAAGATTTGCTTATTTTGATTGTACTAATTTAAAAAGTACTTACAGTTTTTTACAATCGCTATGACAATTTTTTAAATACTTTTAACAAATTTCCTAAACTCTTAACGCACCAACACACCTACAACAAACAATTGGCAAAACAGTTATTTCATGCTCAAAATCACACATTGTAAACTAATCTCCAACAAAATACAATAATACACTAGCAACAATACATTATGTCTACCAAAACAATGCAAACATGTCTCAAAATCAAAGAATTTTTCAAAACACTAACATATGTTCTCGTCCAACAGGAAGATTTAGTCAATTATGTCATAAAAACACGAACATCAGATGGAATTACAGAAACTGCATTATTTTATATGTGTCAGTATGCCCTTATACAACAGACAGTTTGTGTTTTGCACTGCTTTTTCCTTTGAAGCCTCTCTACATTTTTGTTTTGTTGGGTTTAGGTCTTTTGCTGCAGAAATTCAATAAAAAAGACCCATCTCAGAGTGCTTTATAGAATGTACGGTTAATGAAAAGACGAAGACAGAGACAGAATTGCTGCAATAAAGAAAATACAGTAATCGTGTTAGGATTAGAAATGACAAAAGTTATTTGAGTTATAAGAAAGTAGCACTATTGT